>VSDK01011283.1:146788-185568 GCA_009767595.1 Symbiodinium kawagutii | reverse complement strand
CTTTGGAATACCTTGGCAAAACGTTGGTTATGTAGCAAGGCAAAGGTCTATGTTAAGGACACGTGGGCACCGTTACATGTGGGCAACTGCAAAGAAAGGATATCGGAAACAAAAAGATGATTTGAACAAGGCTAGTTACTTTGGCGCTGTCCCGGAGAACCAAAGTACTGAATCCAGGAGCTAACGGGGATATTGTGAAGCATTTGTGTTTCTCGGACCTGCTCCACCCGGAAAATTTGCAAAGTTCTGACAGGATGTCTGGTGCAACATGCTTACGCCAACCATTGTCCTGTTCTTTCACGAAGCTGGAACTTGGGCCAAACACATTGACCAGAGTGGCGTATTTCGACATTTCATCCTTAACTTTGCTGGTTTCCAATTGAGGAATCTGGTGCTGCCGTTGTTCAGGCAGAACTGCGCCAGGCTCCGATAGCCACGTCTCCTACAGCACAATCACTAACATGCATGTCGTAACAGGTTCAATAAACACGTGAGAGCACGTTATGTGTCATTAAGGCCTGCATCATCAAAACAAAACAAGTGATCTCTAATTTTTTAATAGTTTTTTCATGTCCATATTTTTTCTTGCTACAATCCAAAAATGAATCCACTCTTATCCTCGCAAATGAAAGAGAAGTGTTCCGCCGCATTCCCGGCACCATCGTAGGATGCATGTGACCAAAGCCAAACAGGTACCAGGGGTTGACATCGCTCTGGCTCCAGGGTCTGTGGAAGAACCAAAGAAGGCTGCTCTCCCCCGGTTGGTTTGCCCAGACCCGTGACGATGCATAACTGGATGCCCAAAGCTCTGCATACCCATTCCTCAGCCAAAGCTGTGGTTGCGGGCAGGGTTGATGTTTGATCATGTTTGCAATTCAAAATTGAATTTTGAAAAAATGCAAGTTTGCACTCATGGCTACCTCCCTGTCCCCAACATACACTGCAATTGGTTCTGGCCCACTAAAAAGCTCGCAGGGTGCATGTTACGAACTGTCCTTATTCGGGAAAATGATGAGACAGCTACCCCAAATATGTACGAAAATGTTCGTTTCTGATTACTTTTGCAATAAAAGATTGATTAGAAAATGCAGCTTCAGACTGATGGCAGCCTTCCTGTTCCCAACATACCCTCTAGTTAATACTTTCCTCTTCCACATGAAGCAGGGTGCACGTTAACCACCACCCCCATGTTCTGGATTAGATCAGGAAAAACCAGGTTTGAATTCATGGTTGTCTTCTCTTCCTAATTTGTCTAGTGCCTGATACTGGATGACTGTCTTTGGATGAGAGTCCATGTTAAGAAGGAAATTCAGTTTGTTCCATTCCTTTTGCATTCAGAGGCTCTCGCAACAATTTGACAATGAGCGAAAGAAGATCGCCCAGCAGAAGCTGTCGGCAGGAAACTATCTCGAATGACCTGCCTGCATGAAAGCTACTGTACAATGTATTACCTTTTAGATTGCCACTCCTGCACAAGTCGATTCTACCAAACATGGACCACGGGACCGCCTGAGAGGAAATCAAACACGGAATGTTGTCACCAACATGCACGTTAACAATTCATGAGTTCATGAGCCCCCGTGGTCTTCATGTTGGCGACGCAAAGCTCTACCCCTGCAAGCTTTACATGGACTCCGGCGTTGTTTCTAACTCAATCGGCCTCATTGATCATCAGCCACGTTTCATCACTAATGGGACGGCTTCGCCGGATTCCGCTTTTGACAGGCGAAGGGACAACTTCCCATCCATCAACAATCAAATTCTTCGGCTCAGGGCCAGCCGCAGCATCCCCGTCTGGAATGAGAAGTGTTGGTGAATCTGATGGAAAAGCGTCAGGGCCAGTAGCTGGCATAACATGGGAACCGTCTTGGGTCAACGCACGGTCCGCACTGGAACCGCTGCCCTCGAGACTGGCGATGGCAGAGTCCATCCCTTCCACACCACTTCCTTCATTGGCATGAGGAGTAGGGGCGGAACTAGCGCCCAGGGCTGCACGTTTGCCATCCGACGCCACCGATGAGTCTAAGGCTGTGGCGGCAGTTCTCTTCATGAGATACTGTAAATTCAAATTACAGTGACTTCACCCAGCCACACCACTACCGGTTTGAGCCTATCAAGCTACATCTCACACCATGACCCACGGTGACTTTTGAACTCCTGCAAATGTGTTTTATAATATCCATGTTAAGGGTGGTAGCGAAGCAATCCTATAGTTTAAAGACATCTGTGAGCGCAACTGCTTGAAGCATTTACGGCCGGCCCAAAATTCAACAGCCGAGATTCGAGGTCCATGTGCTCTGCTGACATCTTGGATTCGATTCGCTCGCGTGTTTGGGCAGGCATGTCGCCAGGCAATCCCTTCAACCCGATCATTCTGGAAAGGTCCAGCGCCCAAAGCTGGATCTTCTCCGCCTCTTCTTTCGACTCGTTGGAAAACCCGGTCTGTGATCGGTCCCTGATGGACCATGCCTCAAAGCTGGAAATTGACCTTGTCTACCTGTTTCTCCAACCAGTGCACATATCTATGTTAAGGGTACTATTTTCACAGCCTATCAAATGAATAGGTGCCCAATGGGGTAACCAATAACCCACCCAAAAATGTCGAGTTTGTTAAGAAACCATTGTTTTATTGTTTTACAAGGGATGAATGTTGGTGGACAAATTCAATTGTCCGCCTAGATACATACAGCTCTTTGCATGAACAGCTTGCCAAATAGAGGCATGCCCAAAAGCACAATCCATCCGCGGGAACGTTGACTACCTTCGCATTCGCGGCCAGCACTGGAAGTTTCTCATCAATGAACTCCACTGCAGCCAGCGCGGACATCAGAACCATGCCCTGACCATGAGGATAGCAAGGAGCAGCGGTTCACTCTAAGAGCGTTCATGACTTCTTGGGGGAGTTGGGGGAAAGAGCAGGGTCCAAGTTAAGGATTTACGTGGAGGATGTGGGGGTGTGATGGGACATTTGCAGTACAGGGGAATGATGGAAGTCAGAGCAGTGTTTGGTGCAAAGCAATTCATACTGATGTACTGACCAGGCCACAGGGTGCATGTTAAGAGGTCACCACGGGTCAGATACGGAGCTGCTCCCAAAGTATGCAATAGTTTGGTGGAAAACTGAAACAATGATTTATTTGTAGCGTTTACGTAAAACAGGTACTACATAGATCTATACATATAGCTAGTTGACAATGAATCTCATTGCGTAGCAAGGCTCGCTCTGAGCCAAATGCTGGGTGTTTCCAGCACGTTCGTGCAGATGTTCCCATACCTCCCATTCCATAGGTTCCTCAGTGAACTGTGGCACATTGCAGGGGAACTTCGCAATTCTGCATGTCAGAAAAATCTAAAACACCCAAAAGCAAATGGTCAAGGTTCTGTTTTGTATGCTTCTGCGACAGCTGGAGTGATCGGAAATGCTAGCGACGCCAGCTTTTCGCAACCCAACAACCACCTCGACCGAGAACGGGAGAACAATGTGTCGACCGTGGTGTAGGTCGGGATTGTCCTGCATATGTGCAATACTAACATAGACGTGCAGCAAATACAATGCCCCATGATCATTGGCTAACAAAAAACGCTCTGCCAATTCAATACCCTTTGTCCAACAACGCAAAATGATTTCACATGCTAACATGCGAATGTGCCGTGTATAAATTCCAAAAAATACAAACCTGTTCTGAGACATACTACAATCATCGGTGTTCCTGCACGTCGGTCCTCTGCTTGTTGGTAACTTTCATCCGCTCAGGATTCTGCTCCGCCGCAGCGACATGCAAGTCAGGTCGGTCCTTGAGGTCATCGTCCTGCTAGGCAGTCCGGACACCCCAACCCCGAACAAAATTTCCCAGTACTGCAATAGGCGCCGAAGCAACTAGGTTCGGTACTGTGAAGAATAAACATCCACACCCTAATATTCCCGCACCTTTCCTATCATGCGGCTGTCCTTGTCCAAGTGGTCCCATGCTGCTTTCAGCCGATCCACATCACCAGACGACAGCATCTCCCTAGGGCACGGGATTCGGACCGCTGGGTTCCCCCCTTTCTGGGCCAAAAAATGATCACCAAAGAGCATCCGTGAATATAGTCATCAATAAAAATAAATCAACTAAATATTTTTTGACTTGGATGTTTGGAAAACACATGGATCACGTTCGCCTGATCCTTAAAACAATATTATTCATTGGGCGCAAGGTCTATGTTAGGGAATGCATTTACGTGTTCCCGCAATTACCAATGTTCACCGGGAACCCTGCATGAAACCTTTCTGAACCCAAAAATGACCACAAACGTTTCCAATCCTGGGCTCCCCCCTTTCTGGACCCAAAAATGATCAACAAAGAGCATCCGTGAATATAGTCATCAACAAAGATAAATCAACCAAATATTTTTTGATTTGGATGTTTGGATAACGCATGGATCATGTTTACCCGATCCTTTCAACCAGATGTCTAATCTGGTGCAAGGTCTATGTTAAGACCTGCATTTACGTGTTCCAGCAATTACCAATGTTGAAACCTTTCTGAACCCAAAAATGACCACACATGTCTTCCATCCTGGGCTCCCCCCTTTCCGGACCCAAAAATGATCATCAAAGAGCATCCGTGAATATAGTCATCAACAAAGATAAATCAACCAAATATTTTTTGATTTCGATGTCTTGAAGATGGATTGATCATGTTTACACGGTTCTTAGATGAGACTTTAGATTGGTTGGATAGGTGTATGTTAAGGAATGACTCACGTGCGTCAGACCCTGTAGGGAAGGATTGTTTATTGATGGTGCGTTGGATCGTCAATCGTGGGCTCCCACTGTAAGTTTGATGTACTGCTCAATGACCCAAGCATTTTCATCTCTGATCAAAAGATTTACGTACATTTGATGGTTGTTTGCAGTTACCAGCATACCCACAGCAGGTGCAGGGTGCACGTTAAGCCCTCATCACTTTCTGGGGGCTGATGCGACAGGGCCAAACATTTGAAAACAAACATTTGGATCTTTGATGACATTATTTTGTTTGGGTTTTTATTTTCTTGACCGTGTACGTTAGCTACCCTGTTTCTGCCCAGCAACAGGAAAGTATCTTTCAGTGGCCGACTCTTGCTGACCCGCTGCACACGCTCAGCCTGCAACCTGGGTTGCTTTCAAAACTAGTCACATTTCGGAAATTGCAACTGTAAATTTGGGATGGCCTACAAAGCGCACGCAATAATGAAAGTTGAGAAACGTCTTCTCATCAGAGCACCAAAAGATTGACTCTATCGTGGTTTGCTTCTGGATCAGCTTCGCCCTGATAGCCATGTAGATGTTGTTTGGATGGTCGAGAAAGCGAGCCTTGCCTTTCCTCGCTGCAATGATCCTTGGGAACCAGCCAATGGTTTCAAAACTGGTCTTTGACTGGTGGTCCAACCGCAAATTGTGGACAACAAAACTCAAGAAGGTGTCAATGGTACCAGGTCTATGTTAAGAATCATTACAGTAACCTCTCGCACTTCCCAAAAATGGTGCTGAAATGTTTCCGAAGTTTCCAACCCCTCCGACGTTTTTGGGCACCGTACCCGGAGTCTTCTGTAGCTGCGTGGATCAAGCGGATATCATGGGTCCGCTCGAGCTCCAAAACTGACAGTTCTTGGATTGTGCCAGAACACACGTTTTCCAAGATCATCAGGGACGTTCCAGCATGCACGTGATACCTGGCTCTGGCGGTTTCATTTGTGGTGAATCGACTAAGCTACATATCTATGTTTATAGCCTCCTGTTTAAATTAACAAATGCATGATATACGTATACATATTTATACATACTGATTGTTTTATATAGTTATATTTGTGTGAGTGTAATTACGTAAATATAAACATACATAAATTAAACATATATGTATATATAGCTTTGTCTGCCTGAGGAAAAAAACATCAAACACAGATTCAATCGAGGGTATCCTAACATGCACGTGCGTGGCACGTGAAAATTTATGCGCCACTCACCCCACCCCACACACAGCATCGAGAAACACGCAAAAAAGTATTAACATAGACCCCATCCTGTCCCCCTGGGTAAACATGTGTGCCGGAGCAGGCCTGAAATGAGTGATGGCTGACCTCCGGCCAGGGCCAAGGTCTTTTTTCTTGGTACCTTGGAGAGAATCGTCTTTGCAGCTGCAGGCGCTCATATCCTGAGCCAGTGTGGGCGTGCGCCAATGCTGAGAAACGAACGGATCAATTTAAGTACAGTAGTGTTCGTGTTCACTCTGGTGACTCCCACAATTGTGTTTGCATCTTTGTTCTTTACCGATTTGCGGCCTGGTATCCAAATCGATATTTTGCGGCAGCAAGCAGCCAGACTGAAGCCCACCCACCGATTGGTGCCGCAAGCACAATGCCCGGCTTTGGAAGCTCACGCCCTTGTCAAAAATCTGCTGGATCTCCTTCACTCCTCCACCACGCAGAAAAGATGCTATGCCCAACATTGATTGCAGGGCAAGGTCTATGTTAAGTATTCTAACACAACAGGCGATCAAATGCATTGACAGATTCCAGGGCGATCAAACTCTAGGTTAAGAACCCCCAACCATCTAATTTGAAAGCGATATAGTGACGCCAACGTCCAACAAGGTAAACAAAAAAACAACTGTTTTGCTGGTGTGGGTCGCCAATCCTGGGCTCCCCCCTTTCCGGACCCAAAAATGATCACCAAAGAGCATCCGTGAATATAGTCATCAACAAAGATAAATCAACCAAATATTTTTTGGTTTGGATGTTTGGATAACGCATGGATCATGTTTACCCGATCCTTTAAACCAGATTTCTAATTTGGTGCAAGGTCTATGTTAAGACCTTCATTTACGTGTTCCAGCAATTACCAATGTTGAAACCTTTCTGAACCCAAAACATGACCACAAATGTCTTCCATCCTGGGCTCCCCCCTTTCCGGACCCAAAAATGATCATCAAAGAGCATCCGTGAATATAGTCATCAATAAAAATAAATCAACCAAATATTTTTTGATTTGGATGTTTGGATAACGCATGGATCATGTTTACCCGATCCTTTAAACCAGCTTTCTAATCTGGTGCAAAGTCTATGTTAAGACCTGCATTTACATGTTCCAGCAATTACCAATGTTGAAACCTTTCTGAACCCAAACATGACCACAAATGTCTCCCATCCTGGGCTCCTCCCTTTCCGGACCCAAAAATGATCACCAAAGAGCATCCGTGAATATAGTCATCAACAAAGATAAATCAACCAAATATTTTTTGATTTGGATGTTTGGATAACGCATGGATCATGTTTACCCGATCCTTTAAACCAGATTTCTAATCTGGTGCAAGGTCTATGTTAAGACCTTCATTTACGTGTTCCAGCAATTACCAATGTTGAAACCTTTCAGAACCCAAAAATGATCACAAATGTCTCCCATCCTGGGCTCCCCCCTTTCCGGACCCAAAAATGATCACCAAAGAGCATCCGTGAATATAGTCATCAATAAAGAAAAATCAACCAAAGATATTTGTGATTTGGATGTCTTGAAGATGGATGGATTATGTTTACACGGTTCTTAGATGAGACTTTAGATTGGTTGAACAGGTGTATGTTAGAGCATGCATTTGCAGATCAGGCCTTCAGCATTCTCCAGAGCCACGCGGTTTTTCGGGTCCACATAGTTCATGACACTAGCGAACACACAACAATCACCGAAGTGGGAATCGGCAAGCAGCCCCCTCTGGACAGCTGGGTCCGAATCGCACGCGCTCACCTGGGCCCGAGCAGCATTGGAAGACACAGGGGTAAAAAGAAAATTGTAGAGCAAAACAAAAACAATATCTTAACATAGCTGCTGCAGCTGGGGTTGATGTTTTCTTGAACTACCAGACCATTAATATTGTTTGCTTAGCTGCACCGGCACGATGTTTGTTAAATACCATAATACCTTCGCCTATATACAGCCAAGCCACTTGCTGAAATGTCACGCCTGACCCCAAGCATTCCAGGATGCGTGCAGCACGTCCGCAAGCATCAAGCCTGAGTCGCCCATGTTGTTTCCCAAGATGACTGAACACTTGATACTGGATTGTATTACAGCAGCCATGTTAGAAAAAAGGCAAGCAACCCCGTGAAGTTGGACGACGTTCGCAAGGTCCGGCCACTGAGCAGCAGAGGCTTCCCTCGATCCTCTAAATCAGCCGCCATAAACCTTGCAGTCTCAAATGCTGTAGCTGCCCAAGATGCAGCTTCGGGTAATGTCTGAGCCTTCTCCTCATCACAAAGCACTGGTTTCCGCACGACTGGCCATCCAGAGATGGCGAGTTGTCCGCTGGGCAAACGCTTGAAGCCACCGCGTTTGATCGTTGCTTCTTTGTCCTCAGGATCTGAACAATTCTAAAATGAAGGGCTAGAAATGCGTGCAGCACGCGCTCAGGTGAAAGGATCAAGTGTGTGTGTGTGTGTATGTGTATCATCCCTTAACATGCACGTGCTGGGCAGCAAAATGGCATTAGCAAGGAACCTTGCAAGCAGCTTATGGGGAGCAAAGCAGAATAGCCACCATTGTGCGACCAAGAATCCGCTGTTTGGTCTGAGGGAGATTTTCCCCAAACCCGTCGCTCGGGGACTTTGGCCATGGCTTGTAACCCGCAGCCGGCCACACCCAAGCTGCAGCAATTCCGAACGCCCGAACTCAGGGAACAATGTTTCCTAACATAGACCTTGAGATGTGTTTATATTTCAAGTGTTCTGCCTTCTTTCTTCATTTGGTGATGCAGTAGTTAGAATTTGTGTAGATTTCTTAACGTACATGTGGTTCCAGGTAGCATATCCTTTTTTTGTGCATATCCCTTTTTTCACAAGTATTTACATCTGGTCTCTTAACGTGCACCTTGAGCATTTCCGGTGCTGAATTCGATTTTGATCTCTAACGTGCACGTCATGTTAATTTGCTCTAATCCATCTGTCAGCTCACTTTAAGCTAACATGCACGTTGGATGAAGTTGGCCTTGTTGAGCCTGGAAATGAACGTACACGTCGGATCGGCAAGTGCTTGCGATGGGTTTCTACGTTTCTTTCTAGGAGTGTACCCAACGGATCGTGCTGCCATGAGCTGGGCTGCCACCCGGGTGTCGCTCAAACATCGAACCACGGAATCGCGGCATGGAATCGCCACCGGGCCCAGCGCAGTGATTAACACATTGCTGGCAACCCATTCTTTTGGTAGGGATCCGTATTGACCTCTTGAACAAGGAAGGTACTCAGCTGAACAATCTCGAAATCATGCTTGTCAGTCTAACAATGAAACGGCTTGTATTCTTTATGATATTCATATTAGTACAAATATCTGATATCTATATTGTGAATAATATTGCAGTTGGTGTGCATAGGTGCATGCTGTATCCCAGGCAAAGAGATACAGCCATACGTTCTCGTAGATCCATGTGTGTGTAGATGTGCATCCGTCAAATGTGTGTACATATACTTATGATGTAATGTGCGTATGGTTGCAAATATAATCCACATAACTTGGGGGATGAATCTCTAGATATCAACAGTATGCATACTCTGCAATATTCCCAGCCAAAAATGCGAAAAAAAATCACTGCTGTCTGCCCCGATCTCCCGCGCCTCGGGATACAATGGAAACATCCTGCAGTACTGGTCATCACCACCCGTGCACACATACCTGGCTCAAGAGTCAATCTGAAGCTGCTTTTTTTCAACAATCAACTGGCATCATCACTGATATTCAAAGATCAATCATGACAGAGTACTGTGATCACAAACAGTGAATGGATGGAAAATCGACGCAGAACCTGGTGTTTGCAATCAATCCTGCTGGGAGGAGCTTTGAAAATATTCAGTTTTGAAACTTCCTGCAGGTGATTCATTCTATCGGCCGGAGCATTCGAAATCCATCGGAATGAAGACTACAAGGCTGCCCCGGGCCATGCTTGCTGTTGTCCCTGCCATATGTGGCCTTCACATGCCTTCACCAAATCCACATCTTTACATCACAAATCACAGTCATAATTATTTACAAATCCTAGGTTTATTCCACCAAAAAAAACTAACATCTAGGTACGTTTAATCCAAAAACACTCAAGTTTTTACTCGAAATCTCAAAAAAAACTCATCCCAAGTGTTGGGTCTGATTTCTATCCCATGTTTTTACTAAAAATCCATTCATAAAACTCATCCTTGGTTCTTTTGATCCCAAGTTCTCACCACGGCCTACGCACGTCACGTGGGCACCGGCCACTGTGGCTGATGGCAGCGCAACGGACCAGCTCGTTGTGGACGAACTTGTGAGTCCTTGAAAGATCCCCGAGGCGCGGTTCGATGAGCATCGATGATGGGTTGAGATAAGTGGGTTAATGATGGGTTCATTAGTGGTGAACGAAAGCGGTTACTGATGTCTAAAGTGATAGTTTGAATATAACCACTGATTATGGTTAATATGGGTTTATGATGATCAATAATGGTTAATCATGTGGTTCGATGATGATCAATGATGGTATTTCTCATAGTTAGGGATGAGTGATGATGGTCTGATCAGTACTGGTTGATCATGATTAGGGATGAGTGATGATGGTCAATAGTGCTGAAATGATGGATGATGACATCTAATGTGGCTAATGAAAGGTCAACAATGGTCAAATAATGTCAAATAATGGTTCAAGGATGGTTTTAAGATGGTTTTGATGGTGACTAATGATGATTCATGATGTTTGAAGGGGATATTGATGCATGGTAGTGGTCGATCATGGGTTCACGATGGTTTACTTCTGGCTCATGATAGTTAAATGATGGTTGGCTGGTGGTATGCTCAAAGATGGGGCATGATGACAAATGATCATTCCTTAAATTAATCAAATGATGGCTTAGTTCATGATGGTAAATAATTACTTATGATGATTCAAAATGATCAACCTATCAGGATCCACACATTGTGGGCACTTGTCATCGCAAAGAAAGCCCACCAATGACTGAGGTACCATCATCATCCCAACCTCCACATGGGGGAATCCTGTCTGTTTGGGGGGAGTCTTTGCAACATCTCAGCGGCAACCAGGCAGAGTGGGTGGCCGTGTCGCCGACTTGATTTTACGATCATTTGTCGTGAAGAAGTGATAGAAATTAACAAGTTACACACCAGCAAAACACCAAATAGCAAAGGCAAATGGGATGTCAGCTGACTCAACAGGCAACGCAAACAAAATGATGTTTGAACGGGGCACGAAAGTGAGAGGCGACTTTTCAAGAGCTTTGCTATATTATTCTGCATCCAGTGACTGGGTAGCCAATGATTTTGAACCGCGCATGGAATCGACAACTTGAAACCAGTGGAGGACTGGATGTGAAAATTCCAAGTCATTCTCATTCAGCTACTTTGCACCTTCCCTTGCCGTTGTTAGAATCCCATCTATGTTAGGACCTTCCAGTCATTTCCCGAAGAAAAGAGGAACATCAGGCCATATAAGGCCCACATCTTTGCATCTGCGTCAGATGCTGTCCCAAACCACCTGGCAGCTCAAGCCAGGGCCTTGCCCCAGCCTGTTCTCATCCTCAATTTCTAGGGCCCCTCCATGGTCCCGACCTCACCGCCCCGCGCCAAGGAGCTGTTTCAGCGAAATTCGGTCGAAGATGCGACAACTCTTGTCCTGCAGCCACCAACCAATGGCCCCGCCGCCAAACGTTCCCGCGGTGGACCACGCACGAAGCTCCACTCTCTATTGTCACAGGGGGACTGTGGACAGCTCACTTGAATGGCCCCAGGATTGACCCAATGTTCACCATGATCAAGTTGGCCTTTGGGCTCTTCCATGAATGGTGGTACCCATTCACCAAGCAATAAGAACAATTATGAGCACGGAAACCAACCAACTTAGGACTACAACACGATTTTTGGACAAACCCATATCCCCACCATGGTTGGTTCTTATCCCCTTCTTTGTTGCCAAGACTGGTAGCAGCTCCATGATGGTGATTGATCAGAACGGCTAGCGATGACAAGAATTGTTACTTCATGATGAGTGGGCAATCAGTACCAACGAAGAAGTAACTTCATCATAGTTGTCATGATGGTTAACTAGTACTTGCCAGAGTATCATTATTAGTAGTATTTCATGATGACATTAATAGTAAGCGATTATCACCAGCAAAAAGCAATTGGCCGAAAGCATTTTGCTTTGAGCAACCAGACGTCGCAATAAAGAAGTACTGCCCTATTTAAATTCATAGTAAGTAACTAACAATGACAAACTAATTACCATTGAATGGTTTGTAATACCTAGTGATTGGTTATTATCATCCCGTCCATGTGGGTGCTTCTCAAAATACATGACCTTCAAGAATGGTTGGTTTACTACTGTAAATGGTTGATAGTGGATGCTCATCCATTAAATCACCAATCATGTTTAACCCATTATCAATCATTTTCACTAATCAACCAACCATTATTAACTATTTGTATCAAAATGCCTGTCATTGTTGCCCCATTAATAACAATTTTTACTAATAAACCAACCATTTACAGTATCAACCATTTGTATCAAAATACAGCAACCACTTTTGGGGAACAGCACTCCTATGACTTGAGAAACAACTATATCGGTCTTCCCCCTACGCCCAACATCGCCTCTGAGGCCGTACAGAATTTGGTGCCGTCGTCGTTGTAGCAGCAGCGCAGCATCTGGGGGACGGGGTGCGGGGGATCTCATGGATGGATCTGATGGATGGATCTGATGGATGGATCTGATGGATGGATCTGATGGATGGATCTGCTGGATGGATCTGATATCTTCCGATGGATCTGATATCTGTTGATCAGATTTGCTGCACTCAACCGTCCAAAAAAATGAAAAAGGCATTGCCACGTGCATCCGGATCTGGAGATCTGCGAGCATACTTTCGAAGTATGTGCAAAATCCAACTGTCGATGCATATGCATGTGGACATTTCTCTGGTCTAAATCACACCCAATCGAGGATCATGACCATTCAGAGTACCCACATTGTCAATACTTTCCACTTGTCAATAGCAATAAGAGTCCCAACTCCAATAATTATGCATGTACAAAGAGATATACATATATATATATAGATAGATAGATAGATAGATAGATAGATAGATAGATAGATAGTTGCAAATATAAATAGATATGAGCGCGTATGTATATAATATATATTATATAAATGGTTGGTGAACAATGGTGACTATCCCCATGCGTCAATGCCCTGCATCTATATCTATATATCTCTTGCTGCGCAATATCCTAGACTGCTCTTGATCTCCCTTGAGCCAGCAGTGAAAAGTTGCCAACCTCGCTACCCATGATGCATTAGCACTTTGTCATCGTTCAATGTGCTTACTGATGATGGTGGTGATATGTGGTGATGATATGTGGTGCTTAATGATGGGATATCATTGCGGTTAAAGATCGTACTGGTATATGCGCGTTAATGATGCGTAATTAACCCTGATCAACAATTCAACCATCAATGATTCGATATGATTGAACAGAATTAACCATCATTTAACCATCATCTGACCCTCTCTAACTAGCATTAACCGATCATTGTGAACCATCACTATTGAAATCAACATGGGATCGTCATGGACCAGTCATTGCCATCAATAATCATCATGAAGCATCATATCCAATGATTAACCATCATACCCCACCATGAACCATCATATCCCTTCAATAACATTCAACAAGCATCATTAAGCATCATATTCCACCATTGATCCCACCATTAATCCCACCATTGATCCCACAATCAATCCCATCACTAATCCCATGATTAATTTCACCATTAATCCCATCAATCATCATCATGTATCATCATCATTAATAAAACATCTATATATCAAACATCATTAACCCTGGGGATCTCCCCATGCTCTTTGCGGTTCCCAAAACGCGCGAGGCCCCACCCTGTAGCGAGGGCCATAGCGCTGCTCCCGGCCCGTTCCGTGACGCAGACTCCTGAGCAGCGCCGCGAAGTGCCGGAAGATTTTGAAAATGAGGATTTTCATATGGTTTTCAAAACAAGGGTAGCTAATAACAAGGGAAAATATGGTTTTCTAGGGGATAAACTTGTAGCTTTCCACTGCCACTTCGGAAAAAAATGGTGAGAAACAGTGAGAAACCATTCTGCAGGTTGACCGGACGACGGCATCACACCACGACATGTCCGTCACAATAGCGAGCTGCCAAGCGTCACTAGACAGCTGAATCGGGAAGCATCGCCTCCAAATGGCCATGGGGTTACGGGAACCGGGGTGGACCCTTGCGAATGTGGCACGTTCTGCGAAAAAGATGCACAAACATTCAACAGTATAGCGATGATGATGATGATGATGATGATGATGATGATGATGATGATGGTGATGGTGATGGTGATGGTGATGGTGATGGTGATGGTGATGATGATGAGGAGGAGGATGCGCATGAGGATGAGGATGCGGATGAGGATGAGGATGCGGAGAAATCATTTGGGTGAACGAAAGGTTCAGTGGAATAGTTAAGTTCGCTCTGAAAGTGAGGAGAATGGATTTGGGTTATGCCGCCATTCCCCCAGATTGAAAAAACAGCAGCTGTCTCATGGTGTTTTTGTCTATGTGCGTTTCTCCGAGGTTTTTCTTCCTGTCTTTATGCCTTTGGTATACTTCTGGTTCCTCTCCGTCTGCTTGGTGTTGCTTTTCCTGGTTGCGTGCTTCCGGTATGCTTCTTGTTACTGCCTGTCTGTTCCTGGTATGCTGCTTGTTGTCCGAATGCTTCTCATATATGCCTTCCGGTACGCTTCTTGGGGTCTTCTGACTTCCAGTATTTCCTCCCTGTATCCTTCTTACGCCCTCCTCTTTTTGTTGCCAGCATCCTTCTCGTTCCTCTCTGCATGTCTGGGTACGCTTCTTGATGATACCTGTATGCGTCTGCTATGTTCAGTAAGGTACTGTGTTCGTGACTGAAGAGTAGCCTTTGTAGTTCAAGTTTAGTATTCGGAATCCGCAACTTAAAGTTGGCATTGGTAATGAGAATCAGCATTTGTGGTGTAAGTCTTGTCTCTATGCTGCTGAATGCTGCTGGTATGACATTCATCCTGTCTGTGTGCTCTTTGTATGTTTCTTCTTCCTGCCAGAATACTTCTGGTATGCTTCTGCATCCTGCCTGTACGTCTAACATGTCGCGGACGGGAGGGGTGACGAGAGATTTACATTATTGGCACGTCCATCCCCCCATCCAAACTCCTAAAGACTAAAATGAAACTGCCCAAACTCCAGCTGCTGGACGCAGCTTTGGTGTTTTTTCCATACGCCGTTATGCCTCGTCAGCTTGGCTCTCCACTCCCGAAGGACAGAAGAACCAAGCAATCACAAGCAGCCAGGGAACAAATCCTCACAGTAGCAATAATGTGTAAATGTTTGATACAACGGACACTCTTGTGCGAGTCACCCAGTCAAATTGGCACTCCCCAGGTATGGATGGAAACAGAAGCTCTTTTGAAACTAACTGTTGGTATGGGTTGGTATGGGTTGGTCTGGGTTGGTATGGGTTGGGATGGTATATCCCTGCTCTTCTCGTTGACATTGTTGCTCATTCACCAACTATGGCAAATACCCTCAGCTTTGTGTCAAGGCCCACGTCTGAGAAGAAACACCAGGTAATTATATATCCATAATCGTGTCCTCCACAAATGCTGAGAACAAAAACACCAAGTCATGGGCATGGGTGCTTTCCCCTTCTGTGACCAGGTGGTATGGACGAGAGCAACCAGGTGGGCATAGCACCAGCAGCAAAGAAATCGCTCCCAGCCTTCCCACTCCTGTGCAGGGTGGTGCTGGGCAGTGCGATTCTGGATGTGCTGGATACTGCTAGATGTATCCAGGTGTCCAATCATGATGGTGTTGGTTCATCTTGAACTGTCCGATTTTGTTTGAACGATGACTATGTAAATACTTCTTCAGGGTATCCCTACTCACACCGGTGCATCTTCATCACTCGTCAGAAGGCAAACTTCTTTTCTTAGTCCGGTGTGATTTCTCAGCCACTGATATCCTGTGGCTTGCTGAGCAAGACCGCTTTCGAGGGCCTGCAGGCCTTTCGGGTCCATCACTCCCTTAATACCTCAAGTTCTTTGCAGTTGCCCACCGGGCAAGCTTCTCTGGAAGAAGTTGAAATCTGGAATGAAGTCATGAGAGCCGACCAGTAAGATGCTGTTGGGCCACAAAATATTCGAGGATATTCGAGGGATTAATTCATAGAAATGCGCTAAAAAATATGCCTCTTACAATCCGATGATTGTTGCTGACTCCTGTGGCATTTCCTTACAGTGGTCACTAGCTGCAGGAACATCCCAAGGTTTGTGTGCATGATGAGGGAATGGTTCCACAAACATCACAAACATCACAAACCTCAAGAGCCTCTGGAGCTCCCAAAATATGGTTGTGGATTGTGGATATGAAAATTATACTCAAAAAAAGTCTGGTGTCCTTGCAAACATGACTCAGTGCATAGGTCCGTCTTGGCGTGTCTCATTTTCGACCTGTGTTCAAACTGTTATTGTTCTCGTGTCTCCCACAAATATGAACGGTCTTTTTGAGTATCAGACAGACAGATCTGATGAGAACGATCTAGGGCATGAGTTAGTAGCTTTATAAATCAAGAGAAAAAGAGAGACTGTCAGCTCGGGCAACCCTGGGTTGCTGGCCATGGTTCAACCATTTCTTTACGACATTTATGACCGTTCATTTCTGGCGATGAAGTGGTGTTCTTGACCCCCGGATGGCAACTTCCCCGCAGCTTCACTCCTTGTCTTTGTCCCTGTCGCGAAACTTGCTGCTGGATCGATTCAGCGGATCATCCTTAGCTGCGCAGCTTGGTTGGTACCAGCGGGACCTGCAGCTCCGCCATCGTGGTGAACCATGGTGAACCACTTCATCCTTATGAAGTGGGTAGGTTGATAGAACCCCCTTGGGCCCAACATCAGGGTAGCATCAAGCCTGCTCAATCCTTTCTAGTCGGCAGCATCCAGCTTGCTGCTGTAAGATTTTCGCGGATTGCCGGAGAGTGGATCGCGGATTCAGGACATCTACAGTACCCTGCGGTTCAGAATTGAAGAGAAAGGTCTGGTTCAGAACTTCAGCAAGTTTAAAAAGACTCTTAGACGCCGATACCCAGGGTTTCAACACCATGGATCCCAATGCTGCTCACCGACCCCTAAGCATCCTAAGGAGTTTATCCTGTTACCCTTGCAATTGCTTTGTTGCTGGTTTGCGATTCTTCAGTGTTTCTGTGTCTCACTGCTTATTCTCCACTCTGTTCATGGTGACTTCCCCCCTTCAGCTCCAAGCATCTGAACCGTCCCGGGCCAGGCCCGGGCCACCCGCATCCTCATCGAAGCCCCGAAATTCTCCACGCCAGTTGGGGGGCGCTGCCATGGCGATCCGATGCAAGGTGGGCGACCATGACCAGGCGAAGCATGGATGGCTTGCTATCAATGATCAAGATTGGATGGTTTGGGGTTACCGCTATGACTTGAGAACCACCACATCTTTAGGGCAATGTTTTGCCATTTTAGATGCTGAAACCAACCAAATGCTCGAAGCTCGAAGAGTGCTCACTGTCTCTGCGTGTCGTGGATTCTTTGGATCCATGAAGAAAAGCATCGGTTGCTTCTTTTGGGATGTTTTGGGTAGAGACACGGAGGTCACCGGGTTTGAGACAGCGTTCAAACCTCAGATACCATTCAAACCTCAAGTTGAAACTTAGGCCACAAGTGTTGATGACGACCCTAAGCTTTGGACTCAAAGTGCTGGTTTCCTGCATCATGGTTCAGACACTTTCAGCTTCCATGTCGATTGCTGGAGTCAGCGCAGCTGAGCATGATAAGGCACAGGTGCAGGGGTTTTCTCTCCAGAAAAGCTATGGGGGAGGCTGCAAACGTTTGTGGTTAGTTCGTCTAAGAAGCGATCAATAATGATGACAACAACAATAAACATGGCCAAAAACGAACAAAAATCAGCGCGTTGCGGACATTTGTGGTCAGCATGCAGCATCACCATTGCCATCATTAGCAAATACTGGTAGATTCATAACTTTTACAACCCGTCAGACTGAAAAAAATGGGATACGATGCATGATCGCATGGAATAAGTTGTGATTTACCAATTATACATCATGAATCATCATGATACAACTTATACCATGATAATATGATCGTATCATGGTATAAGTTATGAATCATCATGATTATAAGCACAGAATCATGGGATACGATGCGCATGATCGCAGCGCGAGCAGCATGGTTGTTCGACCCTCCCGAGCCGTGGGAGGTGCCTCCCGGCAGAACCGGTCACAGCGACTTGACACCGAGCCATGGGATCCTGACGAGTTACGATCATGTCCCGTGTTGGTCAACTAACCCAGCTGGTTTCCCTGGATTTTCCATTGAGTGGTGGAATTTCCATTGCTGGGTTAGTGGTGGAAATAGCAAAGAGATATTGGATTCCCCATATATGGGTGTTTCTCAAGTCATAGGGGACCCCCCCAGTCCGCAATCCATGATCAACCATTTATAGTAGTAAACCAGCCGTTTGTGGGGTCCCCTATGCCTTGAGAAACCACCATAAAGAGATATTGATGTTCCATTGTCAGGCTGTCCCGTTTTAGAGTTGTTTTTCATGATGGCACAAACCCCTGTATGTGGCTTAAAGTCTATCTGGTGGTTGTCCATCCAAGAACATATGACTTAATCAACCAACCATCCCAAATATAAGGGTGAATAAAAAATGTTCTAGCTATCCAATCTGATTCAAGAAGGTCTCCTGTAGATTCGTTCCATGGGTTTCCGAATCGACTTGGACCGGAACTCACGTATCAGACATATCATTTGATCCTACTGATGAATTAGGTTGTGTAATGGGAGATCCATCTCCAACCAACCCCCCTTTCACCATAGATCCTGATTTACCTCCCAAAATTGGTAGAAATATGGTTCTACCAATCTCTCAAAATAGGGGTACCCCAAATCATCCTTTATATTAATCATTGTAGTGTCAAACCAACCATTTTTGGGGTCCCCTATGCATTGAGAAACCACCATATGTCCCCACCATGGCCAACGCGCGCAGCGGACCCAAGGAACCAACCAACCACATCGCGCCTTCTGTGCGCAGCTCTTCTTCATCTCAGCCAACATTTTCCTCAGACCATCTGGGCAAATGCGTTGGGGAAACCCGTCGCTGAAAGTTTGGTCGTGCCCGGTAGTGTTTCATCGACTTCTCAGTTTGGTAGTTATCCCTTATACCGTAATAGCATCAACTGCATGCTTTGATCTTCCAACTGTGGGTAGAAGCGGAGTTGTCCACACATGTGCTCTGAAATTGGACGGTTGCACATGGCAACAGGAGGAACCAACACGGCTATGGAAGCACCCCTGTTTCTGCATCATTCACTATTATCCTTGTTTTTAGTTTCATTGTTCGTTATTGTTGTTTATTGATTGTTGGTGGTTGCGGTACTTGAGCACTGGAGCCATGCAATCAATGTCAGTCAATTGTAAAGACTGGTGGTATGCGTTAGAGATGTGAATTCAACATAGACTGCAGTACTACATCCCAACTGAGGTGCAGGTAATTCCATGTTAGAAGAGAGTCAGAACCACAACATAACTGCAAAAAAAATGCCCTACGCCCAATCTGTCCGAACATGTTCAAATTAACTCACACTTGCTACACCCGAATTTGCACCTTGAAGGGGGCCCAGATCGTGCTTAGACACCTTGAATATCTGTATCTGGTGTCTAAGCACGATCTGGGCCCACCAAATGTTTTGTCTGTATCTGATGGGTGTCGGAATCGACATCTTCCCATCAGCAGCTCACCATGGAACATCTGGCAGCCAAGTAACTTGTCGTCTTCAATGGAGTTGCCTTGCTCGGACAACTCACGCTCCAGATTGACAACCTCCACCTTCTTCTCACCAATCGCCTTCATCTTGCGTTCCTCGGCTGGGCTGTGCAAAGCATCGAGAACTATGTCCTTCAAACAATCATGGATTAATCATCACTAACAACCTTCTAGCATGTGAACACCGTGAGTGTCACAATTGATTTCCACACTCTGCGACGGGTAGAAAAGTGAGAGCTCAAAGATTCTTTTTCATGACGACCGCACAGCAAGGAGTACTTCTACGCTCAAACACTCACCTCTTTTACGCTAGCTTGCAAGTTTAAGAACCAGAGGCCTGCGTGGGAATTCGAAAATCTGAAAGAATTGGCTTGGGGTTTCAGGGTTGGAGCACATTATTGACTGTTGTGATGATGATGATGATGATGATGATGATGATGATGATGATGATGGTGATGGTGATGGTGATGATGATGATGATGATGGTGATGATGATGATGATGATGATGATGGTGATGGTGATGGTGATGGTGATGGTGATGGTGATGATGATGATGATGATGATGATGATGATGATGATTTTTGATGGTGACAACATGATACATGCTGTTCTTCCCCAGAAATGTTTTTGTACATCATTCATGAGTTCCGAAGACAGCGCAGGCAGATCGCATGCTTTGTCTCTAGTTGTAAAGTTGTTGTTGGTTGGCTTTACAGATGTCCCTACTTTGATGGAATCAATCAGTGACCCAAAATCAATCAACCATTTGAACCATCAAATAAACTATGTTGGTTGGTTGTCACGTGGCCCAAAATCAATCAACTAAGTTGCGGTCTCAACCACTTTGCATCCTGTCCCAGCATCTGACCTCCAGGCCAGGCCCCTCTCCTGGTCCCCCCGGATGGTTTGCCACAGCGGCAAAGGTGTTCAACAAGGTGGAAATCTCCGTTTTCTTGGCAGTTTCGACCTGCGCATGCAAATTGGATGCTGTGCCTGTGCCTGTGCTGATTTGTTTGGTCAACTCCATCTGAGATATATGTGCGACGATCTAATGTCCTGTTTGTGTTGTCAACCTAGCCTAAAATATGGGCACAGAATGATCGAGAAGTCAACAATGCTTGATGACGGCTCATCAAGGTTCATAGATTTACTCGCATGGTGCATGAACACTCAAGGATTCGTTTCATTGACCGACAGCTAAAGTAGAGAGCGGCTCAAAGGATCCACCTTTTCGACCACAGAAAGCGAAGGCATGGGGTAGCCAACTGTGGAAGTTGAACAACTTACACACAACACAAAATTCTCGTGTTAAAATACCGATCAGTCCCAACATGTGGATCATAGTGAACTGCTACTCGAAGGTTCCCCCTTCCACTTGAACAAGTTGCAGTCACACTCGAACCGGGGACGATCGAACCACGAGAAGGAAGACCTAGTAAGTAAAGAATCCAAAGATCAACTATATATAGGTCCGATCGAGCAGGCACTATTGTACCTGCCGGAAAGATCGTTTGATGATCAAAGAGTAAGATGATCTACTTGAACAATCCCCTCCTTTCCCCACCACACCCCAAGATAAATCTCAGGGTGGGCAGGGTTGGGAGAACAAAAGGCCAGGTGATCACGTCTTGTAGCCAAAATGGCCAACGAACGTTTGATCACGTGAGCAGTCCAGTCAATGACATGCACTTGCAAGTACTGACCCTGTCCTACCAACCAGACCGATACATGGTCACTACTCGCATGGCGCATGAACACTCAAGGATTCGTTTCATTGACCGACAGCTAAAGTAGAGAGCGGCTCAAAGGATCCACCTTTTCGACCACAGAAAGCGAAGGCATGGGGTAGCCAACTGTGGAAGTTGAACAACTTACACACAACACAAAATTCTCGTGTTAAAATACCGATCAGTCCCAACATGTGGATCATAGTGAACTGCTACTCGAAGGTTCCCCCTTCCACTTGAACAAGTTGCAGTCACACTCGAACCGAGGACGATCGAACCACGAGAAGGAAGACCTAGTAAGTAAAGAATCCAAAGATCAACTATATATAGGTCCGATCGAGCAGGCACTATTGTACCTGCCGGAAAGATCGTTTGATGATCAAAGAGTAAGATGATCTACTTGAACAATCCCAGGCCCTCACAACAACCCCAAAGGCCACCCCTTTTACATGATCACGCTTTCGAGAGATCCTTCGGCCAAACTGACTTCACAGTGACCCAACCTGCGCGCTCGCCTCGTTCTAAATCGCCACGAGAGGGCCAATCGGCAGGGTTGGCATCGGTCGAGACCCTATCAATGAAAACTCTAATTTGATATTTGATCACAAGGTCCCAAAACACAGAGATTAAGTCGCAGAGATCCTCTCTGCTGGAATAACCTTTCACCAGAGCGGCTTCAACAGATTCGGAATCAATGAGCAAAATCAAATCAGTATTACGGAGCCGGTCTCTGAAGGTTTCGATGGCCAAAATTGGAGCCATCATTTCAATCGGAACGATTTGAGTGTTCCTGATCAACCACCTCTTTTGAGCAGCCGGAGGGATGACTTCGGAAAACTGAACAGGAGCCTTTAAACGTGGATCAAAAAGCACAGCTCCTACCCGATCGGGTTTCTTTACACGATCTCTTGGATCCGATGTGAACCCGTCGGTGAAAATAACAACATCCGACCGCTTACTCACTTTCAAATCGATAGTTCGAGGAGGTCCCTCATTGATCAGACCCTTCCAGTGAACTAGAGCAACTCTAAGAGCTTGGTCCAAACTGAACGAACCGTTGTGGGGAGACCTTGAATATTGTCTCTCAGAGATTGGTCGGAGGAACGCCCTTCCTACTTTTCCCCAGAGCTGGCTAGCCCCAAACATGAGCTTGCCCTTCAGCTTACCAGCTGAGCCTGGATCCAGGAGGCCTGAGCTGAGGATGGCTTCAATCTCCTCCAAGAGGTCTCTCTTGCGATCGCTCTTGATCTCCAGGATCATGGACTCCAGGTTGTAGGTCACGCCTAAGATCACGGGCTCGGATGAGAGCTGGAGTTTCTTCTGATCATACCTGGCACCTAGCCACCAATGAACAGCTTGTGCAATCTCATGGGCAGAGGCGATCGTCTCCTTGAACTCAAAGCCATACTTATCATCATAGAAATTAAAGGCAACCAGTCCAAATAGAGAACAAAGGAACTCGTTGATCAACGCCGATCTACGATTGTAGTTGTAAACAGCGGAAACCAGACCAAAGGAATGACCCACCATCACAAAGAAAGCTACCCGACCTGAATGAGGATCCTTCAGTGCAATCACACTGAACATCCGGTGATCAGGCCTGATAGGCAGCTGACGATAGGCTTTCCTCTCATCCAAGACCCAGCCCCAGAGCTGAGATTCAGGACGAATCGATCGAAGCTTCCGCAATGCTGCTACATTCATGTCGGTCGAAGGCAGCTGCAACTTTTCCGTGATCACTGTTGCTTGGTTGATCATGTTTGTGGTTGCACTATCACAACCTCGAACCTTGTTCTTTTGAACAACTTCAAACCTTTGGGTGGGGATCCAATCATCCCTCATGACCACCTTGGAAACTTGATCAAAAGAGAAAAAGGGGCCCAAACATGAGCCTTCATCCCTGTCCTCGATCGTTGCATCCCAGATCTTCTGGAGGTTGCCAGACACTGGTACTCCTTGAACTCTACGAACGATGGTTTCCCGGAGCGCCCAGGCCCTGCGGAGCACTTCAGAGATTTCGACCGGCTTCTGCTCCTTCTCATAGGGAGGCCAACGTTGAGAGCGCCCGATGGGTCCAACGATGGTCATGCCGTTCAACATCTCATCGATCAAGGCAGAATCGACGGAGCCACAAGCTCGAGCCATCGCTCGATAGAGCTCGATATGGCACGTGATGCCTAATTGAGCAGGCTTGTGATCAGGTACTCCGCGAAGCAGATGCCGAAGGTAAGGATCCTTGAGCTGACGCAGGTGCTGGTCAGTCAGAGGTAGGAGGCGATGAGCTTGAGCCTTCCACCAAGCCAATGAGCGAGTACGCCGATCGATCAAAGGAGCCAAGTCACCCTTGAACTGCTCCATGGACTTCAAGACCTCCCCAGGCAAAGGATCCTCAACAGTGAACGGGTGAGGTATTGACAAGGCCCACTTGATGGCCTCCCCCGGGTGGGTCTCAATGTCGAGCAGCGGCTTGATGGCACCCCGTTTCATCTGGTAGCCCGAGGCGACCGCCAGAAGGGCAGACCGAGCTTGGCGATGGTGAGGATCTGGTACAGCTTGCCCAACTGGACGCTTGCGCTTGTCGATGGACTCCAGCGCGAACGAAGGATCCAGATGTCCCATGGGATCATGGCGAATCATGGCGATAGCCTCAGCCATGATAGCACAAAGTTGCAGAGGGTATTCTTGAGCAAGCTTGGTGCGGAAGACGACTTTGTTGAACTGCTTGCTGAACACCATGCCCTTCAGAACTTGGTGAACATGATTGCCAGGACATTGGCGGTGAACATGCTGAAATTGCCAGTGGGAGACCAGCAAGAGAGTGGGCTTCAAGGAGGGAGCACCCCACGCACACTGGTCCAGTTGGACTCGGAGGCCTCGACCGACAGTCTCCACCGCGATCATCCATCGAGTTGACCACAACCAGCTGAATTGAGGATTCTCGATGGAGAAGCCACCACCGGTGGAAGCCACAGCCAGAGCCCCTTCAGCAGTACGCTCAGCGAACAAGTTACCTTGCTGAGCCTGGAACCAAAGGTCCCCAGTGAGATGAGGGAACCCATGAGGATGATGTTGATCTCGAAGAGGAGGAGGTCCATCATCATCATCTTTGCGAGCAGCTGAAAAAGTGTTGCAGGGAGTGCCGAAGTGAACAAAGAAAATGGCGCCAATGTAGATGAGCTCCATGATGAAGTGCCAGTTGCCTGCATCCAACACGTCGAACGCGACCGGAACAGCTTGAGAGAGCATCACATCCACAGGCGGAAGACAAGGAATTCCCAGAAGACGAACAGCTTGAGTGAGCCGAGCAGTCCCAGAGAACACCTCCAAAAAGAAAGGACCATAGCGCAAAACTGTTTGAGCATCTCGAGGAACATCGGCCCAAGATGCCCAAGAAGAGCCAGAAGATGAACTCATCAAAGAAGGAAAGATCTTCTCTTCATTCGTCACTTCTGGGGCCCGTGTATGATCAACCGGCACCGCCAAGGGCCGAACGGGAGCCGGGGGCTGAGCAGCTGCTCAGTGATTGCCATGATAAGGATGCTCTTTACCACAATCCACACACAGATGCAGATTGCGGCAATTGTCACCGAACCGGCAGCCCAGAGAGCAGTTGTAGAACGGGCAACGGCGACGACCACTGTACTTGAACGAGGTGATCATCTTCCATTCATCTGCCGGAACTCGAGCATCACGTGGAGTCTTGGCCGCATCCTTGCCCCCCGGTTTCTTCGGAGAGGACGTGGATGCCTTGGCTTGCTTGATCAAGGCCTTGTCCCTGAGGCGACGAGCTTTGTTCTTCTTGGCCTTGGGAGACACTTTGGCTGTAGATTCCTCGGAACGCGATCTTTTGGTACGAGGAGGAGTCGAGGGACTCTGCTGACCAGCCTGCTTGAACTTGTCGAGTTCAGCACTCGAACGAGCATCGTTCCATAGTTGCTTATGGTGATCAAGGACCTCGACGAGGGCTTTGGCGAACGTAGGATAGGTCTTGCGATGATCATGATTCAGTCGATGGACCTTCTTGCGGATGAGGGAGTCCACCGTGAGCAACAGGGCCAGTCCCTTGTTCTCATGGCGCCATTCTTCGAGCTCAGAAAGGTACCGAAGAGGTCCACTGGCAGAGTTGAAGTCGCAGATGTTGAGGTACTCGAGCGCCACAAAGAACGCATGGAGCTTGTCCATGACCTGCGACTCAGAGGCCGCCACAACTGGCTGATCAACCTGAACCACTTTGATCAAATCTTCGGCAGTCTTGGAGATGCCAGCTTTCTGGACGATCGTCTCGCTGCGAGTGCGCAGCTCCCCCACCTGGTAGAACATCACGGCCCCGTGAACAAGGTAATCACGCTGGATCCGCTCAACCAGCTTCCGATGGGGTTCCCGATGGGGCGGAAGGAGCACGTCGGGATGACGATGCACGAACTGGTCCCTAAATTCGGCGTGATCATCGCCTGGAATCTCAGGGACCTTTGTAGGATCTTCCTCCATTTTGGCACGCCGAGAGGCGAAGTGATCTTGCAACGTAGAACACGTTTTCCAGACGGCAGCCAAGGAAGTAAGGGCAGTTCACGAGCGGCAGGGTTGTCCCCAAGTTTGTCCTCGTCCGCGACCACGGTCTTCAAAGTGGCCTTCACGCGATCGATGGAGTCCCCCAGCATGGCGAACGTGTCCAGGCTGGTCAAGCCCACCTCAGCCATGAGCAGGCACAGTTTCTCTGGAAGACGCTGTCGACCAAACACCTGACGAAGAGCCAGCTCTGGGAGAGAACCATCGGGGTACTTAGTCCGATCGACCATGGTGGCAAGACGATAGAGAGCTGAGCCTAACCTGCGATTCAGGAGGTGAACTTCGGGCACAGGCTGAGCTCAACCATGCACTAGGGGACTAGGAAAATAGTGGTTAAAAGACACGACCTGACCAGACACGGGTCGCTCTTCCTTTTATGATCATTTGCTGAAGAAGCTGACCAAGTCCGGTCGTGCACGAGCACAAGCTTTGCACAGAACAGAGAGATCAGGGAGCACGCTGCCAACTGACACACATTCGGTCAGCAAGAACTTGCTGCATGCTAAAACCTGATCATCCCCTAAGGCCGTGGCATGAAACTTATAATCATAACTACTGCCTCGAGCCGGTTGCTTGATAAAGAAATCAGGGCTTGAAAGATCAGAGTCACTAACATCAACGAGCACTGTGTCCTGGTCCTCCACTGCAGGGTGGTGTTCCTGCACCAGCTCTTGAACAAGCTGCTTCACCATGGTGGCCGGCACTGACGATCGGTTGCGAGTGTACTTCAGCACCAAGGGCCCTGGGTTCTTCCAGTTCGCCTGCAATCCGATCTCCTCAGTCGACCGACCTGCATGAACAGCTGCGTCAAGGAGGGTGACCCGGCACGAATGGGCTGTGAGATCCTTCAAACGATTGGTTACTTCAATCTTCTGCTGGTCATTGAGAAACGGGTCCAGCATAGTAACTTGATGAGCAAAACATTTCAACCACTGGACTGTTCGAGCAAACGCCGGGGGTTTTTCGAGAAAGGCAGAACGAGTGTTGAGCTCATGCATCCAGTAGTCCCGGTCCCGATCGGTTGCACAGAAAAGATCCCACCCCTGTTGGAGCCACGAATCCTTTCGAAAACCGACCTTAGGCACCATGAACCGGGTACCAGCACGTGAGCGTTCAACCTTGGTCTGCCATGCCACCCCGAACAGGCCCTCCTCCTGCATAACCAGTTCGGAAGGTTTGACATGAACAGCATCATCAAATCTCAAAGAAGCATAGACCATGCAGAGCAGCCACCAGATGAACAACCTAGTAGCCTCCCATTCATTTGGGTCACAGACACGTTCTTCCATCCCAGCCACCGCCACGATCGGGATGGGAACTGCCTCTTTCAGTGTCTTGGCCCTGGCTGCTACTATCTTATCCTGGATAGCTTTGACACGATGATCATCGAGGTCCGGTAGGTCAATTGCAAGTCGAGTGGCAACCCATCGAACTGAAGTGCGAAGAGTGGGCACTACGGATGGGCCACACTCCCGATGATCAAGAACCAAACAGTACTTCAAGAACTTCTCAATGGACATGGGGTACAAAGGGATTCCTTGTTGATCGGCCCACGACTCCCAACGCTCAAAGGCTCTGATGTGAGCTGCCATTGTCCTTGGAGCACCTGATACAAGAACCAGTTGCCTGAGCTTGGACGATTCGGCCTGGGAAAGGTCAGTAGGCTGGTCACCCACCTGAAACAGCTTAGCATGGTCACCTGCTCGTCTGCCGATAGCTTCCAAGCGAGATGCCCATTTAGATTGCTCCGCTGTTTCAGCATCCAACAAAGGTGTGCTAGATGAACTTGCGGGAGAAGCCAACTTAGATCTTTTATTGGGAGCCCCTGGTTTGGTGAGCAAAGCTTTCACAGCTGCTGCTTGCCGGAGCTTCCCGATCGGTGAGGAGTCAATGCTCCTGGAATTCCCTTCGCAAAGACCAAACCCTAACTGAAAAGCTGTGGATTCCATGAACACCTTCTCAGCTTTAGATGCTAATGTCCAGAACTGTTCAAGCATTCCTACACGAGACATCAACTGAGCTGCGATCGGAGCCTCGAACGTGCCTGCCCATTGAGACACTTGAGCAACAAACTCCGTTCCCGAGCTCACTCCCATGGCTGCCACGAACGCCAAGTTCCCCAGAGGTGTCTGGGCGATTGCCTGGGCGAACGGTTCATCAAAGATTGGCAGCGACAGGATCTTGAAAGTCCAACGATCAGAGTTCTGCATGTGTGGCACGGGCTTGAGCATTACTACGTGAGCACTCCATGCCATGTCGATCTTCGTTGAGCAAATGTGAACAAAAGAAAACGAAAAGTGACATGACATGACCGTGACCATCAAAGCTGCGAAAAATGAACATCCACAACTTTCTTAGGATCCAAAGAAAAAAGTTGAAAAACCCTCATGTAAGGTTCACAGCACAGTGCATGACCCACCCGCACAGCTGCAGCAGGACACCGACGATCGAGACAGTTAGAGCTAACTTAAAGAGCTCAACCTGTGACCGACTCCGTCCCTCTGAGATCCCGCAGCTGCACTGGGCTGACGTGCCTGAGCAGGCTGACGATCCAAAGACTCATGAACAGAGCATCATACACATCTCACGAGCTGTGGCTTCAGAGACATGTTAGAGCCCTACTCAAGTATCTTGGATCACAGCCGTAACTTTGATTAAGCTCCTTAAGATACGTGATAAGACCCATCATGATCATGCCGCAACAATTGCACTGCAGCTCTGATCAGCCAGTCTTTTTCACGTGGCGATGGCCTAGGGCATGTCGACCCCGGCAAAGTTGGGCGATAGCCGATTTCAGGCTGAGGAGCCTATTGAACAAACTGCTGTGCCAGCTACACCTCCTCTGTCTGGGGTGGCTGAGCTGGCTTGAACGACACCGGTCCCTCTGAACGGTAGTGATCCTCCGAGCCGTCAAGTGACCCCTGAAGAAACTGGATCTTGATCCCTCCTTCAGGATTGGACGAGCTTGCAGAGGATCCTCCCCTCTGGAACCCTTGGACATGATCCACAAAAGCAGCTGGTGTCATCGCCGAACTGTCCATGGTTTCACCAAGGCGCTGCTGCAAGGATCGTCTTGATGGAGCCAAAGCACCTCCTTGGAACGAACTTGGGGTGGGAGCCACACCCGGTTCCGTCATCGATGGAGCTTGCCCCTGATCCGACTTCACCGAAAGGTTGGCTGAGGAGGTCAGGCCAGTGATGGCCTTGAGCTTTGCTGCTTGACCAGTTTGTGGCTGAACAGCAGGTCCCCCAGTCACAGGAGGAAGCACGACCGACTTGCGTTCTTCCGATGCATCATGAGCTTGAAGGGCAAGTGCTTCGATCGGCACAATTGCTTTCTCCTGCTTGAACAGCGGGGACTCGCAAATAAGGTGAACATTGTCCTCATGAGTTTCAACAGCGACCGCTGAGATGTGGGGACCCACCTCTTCCTCTGAGTCGACCGCCATCTTGACCGTCCAGTGTGCATGAACGCTGGCCAGCTGCGACAGCTGCAGAGCCTGATCAGGTGACTCAATCCTGGCGTACCTCTCTCTGCACCAGGCTGCGTTCTTGATCAAGGTTGGCCCCGACACTCTGCTGACCACGAGCCAGGAGGGTGGCACAGAACATGTGCTGGCGGCCACATCAAGCCGATCGGCTGCACTGAGGAAACGAAACTCTAAACGATCCGCATCCATGCCGAAAGCATCTGATGACGAGCTGGCCACCAAGCGGATCTCGAAGTGGCACAGCGGGTAGTCGAGCACGACAACGACGCCACCCTCTGAACAGGCGTAGAGCCTGCCTCCCACTTCCCATGAACAGGCCACCGCCCTCCATCCTTGGAAGATCGTCACCACAAAGGTTGGGATGAACGGCACCTCCTGCAGGATGGTCATCAGGTGATCAGCCACATGGCAGATCTGCACGGACATGTCTGACTCCGAGCGGTATCCACGCAACTCAAGGTGGAGCACGAGGTGGCCTTCGATCTTGAGCTTCACATCCACCCAAGTGGGAGAATCATCCCGCATGAGCGGCCAACGGAATGGCTGAAAAGCCTCATGTGAGAGAACCTTGCCTGTGTAGGCATCCCACCTGCCGCATGGTACGGATCCGTAGCTGGTCATGGATCCACAGAGCACCATCTTGAATCCATCGAGCGTTTTCAACATGAACAAGTTCATGTGATATCCAGTCGAGGGCGATCGCACCAGGTTCCTATCCGAGAGGATATTGATTCTGGCGTGCGCGTTGGTGAGGATCTCGTCCAAGAGCCACCCCTGATAAGGGCTTTGCATCCTCATATCACGATTGTCCAAGACTAGAACTGAGCGTTCGTTGGCATTGGCCCCGATCTGGCGGAGATGCTTGGGCAACTCCACATTGACCGCGTTGTGGGCGCCCAGTGGACTCCAGCGGATCTTCTTGCCTTGCCGAGCGGCCTTCTCCTGCTGTCTGCGCAGCCTCCTGCTCACGAACGTCTCATTGGTGTGATCCATCAAATTCCTGGCCGCCTGGACTGCAGGGCCACCCGATGGAGGTGGAGGAGGCACTTCCTCAATTGGAGCCAAGAAGGGCTGAGCACCCTGATCTGTGAACCCGGCCCAATCTCCCGGAGGTTCGACATGAACATCTTCCTCTGCAACTTGCTCCAGAGGGTTTGCCGTTTGAGGGATCCCTGGAGGAGCCTCATGATCTTCCTCATGCACTGACCATGACGTCGTTGACCCAGCAGCTTCTGACTGAGCATCTTGATCTCGAGCTCGAGCTGGTGGGAACCCGGATGACTGCGAGAGCATGGCTGCCTGCTTGCCGAGAGCAGCAGGATAGGCTGGAGGAAAACGAGACATCCTACCTTGTACTTAGTGATCACCCAGGCCCAAACCTAGATAACCAAAGGGCAAGAACAAAAGGCCAGGTGATCACGTCTTGTAGCCAAAATGGCCAACGAACTTTTGATCACGTGAGCAGTCCAGTCAATGACATGCACTTGCAAGTACTGACCCTGTCCTACCAACCAGACCGATACATGGTCACATACAGTAACAGTAGCAACCAACAGAAGCCAACAAGTGCAGTGGTTGGTGTTTTCATTATCCCAGGTGAAGATGGAAACAGAGTTTCAAGTAGCCAGCTCTCTGGTGGCCATATCCTTCCAGGTGTAAAGCTGGTTTTCCCTACGAAAAATCATATCATCTACGAATCTACCCCCGTTCGAAGGACCGACCCTGGGTGGCTCACACATGATGTACCTCCAATACTTCTGCTTTCTCCACGAGAAGTGATCGGGTTCAGGCGGTTGCGGGTGCCCATCATTGGCAATACTCATGACTTTGAATTTGATGATCCCACCTGGTCTCACCTCTTAGTCAATCACAACTATCCAGCGCTAATAATCATGAACAACAGCCATGAATCACAGGCATGTGACATGTGTTGGATGATTCCTCTATCATAGTAATATGAACATACATATCAATCTAAATCATCATCTCAAGATTAACATAAAGGATGAAATTACCATGTCATATTGCTAGATCGTATATTGCTACATCATCCATAGCCAATCAAATCGTCTATTGCTATATCATATATAGCCAACCAAATCATATATTGCTTTATCATATATCAAGTACTCATTAAATAATAGATGGCCAAATCATATATTGCTTATTACTACCTTACATTGCATGAGACTCTCCAGCACAACGCTTCTGCTGCATTGCCTCCGCAAAGTTTTCAATGGCCTTGTCCTGCGGAGCGCCAGAGCTCTTCGTTCCAGGGGAAGCTGGACACACGGCTGTGTGCACATGCAAACTGGGTCACATGCACATGCACATAGTAGGGTTACGAGCTTGATGGTTGGGTTGGGTAACCTATCCAATTTTTTTCTGGAGGAAACTCGGAACGGGATTGCTTAGATATACTTGCGCAAAATCAAATCAAATCTATTCAACTATTACAAATATGCACACAAGTATGATTATACATCAAGCTGGGGATCTGTAGCATCCTAGCCCCTAGTCATATCTTGCATGGAATCACATGTGGGCGCAGATCGAAGTTTATCTTTTCGTTTAAAAACTTCAGGAAATCAACGTTGCATATGGTCGTGGCTGGGATGTTCGATCAAAACAATGGTACCACATGGTACCACTGTGACCCATGCTATCCAAACATCATTCCCATGATTCTTCCTTTAAAATGCTCTTTCATTGGTAGATCCTGTCATCCATTTGGCTAATTCCCGTATCAACAAGCGGCCCCGGTTATATCCTGGCTATAACCCCACATAACCAGTAAACCTCATTACAAGTGCAGCGGAATCCAGTAACATGTTACCATTGGCAGGGGCCCCTTGTGGCAGATGACCGCCCGGTCCCAGGCTGCGTCCTCGGTTTGGTTTTCGACCTGGATCTCCTCAACGGTGTCATCTCTGATGCCCGACAACATGCCCACAACCTTGGAAGCCGAACAGCACGGTACCTACCCAGCCATGGATGTCCACCAGGAGCACCCAGCCAGGGGGTGCTGCAACAAATCTTCACGCACCAAGAACGGAAACAAGGTGACGGGAAAACGAGGCTTTTGAAACATGCGCGTGTGGAAAAAAGGTTAACATGGATGCAGGAACATGCGCATCACAACGGACCTGACTTCAGTGCCATCTCAATGCGATGCCCTGCTGCTGTGGTCATAGTCATAGTCATGTCCTCTCAGATAGTCGTAGTATGTCATAGTCTCCTAACCACATCGCTTGCGCGGTCGCCCGGCTGGTGGCTAGCAGCGTCCCTGCTATGGCAAGCGTTGCATCAGGTGGAATAAGCATCCCATCGGTATGGATGAAAAGGATGCTTGTTGTTTGGCCATGTTCTATGACTGTTGAGACTATCGGCATTGTTGATTACCAATTTATTCCAACAAGTTTGAGGCACTTTTGCCGGAAACGTTGTTTGAAGATCAATACTTCTTATGGCCACTTGACCACGAGCCAAACCAAATTATCTTGGAAAATTCTGAGGATGAATTCATCTCAGCAGATTGCCAGGTTGTTCAATCATGTTCAACCAATCTAAAACAGGAGACTACACTGTGGTAAACTCACCTAGAATGGGAAAAGCCATCGTTTCTAGCTCGTTCACCTCTAAAAAGTTGCATGTTAAGCTTCCAGCTCACAAAAGTGCAACCCATCATCAAATCAACAGCACCCTGGTAAACTCCCGCTGCTCTGGGCATCCCAACCATGCCCGGTGAGTCGGTGCCTGCGCGAAGAAGATACCCTCTGACAGTCTAATCTGGCCCTGGCTGGATAACCCAGCATTTCAATCTATTTCAGGGAGGAAATCCAGCATCTAATCTGGCTGGCTGAATCATCGAACGCTGGATATCCCGCCGACAATCCACCATTTTGGGTACACTGGAGGTATTTTTTAGTCAACACGCAGGCTACCGCGGACTGTCATACAAATCCAGGATTCCCTCAATGCTGAACCAGTCTTTGGCGATTTACCAGTTGAAACCTTGCACTTTGTGAAAGGTAACTCTGGGCAGAGACCCAATGGGTCATCCCTGGTCAATATTCCAGACCAGCATATAGAATTATGATTATACATATGTATATATGCATATTGAGAATAATATGCTCAACACATCCATCCACAAATCGATGGCATCCCTCAACCATCCCAAACTCATCAATGCTATGAGGGAAAACCAACAATGTGAAGCTACTGCCACTGTATGACTTGTCAAGAATCATTCATAGTCATGTTTGAATCCCAACATCCTGGATTAGAGGTTCAACTGGGTTCTCAGTTTTGGTGCCAAGAATAGCGGAATCTCAACTGTGGAGCAAATGGTATCAATAGTGATATATCAGTACTATAAGTGGTATATCAATCATCAATGGGTAGATATATGATATATTTACAATATCAAAAATCAATTGGTGGTTTTTCAAGCCAGGGATACCCCTAAACCATCCAATGGTGGCCATTTGGAGAGTATGAAAGCAATCATAGCTTTGGGGTTCCCTATTCTAAGAAACCTTTTGAGCAAGCCCTGATTTTTGTCTGCACCCTGGTGTTGACTCACCTCGATTTGCCAGGAAGGCACTCAGGCGCTGCTTCACATCGCTGGTCATGTGCAAGTTCTGGGCACGGTGGAACCAGCAACGGGACGACTGCCAAGGGGGCTACCAAGCACAAAGTACCACCAACACGGCACGGGGTGTGCCCAACACATCCAACCACCAAAAATCGCGGCAGATGCTGATATCGATTGGATTTTACAAGTTTAAAGTGGAGGTGTGCAGAACCATGCAGAACCAATGTTTGAATGAAGAGAAGCCCTGGTGATATGACGAAAAGAAGCGTGGAGACGGCGTTTTGTCCGCACTGAAGCAGACAAAGGCTGGGCCAACATGGGCCATTCCAAGCCCGTCAAACAGTTGGTTCCTCAGATGGGCGAAAGATCTACCAGAATTTTAAAAAAAACACAGAAAAGTCCTCAGTTGTTGAGACGTTCAGTTCACCTTCTCAGTTTGCTTCTATACCTTCATCTCTGGTGATTCCAGGTCTTGGCTACCCACCTCACCAGCGATAAGGTCCAGCAACCAGGCCAAACTAGGATTCTAAAGCATGGAAGCCATACGAGGCCCAATCCAAAAAAAAAGTACCCTGTAGGCAATCTAGCTTTCCATGAGGGATCGCACGAGGAAAAGCAAGTTTCCACAATGCTGTTGGATAAGTGCTGGAGCAATTATTCCAATCTTGATTTGTCTTAATTCGCAAGGTACAGTGTAATATATAATGAAGTACAACCGTACAACCCCTCAGGCCCCTCAGACCGACCAAATTGCGAAGTTCTTTTCTACGGCGTATTTTCAGTATCTTACAGATACTCAGTTCAGTTACTCGTATATCATGCAGTGTTTCCACATACCAACGAAGTGTCATGGTGTCTGGGACTGAGCCGAGAGTTAATCCCACCCTATAGAAAAAGAAGTCTGGTATACATTGGTGCTGCCCCCCGGGCCTGCATTGCTGGTGTATCCCCTAGTGTTGCTGCTTCATTATCATTAGTCATTATGAATTCCTGTTCATTGCCAATTGTCATACCAGTGTTGTTACAATGATTGGTCTTAATCTTTACTACCATCATTGTTGCTATGATTGTGATGATCAGCTGGCTATTCACCTTTGGTGGCTAACCGTTGTCATCGATTATTCCTCAAACACCGTGGCTGACTATGAACCATGAACCGACAGGCTTAGCAATGCCTGATTACCCGACATGGTTGATAATCAAGAATTAAAGCGTGAAAAAATCATTATATAAACATAATCCAATCATTAATGAACCATGATAAAGCATGGTTAAAAATAGTAACATAGTATAATGGTTGACCATGGCCAATAGTAGTAATCATCATTTGTGCTAACACTCTTCACCGACATTGCTTGATCTTCCCTACATGCTCGGATGCCCATGGCTGCCCCCCGCTCCATCAACGAATTCCACGCTCCAAGAGGCCGCTTCCACAGCATGCGCCACGCGAGAGACCTGAGGGCCGTGGCTGCTATCCGTCAGCGTGTGAGCTGTCCTGGTTGGTGATGGATGAATTTTGATGAATCCAAGCCGTGAATGATGCTTCCATAATAGAGACTTCCGTATGGATGGTGGATGATTGAAGAATGGTTGATGGTTGAAGAATGATTGGTGGTTGAAGAATGGTTGATGGTTGAAGAATAGCTGATAGACGGCAATGGATAGTGATTGATAATGAAGGATAGTGATGGTTGGTGATGGATAACAGCCAATAACTATGAACAAGGGCTAAAAATGGTTGATTAACTAAAGTATCAATGGACAAACATGTTCAGTTTATGTTCGTTCTGCTCTGATTCTTAGATCATCTGTAGCACAAGCTGTATGATGCATATAAACAAATGGCTTAGATCTCTTCTGTACATACACCTTGCCTTCCCAGAAGTAGACTATTCTAGGGCCAGTTCCTTGGCTTTGCCAGATGCCCGCGTCTGGATGACAGCACCATCACCGCTATTTAACACATGATCGGCAATCATATAGCGCCCCAATACAAAACCACCTCATTTGGGAAGCACAATTGTTATTCCAGAACACAACGCTTGCAAATCAAGTCTGGCAAACATCAAAACATCCGAACTCAGTTCACTCTTCATTGGTGTCCGAAAAAAATGCGCTTTCAGTGAGATTTCTGCGCCATCAAAAGAGTAGGCTATGAACTTGTGCAGCGAGAGTGCTGTATCACAGCATTGCAGTGTGGCGCCTGTGAAGTTTGACAATGCATATACACTGTTGGCCGGTGACGCAGATCTTCAATGCTATGTCGGGTCCGCATTTCGCCCAAGTAGGAAACCCGTCACTTTTACAGATGGCTGTGGGTCAAAACCCTGTACCTTTGGTTCCCCATCATCATCCATTGTTTTCCCTATTAGTGTTGGTGGTTATCCCCTACTAGTTGGTTAATTAATATTGACCCATAGCGAGATGACACAATGGCTAGGGCTATGGATATCTTCAGGTGGCTGACCTCGTTGGTTTGCTGCAGGAATGATGCGGTCGCACCGCCCTTCAGAGCCTCGGAAGCGGGGCGCTTTGCCACTGGAAGGGACAGGCTTCGCCTCCTCTGGTGCAGTTCTATGATGCTCAAGTCATAGCTTGTGCTGCTCATCAGTAGCCAGGATTTTCGCACCATGATCGATCATGTCTGTTCATTTCTGAGATCTGTTGAGACTCGGATTATCCACAAAGTGTGAATATGAGATTGGTCTCCCTTCCTGGAAATGACTTAATTACTTCAGTTTCGCAGCACACGATTTACAGCTTGCGAGGGAAGGTAGATTCTACAGCTGCTGCGACTCGAGGAAACACTGTGATATCCAACAGAATGCAAGACAGAATGATCAACTGTTTATGACAAGCGTGTGGCAATAACGCAATGCAATGCTGCTGCATCTCTGAAAACTGATCCTTGGTTGGTCCTTTTACAGGCTAAACATGTCGACAACCAGGAAGGAACCATTGGACTTGCGAGAAGTGAAGTTGATGGACCAGGCATTACTCTCCTTGAGTAGTTGTTTTATAAACATCTATCAACCATGAATGTCATCTGGTTGGTGGTTTCAACCCCCATGGAAAATATGTGTCAACCAACCAATCATTTTGGAATACTTGAGAAAATAAAAAATGTGTGAAACCACCAACCAGTCATGGCCTCAGATCACAATGTCAAAAATAACAAAGTAGCTGAATCTGGTTGATACTCGTTGTCCAAATAACATGGTTTATGATGACCGTTATTTCAAAATGGCTGATAGTTCATATAGCCTATCATCAACCACTCTTGACCAATATTCAAAACGTTTACTAAAGTCGAGATTGACAAATTAATCACTATTCAAAGCTATTCACCACCATTGACAGTTATCAACAAGTGTCAAGCCAACCGGTCGTCCGTGCTTCCAAATTGGACGATGATTGCTGCATTCATATTCGTTGGCAAGCGTACATTGCGCTCCCCCTTAGCTGAAAATTTGTTTAGAACGAGTGTTTCTCAAGTCATAGGGGAACCCTCAAATCATCCTTGAATATTCATTTAAGAAAAAAATTAAACTGACCATTTTGAGGTCCCATATTTCGAGAAACCAGCTATATAGCTTTAGGTCAGAACCAAGTATCCATCCATTCTAGGGATCATTGGTAACAGCGCATGGCGGTTTTCCTGGTTAGTAAAGGATGATTTGGGGGTCCCCCCTGACTTGACGGGCCAGGATGTAAAAGGAACCGACTTGGCCAACAAAAAATCGGTGCCATCCCCACTGAGCATCCCTGCTGCAGTGGCGGCATCTACGCCTGCGACCACCTGCACGTCTGGCCAGGGGAACGCCCCGACGCTGGCAGAGGTTTCCCCCAAATCAACCCATGATGCTCCAAGCAGAATAGCAACCTGAGGAGTCATAATTTCTACGAGATTTGTGTCTTTCCAACTTTCAATTTGAGCATCCCCTTGCACATGTGGGTCTCACACGCTATCTGGTTACATTTTGACTCATTACGCTTCAAGCCCCAAAAGTTCAAGTGGCCGGTCGCTCTATCCAACAAAACCTTTGTGTCCCCTTTGGCAGCGGGGTCACTTGTGACCCAACTTTCCCCGATCGATGCAATGCCACACTTGTGACGCTCCAGATGTGGTGATGTCACTTGCAACCCACACCGCAGCCCTCCAGGGTGGCAGTCATTTTGGTCCACTGGGTCTGGAAAATAGGATTCAAGGAAACGCAACCAGCAACAAACTTCTCTCTGACACTTCCCCACCAATGAGACGTGAACCATTTTGCGAGTTCAGAAATGCCGACAGAAGCCTGCACTGTTTGCATCCCTGTGGCCACGTCACCATGACTTCGATGGTCAAGTCATGACAACTCACTGCTACCGACCTCGTCCCTACACCGGTGCCCGTGCCCACCGCTTCGTGGTCTCCCTTCACCCAGCAGGACCTCTTGCTCTTCCGTGACCTCCGTGACGAAAGCGTCATGTTCCTGGAACCGCTC
>VSDK01011283.1:103172-128172 GCA_009767595.1 Symbiodinium kawagutii | reverse complement strand
ATGACATCACTGCGAAGGGTGCGGATGGTTTCGGCTGGGAAGGTCCCTGCGACAATCCGGTGTTTCGAGATCACGGGTTCCAACAGCTTGGTATTGGGCTGATCAGCCGTGGAGTTCCCAATATGATTTGCTGTGAAGGTGAGGGGGGTGCCCTGCACATCGTATTGTCGACCAGTACCAGTATGATGCTTCATCATACCGGCTTGCTACCTACTAGATCTACTAGATTTGCATCAATGATCCAAAACCTTTGTTGCGAACCAACAAAGGTGCCCAAAAGAATCTAGTAACCAGTTCTTTTTTGATTCGCATCATTGATCCAAAAGAACTAGTGAACCAGCTAGTTGTCCAATTCGACCAGCTAGTTGACTGGAAAAGCCTCGGGGTGCACTCCTTCCCAGCTGCGGCGTGGCTGAACTTTTGTTCTGCCAGCAGTTACCACCACTTGACGCAGCTCTGTAGGACGGGTTCCAAAGCCTGCGGCGTCGTCCCAGTGGGAGCCCTTAAAACGATAGGAGAATAAGCAGAGAAGAAATAGAAAATTGATGAAAATCGGGCTGTTATTCTTGGCTTTCTTGGTTGTTCTCTCTTTTCGGGATCTACCCGGATCTACCCGGATCTACCCGTTATTCTTGGTTGTTATTCTTCGTTGTTCTCTCTTTATTAGTGAATCTTGAGGTCTGACAAGGTTTTTGCAAGGGGCGAATGATTTCAATAGTGGGGTATGGGGTAATAGTGCTGTTGATCAAGAACAGGAATGCTTTGGGACAACGCCCAAACGTTGCGCTGAATGAAAAGGATCATGGACACATCGTACGACTCAACGATTCACCGATTGATGACTGACAGGTCGAAAATCAGGGGATGGAACGACCCCCATGTGGACTTGTGGACAATACACTTGCAGCCCAAGGGTTTTTTGTGTTCATCATCCACCGCGTCCACTTGTTCTGGCAATAAATGGCATTGCCTTAAGCGCGTCCGTGGCGACAGAAACATCGGCTGCTTTGTAGACGACCAATGAACCGCTGCTCGAAACACTCACCTGGGCGCGGAAACCTTGGACAGTGCCCAAGATCCAAGCCGAAACGAGCCCCAGTTTGGGTGCGAAACGAGTTGCCATGCACGGTGATCCCAAGAAGAAACCAGGTCCAATGACTACAAAAGAACCGCGACGAGTCTGTGTTTCGCTCTTGACGCTTTGTATCAGTGGGGATGGCTTTGGATGGAATTTCACTGCTCTTCAGGATGGTACAACCAGTTCAAGGCGGCATAGTGACAAGTAGTTGACCATACCCTGGTCGTCGTTCAAACACTATCACGCTGTGCGCCGGTGTTCGGTCTCGAAAGGCATATGTGTCTGTGTTGTCTCATGTCGAACAAAGCAAATTTGTTCAGCAAGGAACCCCCTCCCCGAATATGAAACCCGCCAAAATCATCTGGTTTCGGATTTCGGAGCAAAGGGGGAGTATATAGGTCCTCAGGTGCTGCTTGTAATCTTGGAGGAATGGGATTGCTGCTCCAGATCCATGTCTTGCATCACCCAAGCCACTTCTAAAACCGCCACTTTTGCACAGAGATATGAGGAAGCATTCTCAAAATGAGATACAATTAATGCATAGGCCCTCGTAGCAACCCATCAACCAGAGTGAGATGGGCATGTTAAACGAGCTGGTGCCACGCATTGCCACGCTACATGACCAAATGGATGACCATCCAAATTGGTAATAACCTCAACTAAGTCTTAAACATTGGCCATGGCTTTGACTTTTGCCAATGAAACTGATGAATCCCTTTGAACCATCCCACGAATACCCTGCCATTGATCTGATTTGAATATTTCCAAACTCCATCCCTGGCTACGACAACCACCTACCACCAGCCTCCAGCAACGCTGCCAAGTCACGCGAATGCCACCGTGCTCCTACAAGAGTTCGCTAGTTGATCGGGGACCAATCAGCCAGCCACGTGGATCGTGTCTGGGTGCAGTGTGCAAGACCCAAAAAGGTGATCCACCCAGAAATAGATGGTCATACAATAAGCCCTATCATGCTTCATGGTGGGTATTCAACCCGTGGCAAACCCGCTGTTGTTGGGAATCATGAATAGCTTTCCCTGGCAGTAAACCATACAGTATCATATACTATTGATATCTATTGATCATGAGATCCCTTAACTGTATATAAACAAGGACTGTGTAAACCAAGGATCGTCCCACACGCGAGTCCCACAAGTGTGGACCTGGCAAGATCGTAACTACGATGTCACCATTGCGACAACACAATTCTTGGTCAAGAATGAGATGACATGCATATCATCAATCAACATGATTGATGATTGCAAAAACGTGTGCACATATAATTACATGTGTATGTATTTATTGTTTCATTTTGTCTATTTATTCATGTATGTATGTATCCATTGATTTGTCTATGTGTACCTATCTGTGTGTGTGTTTGCTATAGAACAACCACTGTGATCCAAGATTTGCTAACTCCCCTATTCACAACCACTATCAACACTTTTTGTTTAACCATTCCCATATACAACCATTACCCACCAAAAATGACATAAGATTAATTATGTATAATTATGTAGATATTGTATATTTATCATCACTCCACATTCTTGATGGTTATATCATCCATAGCAAGTGCATGTAAGTGCATACAATAGGCCCTATAACAACCACCACGCTATAAGATCGATGTCCCCCAGGGACCCGCGTCATGGCGGCAGTCCTTCACCTGGATGCCCAGGCAGCGCCTCACAGGCGAAAGTGCCACGAAACACTGGAAGTGAACGGTGGCTCATAGCGGGTCATAGTGACTCATGAGTGGGTAATATAATGTTTAACACTCGTTAATCATTGTTGTTAGTGGATATTAGTGGTTATATAATCATTGTTGTTAGTGGATATTAGTGGTTCATCATGGCTATTAGTGGTTGATGCCGGTTCATAGTGGTTGATAGTGGCTAACACTGGTCAGTAAGGGATCATAATTCTACTTCAAAGTGGAAATCAATGATAAAAAATGGTGAGTACTGGCTGATAGATAATGACAATGCATAGCAATGATTCCAGTGCTGGCTCATGACTTAAGTTAAGAACTCAAGAACAATCAACAGGCACCCAAGCATGACCCGTTTTGGATTGTTTTGGCAAGGAAGCCACTGAAAGTAAAATGTGAGTACCGCATAGTACCGCCATGCGTGGGACACATCCCCCTCAGGATTTTGTGTGCAGCTGCATCATCTGTTCTTTCCGATCCACAAATATCTAATAGATGCTCTTGTGAAATTCCTGCTTGAAGCCCGAGAATGGACAGACTTGACGATACGTTAGGATCTTGACTTTTGCTGCACTATTTTTGTTGGGTCTTGACCATACCCAAGTCATACGGAACCTCACAATCATTTGGGTGAGAAACAAAGCCACAATGTAGCCAGAAGTTTTTCACCAGACACGAGAATTAGAAAGGTGCCACTCTTACAGAATGAGTTTCACCAGAAAGGTTTCACCAGAAAGGTTTCACCAGACACTATCAGAAAGGTTTCACTAGACACTATGAGTTGGCTCATCCCCCATCATTCAACAGGGCCCGGATTGAATCAGTTGTCACTTCTCCAAAAGTTGACCAAGGCCTCGCCCGAGAACCCGCTGGCGCCTTCCATCTTCCACGTGGAACTCCGCCGGGCGCAATCGCAGCTTGTCCGAGGCGGCAACCAAGTCCAGCCTCGGGCAGGTCATGGCATGGCAGCCTCCCTACGCCCAATGCATCGCTGCAGGGGTCAGGTTTCGATGCAAAATGTGCTGTTTCGAGACCATTTCCATGGGATTTCACAGGGAACCATTGGATCAACCATTTCCAACGGTGCCAACCATCATCAACTGATCAGCCAGCTGTGAGAAACGGTCCGTTGATGGTTCATGTCCAGCCCAACACCTGTTCCGAGATCTGCCAATGATGAGCAAATGGAATCCTCGATGTTTCACAAAAAGTGGAATGAAAATCGAATAAGTCTTGCAACCTCCACGTGGGAGAGTCGGTGGGGAGGGTAACTTGTCACCTTCAATCAAGAATCACGGGTATCTTGCCAACTAGGATACTGTATCATGGAAAGGGTCAGATTCAGACACTGCTGCACAGCTGTGTCTGCACACCCGAACATCAGTTGGGAGAATCCCACCCCAAGGCGTATCCCACTTCACAGCACAACGAATGTAAGGATCCCAATACAGCTAAGGGAAATCCCTCCGTGGTGCTTGCCGACGCGACCGGGTCACACAACTCACAACACCATACGCTGCGCATCGCTGCGCCCCGGCCCGGATTTTCCACCATGAAACTTGAAGGGAAATCTGGCCGTCAACGAGTGATTCGTCACCTGGCCCCCGGTGTTTGGTGAGGCTTCTGTTGGATCTCCCAGTCAGACAAGGCGCATTCCTCCTGAAACCATGGAGATTTAAAACTATATTTATATGTATATATATATATATATATTATAAGAGTCTTTTGGATGGGTCAGCAAGGGTTTGATATGAGTTGATCTATGTTGATCTGCTGGGTGGCTGGGATGAAAACACTGTGCCGTCCAAACAAATGGGTATGTTTGACATGGCATGATGTGGCTACCTCCACTATGAGCCCAACATCGGGATGGCTCGGGTCCGCACCAAAATCCACGGTAAAAACGATGTTTGGCTTGATCAAGTCGCTTGACCCAGGGGGCTCTCACCAAAGCATGCAATATTGCCAAAGCTTCAACTCAAAGGTCCCGTTCTGGATGGCTATGACCGAAGCCCAGGTAGCGAAGAACCTACAAATCGTATCGTGTCTGGTGGCTAACCACTGACCAACCCACACATGGTCTGAACGAGCTTGAGCCATAAGTTTCCCTGGGAGGATAGAAACAAATGGAGGAAGAACTACGAAACATATTTTCATATCTTAACTCCTCAATACTTGTTCATTCTACTACTGGCAAAAATTCCCACATTGTAGACGATAGTCGTCCCCAATACTGTATATATATATACCATAGTCTGTAACTAAACTAAATGAATGCACCATGGTTTTTGACACTGCTTGCCCTTGCCATCATGGTTGTTCCACGACACGCAGTCGGTGAGATACATTAGTGTATGTAGTTCTCCCAGTGGCTGTAACCCCATGAACATGCACCCATACTTTGGCCCCACCATTGCAGAATCGCAGTAAAAACGGTCGAATTGTTGGGGGCTCTTAAAATTGGGATCTCAAGAATTGATGGTTTATAAATGTTTACTCTTGGATGATTGGAGGTACCCCCATTTCAAGAAACCACCAAATATAATATGGCCGACGGTTCCCCCATTAGCATTTAGCACCCAAACGTTTCTGGCGCTGGTGTTCAAACTCGGCTGTAGCGATGGGCACTTCTTTCTAATACTGTATATACAAAGAAGAAATGGGTGCATCCACAAATGGTTTGTAGTGGTCGATCCCTGATAATGGATAGTTTGCCTGCTATTTTGTGATTTCTCGTTTCCCCGCTGATAGTCAATACATGATTAGAGTGGTTCGTAACCCTGTAATTGGCAGCTTGTGGTTGCCCAAATTTCCAGGCCCCAAAACATCTGTAGCTACTCCTTTAGTCTTCTTGGGCTCAAGAACCAGCAACTGATGATCCCCAACAAATGCAACAAATGGTTCAAAATATCTGTAGCTACCCCTGTACCCTACAAAAACCAGCAGTTTGAGCCCTTGCAACTGCAGGGATCCTCAGGGCCTGGAAGTGCTTGAAGGTGGCCGCTGCACAATGCACCCGGCGCACCATGCCTCGGGGCTGCAGTTTTGCACCGTGTCCAGCACCGTGTCCAATGTGGCTGGCCCAGCTTTTTGGCAGAGTTGGCTGATGAAAAAAAAAATATATATATATATATTTATTTATTTATTTATATATACATATATATATATATATGGATTCGTTGACTGGTCCAATCTGATTTTTGCAAAGTTAATTATATCTTTTTTTCTGTAATTAATTGACTATAATATATATATATATATAATATTATATAAGTTGGCTGGTCTGGCGCACAGTTTCCCAGGGTGTCTGAAACCTTCGCTCTTCTCAGAGGTTGCATTTTTCGAAGGCATCCTGGAGCAGTTGCAATTGCCATTCTTGCATTGACGTCAACATTGAGGGTGCCTCCAAGTATTCAACCTGCAACGCAGCGTAGGTGATCATGTCAGGCTGCAAATTCAATCTTCCCATCTGATCCAACAAAAGCTGTGCACATGGCTGCCCTCTGCAAGCGCTGAAAGCGGCATTGAAACTCAGGATATCTGGCGTCATTTCCTTTGAGACCAACGCATCTAACAACATAACGAGACTGCGCCATTGACTGCGCCGATCACATGCGCTCAATGCAGAGTTGTAAGTCACAAGGTTGGCAAACAAGCGCAGCAATGGCATCAGCTGCAAAAGCTCCAACGCTACCGTCCACTTCGCAGCCTTTTCACAGGCGCTGATGCTTGCGCTGTGACTCACCACGTCGGCCACTTCCGCTGATGAAAGGCCAAGGGCGATGCGCCACAGACTTCCACTGGATTTCTCACATGCACTCACTGCTCCGCTGTAGCTCAGAGTGTTGGGCTCCACGTTACTGGAAGCCATGCTCGTTAGAAAGGACATGGCGTTTGACCATTCGGACCCCTTTTCGCAGGCGCTGATCAAAGCACTGAAACTGATCGCGTCCGGTGGAAGTGTTCCACATCTCATGAAGCGAACTACCTCCAGCGCCTGTAGCCACAGCCCGCGCTTGGCGCTGATAGCTGCACCGAAACTGAGCTGATTTGGTCTCACTGACTTTTGCTGCATCTCCTCGACCAAAGCAGCCCCTTCTCGCCACAGGTTGCCCTTCTCGCAAGCGGTTAACGCACAGCTGGCGTGGTAGACATTGAGCTCCAGCCTCTTCTCTTGGAGCACATGTAGCAGCTGCAGAGCTAGCGCCGGACGACCGGATCCACGTGCCAAGTTGCTCAGGATCCACGTTGCAAGCTTTGGGTCCCGGAGATGGCTCTCCAAATCTCCAGAGATCGCGGCTTTCACATCCTGCCGGGTGGAGCTCCCAAGGATCCGTTTCAAGGCAGCTCGCAGGGTAGCGCCGTCCGCCATGGAGGGTTCCCATGGCAAATTTGGAAGGCACAGGCACCGGATGCAAATGGAGGGAATGTTGTGGCACACGCTTATCTTCACTTGGGGCTCAGATTTCCATTCATGAAACTACTTTTGAATTGGGAAACCCAAAGTTTGAAAATCCCCCAAAACCAAAATATTTACCAGCGGTCAAACAGGAGGCATGTCATCTTGTTTCTTTCCCAGCTATAGTTATAGTGGTTGGTTAACAGTGAATTCGCTGAAGGACAAGCACAATCCGAAGTGAACATCCACTTGAGAACGGGACCATGGAAGTTGCTTCCTCATTGCCTATATGTTACTTGATGTTACTTGGCTCCTTTGATGTTGGCAAACATTACACTGCATGAAGCCAAATGCATGAGAATATCGAGCTGTCAATGTCTTAGATCCCAACATCATCCAAACCATGGTCTGCTGATGCGAAGGTCTTGCAGAGAGCCATTGAAAGAAAGACTCCAGGGCAAACTAGCATGACGTTTCACCTGGATTTGCTCAGTGGCTTTACTGAAGGTGCACAACAAAGTGCTGTCAATACCTGGAAGCTTTCTCCGTTGTTCCTACTGCAAGTGGTGATGTTTGCTTTCGGTAAGGGGACAAAGGTTAATCGCATATGTGCACTATGTGAGTGGAAACCCCCCAGCATACGTGCGCACCACCCTCACGTTTAGGATATCTGACCACCAAGGCTCCTCAATATGGGAACTTCCCGCCATACCTCGTCATCAATCAATGAGCTGATGCTCCCACTTTGTGCATCTCTCACATGTAGCTATACATACATATACATTTATACACATATACAATTGTCGTCGATTTGTATATAAATATATAGATATATATATATATATATATTTACACACATTATATGTATATATATATATACATATAACCAGCTGTATGTATATGATTGTATATGTGTGCATGTCCAATGTCTAAATGCAAAAACTGTTTAGGTTTACACATGACTCAGTTGTTCTCCTGGCTCTTTGCTCCGCTGTGGGTCACCTCGGGATTGTTGTTCTGCCGTCGTTGGATGTTTGTTTGATGACATTTAGATTTCAAAGTGTTGGATATACTTACTTGTTCGTGTTTGACCATAGAATTGTTGGAAACCAGAATCATTCATTGTGAACAATCATAAAATCAATCAGAATTATGGACAGTCATGACTACTGGTTGCCGGATATGATATTGTCACTTCACCTGTGTTTTTCATTGTAAATCCTGGCTATCAGTCACTACAAGCCCGTATGAACCAATCCTATTGTTTGTTGCTATTTTACCCATCATCAACAGGCAGTTGTGATTATTAATGACTACATCGACCCTTGTGTCAACCAATCGATTAACCCGCGTATGTTGATTTCTACAAATAGGGGCAGCCCAAACAATCATATATTTTACCTGCATGTTTATTGTATTCATAAGTCATCCATTTGGGAATACCCCCATTGATAGAACGCCCCCCCACCGTATCAACCATGAAACCTGGAGCAGCGGCGTAACTGGGTTACCGCGCGTGCGAGCTTCTTGCCCGCCAGACGAGCCTGACATGGGGATGGCCATTTGCCGTAAGAGTGGTTGGCTAATGGCTGGTTTATGACCAGCTGATGAACCCAGCAACAGTGTTTAATTGATCATTGGGTTTAGAGGAACTTCTCACAGTCGACGATATCAAAGTGCAGCCTCGAATTGGAGGGACAGGAATCATTCGCACTGTGAGAAATCCCATGCCTGATGCTTGCAACTGGTACTGCGTGGGGGATCCGTGCCACAACTATTGCCAATCCATAACCATCAACTGGTACTGAAAGGCAAACTACACTCAAGGTATGGTAGTGTGCACATAATTAAAGCCGCTTGTATCATGTTCATGACGTGGAAACATAGCGCAGTTTCTCAGATGGTAGGTGGAAAAATGCACACGTACTCTAGCGATCTCAACACAGTGGTTGGCAAAGGTCTTCTGGTCTGCTTTTTCACCAGCGGTCCGCCAAAAGTGTGGGTCACTTTGAACCATCATCCCAGCTGTAAGGATAGGCAAGAAAAAGTTAGATGTGTGAGTCAAGACAATAGTAATCAGGAGGAGAACACAGCATGTACAATTGTATGTGCGGTGGGGAAGCAACCAATGACTTGCCAGTCGAACTCAGGTCACCCAAGCGTTGAAAGAAGCAACCAAGCCATACAATCATTCTTCTTCTCTATTGACGCCATTGCTGACGTTTTACCTTTCTTGGTTTTCGACCATTCTCATCCATTCTTGCTGACTAGGCAATGATACAGAGCAGGCCGCCATTGACCACTCCAAAGCCACCAGGCAATCTTCCACCCAAATCCACCCAACGGGCTTCTTCTTCGGCCTCCGTGCTTTCTCCGCACATCTTAAGCTTTACCAGACCAGAGGCACTCAGGGACGCCTCAGAAGTTCATAGCTTGTCTCGAGAGATTGAAGTCTCCACGAGTGTGAGGGTGTAACTGGTCGGTTCTCCGGAAGTTACGATGAAGTATGCACTGATTCAAACTTGGAAGTCTTGGCGAGTCAATGGTGTGGAAAGTCAACCTGCAAATCGGGACCATCTTCACAAAGACTGGCAAATTCTGCGCGAACAATCCTCGAAAGCTGCTAAGCGATCTGGGCGCCCAACTGACCAGCGGGGGCACCGAAGGCCCTTCAACTTCAGAAGCTTCTTCTGCAGCTCCGCATTGGGGGCCTCAACAGACAAAGGTGGGTGAAGCGCGGTGAAGGCCTAAAATGGTTGGGTGGAGCCTAAAGTGACAGGGCGCGCATCAACCGCCAGGGTGCAGAACGATCCCTTGATATCTGTGCTAGACCATCAACAGTCAGCTGCGAATTTTGTCTTGTCAATCAACCACAACCAGTGCCCTAGAAATATCACGTTGACGTGCATAATGATGCATACAATATGCACAGGGATATAGTATATATAGAGATATGCCTATGTGTATTTAATATGTGTGCGTGTATAGAGATATTGAGTAACATACATATGGCTGTGGCTCAAAACCCCTTACCTGGTGATTATCCCCCATCAGTTGGTTGATTAATATTGATCCATAGCCATATCTATATGGGGGTTTCTCAGAATAGGGGTACCCCCAAATCATCCAATATTATATAGTAATAAACCAACCCTTTTTTGGGGTCCCCTATATTCAGAAACCACCATATACAGTATCGCCTGTCTATCTGTAATTGTGCAACCATCAAAACGGTGACGGTTCCCTAAAACCGGCCCACCTGCAGCGCCAGCTGTGGAAGATTTAGCGGAATGCCCAGGTTGAAGGTGACCGTGATCTCCCTGAAGCCGCGATCACCGGTTGGTATCGAAGTTGTTGATCACTTCATTCGTCAAGTAGAGGTGTCTTAGAATTGTGGTGCGACTGAATCTTTCTAGTTAGAATCCATATATCCAATATGAATATGTGGTTTCCCAACTCTGAGAAACCGTCATGCAATGCGAGCATGATGCATTTCTTTCGAAGGTCTTGGCCTGACCTCAGACCCTAACTTGTATCAAAATCTCAGCATTTTCCATTGTGTTTGGATTTCACGTGTCAAAAATTCTTCACGAGCTTCTCTGAGAGACAATGTGACAAGGCAAAATGTCCCAGAAACTGGTACCATGGATCGGCATCTGACCCAAGAATGGTTGCCCAATGGCACTGAAAGTCACAGTACCTGTGCGCACCAAAGTGATTGGGACAGGTGCTGGACTGACATTGGCCAACCCATCAAGTCCCAACGCTGGCCTGACTTGAAAGCTCTGCAGACCAAGGCCAACCTCCAGCCGCGGCTGCTGATGTCACGTCCAATTGATAGCAACTATTTCACCAGATCTAATAGTCTTTGGTAAGCACCATTGAACCATGATCAAGCCTCTAAATCACCAATCATCAACCATCAACATTAATGATGACCATCAAACATCCGTCATTTGACCATCATTTCACCATCATCTAGCCTAAAATCATGCCATGAATCAACCGTTATCAACAACCATCGCAAGCACACGAAAGGCAGTCTATCCATCGCCAGCGCCACCTCAGGCTCCAGGGCCATGCACTCCTGCAGCAAGGCCATGCTGCGGGCTGCATTCCCTGGGTGGATGGTGGATCATCGTGGTATCACCGTATAACCATGTATAACCGACACATATATCGTGGCTAGTATAACCAACTATCATCTTTGTATGTAGTATGTATCATCTAATTTGGTACAGCTGTAGCTTGGCTTTATAGCTTTGTGCATCTATATGTGTGTGTAGATATATATATATATATGTAATCAAACAACGATGCAGATACTCCACCAAGTATCAATGCACTGATCTTCCCTGACAAATAATGTGGGTGTGCCAGTACATGGTGATTCTTGAAGGAATGGTCCAAAGGTCTCTATAGCGCGACGTGGGGCACCCATTCTATTCATAGCGCGGGGAGGAGAGTGTTGGTGGAGATGCCAAACAAAGTGGTGATATGTCCTTACCATAAGTTTGGATGCTACTCGCAGTGTTGCACATGCCAAATGGCCTCATAATCATCAAGCCACAACTTTTTCCGGCGCCATAAAGAGAAACAAAAATGTTTCTGTTCAGTTCTATGCTGTGATTCTGCAGTATTGAGCCATTCCCATACCATGTACCCATTGACGCCATGACCATCGCTTCAAACATCCAACAACCTCCCACCGGAACTCGTCTTCACAGCTCCTCATGCTCCTCGGCCTCAGTGGATGAGCCATCTGAGCAATGGTCCAATCATCACGTGCTACACCGGTTGACGTGTTGCCTGCGACATAGGGCTGTTTCTCAAAATAGGGGTACCCCTCAATCATCCATTAATAGTCATTTATAGTAATAAACCAACCACTTTTAGGGTTCCCTATTTTGAGAAACCACCATAGGTTGTAAGGAAGTTGACTGTTTACAACATAAAGATGCGTGTCTGCAGATTCAAATATGTATGCACCCATGTGTACATTTGCATACGTCTGCAGAACATGTGTTTCTGAAAACAGGGGATCCCCCAAATCATCCCCTAAAAAAAATGTATGTAATCGATATGGGTGTTTCTGAAAATAGGGGATCCCCCAAATCATCCCCTTTGAATCAGAATCAGCAATAAAGTATCCATTTTTAGGGTACCCCTAATTGGGTGTTTCTTAACGTAGGGGGGTACCCTACTTCTGCTACTCAGGCTGCTCTGAGGGCGGGACATCCGTGACCGGCGGGATCCAATTCGCCAATGCCCTGAGCTGTTTTTCGCGTGCCATGAAAGGACCCACAGGAAACGATGCGAAGTTTCACGGTTGCAGAAAGGAGGAGTTTTCCAAGGATGGTTGATGCTTGGTGGTTAATTGATGGTTAATGATGGTTAATTCATGGTTTAACCATCAACAAACCATCAACCATCAAGGATGGTTAATTCATGGCTTGTTGATGCTTGCGTGATGGTTAATGGATGGTTAATTGGTGGTTAGTTGATGATTGATGGTGACTCATGACTTTTCCTGGATGAAAAGAAAGCATCTTGGAGATTGTTTCGGTTATCCGCACTTGTGGACAAACCCGTATCACGTCTGTTCGTGTAGACAGTGGAGAAAAACTTCCGCAGTGTCTGTTGGCTGCGACCTATTCACCACACTCAAAATATATTATGCGGTCGGACATGGTGCCAAAATGTGGAGCAATTGGGAGACTGCACAATTTCGAACCATATCCGAGAATAAATTCTCTCAGCCGAAAACAAGGAAGATGAACAATCTACAACAACACTTGCCATTGACCCATTCGGGGGAACCCACCAGCTCAGAGTTAAGATACAAAGATGACCAACAACAAAACCTGAGGTTACCATACATAGATGACCAACAATAAAGTCTCCCCGGCCCTGCCGAAGTCATTTCTTCGCTTCAGCAGCAGCCCCTTGGCACCCGCCGGTCGGTCCTTCCCAAGGGGTCTCGCTTCATGGCGGCTCGACCCAGGAATCAGCAATGGTGGGAGGGTAGGAGAAAGCAGTTGAGATCCTGGCATGTGTACATGTACGCTGTGAACGTGTAATACATGCACATGCGTATTTATGCGCAAATAGATTTACCTGTATAGATTATATAAATAGAATCTATGTTTTCCATAGGTAAGGTATAGATCGATTGCAGAAGCGATTCCCTCTTGCCCTGTTGTCTTGGACCTCAGTGCCGAGGTCATGGCGAGTTGAAATGGTCCCCAAAATGCAGTTGAAAATGGAGGATGGTGGAAGAAAACATGGGAAAAAACCTACAGATTTTTTTCCTTGCAGAAAATATGCAGGGGCCCGGCATAGAGAGGGAGAGACAGCTATGATTGAGGTTCCAAGATCTTGTTCCAAGAGAAATACTGTATAGATAATATAATCAAGTGCTGAATCGTTTTGAAGGGCTTACTTTCATTTGCTGGCTAAAGCAAACGGCTTCGGCGACTGGTCTGAGTTCCACAACTGTCGGAAGGGAAGAAGAGCATGTCCCTCCAATGAAGATCCATCATTAAGTGGCCCCCAAAATGTAGACCCCATAGCCATGGACAGCCACAGCTCAGAGCTTTCGGAGTTCCAAGGTTCATCCCTTGGGAGGGCCTAGAGTTCACCAAACATAGAAGCTCCAGGTGCATTGCCCAACCTTTATCAAAAGATGGTTCACTGCGCAGCAACATTCACGGTACCTTCCAGTGCCCAACGTGCGCAGGTGAATGCAGCTTGACACTTCGAAGCAACATCCAGCGTTTAGGAGAAGTTCACAGGCAACCACATCACAGGGGGGCTGAATTTCGCCATGAAAATCTCCAACTGCGCGACAGAAAGCGCTAAATGGCGAGCTGGGTCAACATTAACCATCAATGGAGGATACTTCCCAACAATAGTAGGGAAATCAATGGTTAATGATGGGGGATCCAGGACAACTAACAGCCAAATCCCTGACCATTTCCATGGATTTCCAACGGGTACCTCATGGATGGACCCGGGGCAAAATCCCACACCACGGCACCTCAGCAACTCACTGGTGCCCTGGCGAAGCGTCTCCGAACCTAGAAAGGAGGGGAAGGCATGGCTGGAAATACTGCGTCTATCAGAATCTATCTATCTATCTATCTATCTATCTGTCTATCTATCTATCTATCTGTCTATCTATCTATCTATCTGTCTGTCTATCTATCTAACTATCTATCTATCTATCTGTCTATCTATCTATCTACCTATCTGTCTATCTATCTATCTATCTGCCTGTCTGTCTATCTATCTATCTATCTATCTATCTGTCTATCTATCTATCTATCTATCTATCTATCTATCTATCTATCTGTCTATCTATCTATCTATCTATATAAATATATATATATCAATAAATATGAATAAGTATAAATATATAAATATAAATATAAAAATATAAATATATGAATATATATATATAAAGAATAGACTCGATCTGATATTTAACTTGTGTATACACACGTGCTCTATAAATGTTGCATCTATATACATGTCGTATACATATGTGTATATGTATGTATGCAAAGTTAAGCTTGTATGCATGTGTGTATGTCTATACTGCACGTATACAAGGTAGGGAGAGAGAAAGAGACAGAGAGAGAGAGAGAGCGTGTATGTTGCGCATGTAAAATGTAAGAATGAACATCATGATGGCCAATGATGCAGTGATAATATCAAAATAACAAGTCTGAATATATCATTCTGACTTTGGACTGCTGAGTTTAGCGTTGCCAATCAACAAGAAATCGACATTTGAGACATGGAAAATCCAAATACAGTAGTATCTTTGATCCATAGTCTGCGAGCCAAGTATGCCTATTGGCACTACATCATGGAGGTCGGTTTTGGTTGGATTGGCACAGCCCCTTTTCCGGACTTGGGAGTGAAGAAATGACAATCTGGATGGTAACTGGTATCTACTATCCTTCGCGGTCATCATTCTCCCGTCACCTGAACAAAAGTCATCATCAGCAGCAGCGGCAAACGTCTCCATGCCACCCCAGCTAGGCTGTCCGCACCCTTCAGGGCCAGTTTTCGAGCCATTTTGCCGGCCCTGCCAGGACACGCCAGACCACTAAAGTCATAGTCATCGAAGGTATTCACATCGTAAATCAAGTTCTCTCAATGGTGGGCAGCACCTACAACTGTCGTTCAGGTGAGGGCCAACTACTATCCATCTAGTGATTCCAACGGCATGCCATTGAGAGCTCTACCAACGGATTGCTCACATTACCCTGGGAAACCAGATTCAACTCACCCATGAACTGGGAACCACCACACCGAGATTGCGTCTGTCAGTTGATATGTGGACCAAACTTGTAGGCCTTCAGTACTTCGATACGATCGAACTTCTAGCAGATTTAATGCTCCAAACGATCAAAGTTTCAATTCAAAATGCAAACCATCTTTTTAGGCGTTTTGAAGTAGGGTGTGGTGCCACATCCTCAAGCTAGTAACTTCGCTTCAAAGACGTTGAGCTTGCATTTTCCACAGATATGGATTGAGTTTCAGGAAACCAAGTCATACTGGGCAAACCTGTTGCATCTACGCCACCAAGGAGGCTGGGGTGGTGAAAACTGTGTTGGTCAATTGCTCCAGAAGCGTACACTAACCAAACTTGTTGGTTCTTGTTGGTTCTTGTTGATTGATCCCCTGTCAGGATGCTTGACCACCATTCTTAACCAGCCTATGAACCAGAGTTAACCATGCTTTCGTGTATCAGTTGGCTGTTGGCACTTGGAATTTACCCGCATGATCATACCTTGGAGATATCACTGGGATGATGACTTTAGGTACCTTGAGGTACCAGAATGGTGAGAAAGACAGTTGGTTGGCAATTCGATAACAAATGATACAATTTGTGATTGGATAACACTTGTAGATAGGACCACTTGATAGCATTTATGATCTTGAGAGGCAATTGTTGCCCGGTTCATTTGATCTTGGCGTTCAACCATCCCAACCGTTGGATTTTGTCCGTCAAGAGTGGTAGCTCGCGTTCTGTGGGTTGATACTGATTTCAAACAACACTCCCAACACACCCCTGAAGATAAACGTGAGACCCAAAACAGAGTGTAGAATCATCATTGGGGCACCAATGTTCAAGTTTACTTAGTCTCCTGAGTGTAGCTAAGTCTGAGTCTATCCAAGAAAGATTGGCCGCCACGATGCCACAATGATGACAGTCAAATAATGTACTCTGTGGGTCTTTTGTGCAGGACTAAACCAATGTATTGCACAACGTCACCGACATGGGCGCGTTCACAAATTGGGATACCGCCAAAACACGTCAAGTGCATCACTATTACTACGTTGGTTTGCCAGGTGCCATTTTTCTGGAAACATGTGTGCGTGTGTGGGTTCAATACTATATAGCGGTTGTGCCCACAACATCTGCATGTGATTGCTTTATTGTACAGCCACCTGTGGTTTGACGTGCCCAACAGTCAAAGGTAATTAACATGTCTCAACCACATAATCGTACCAAATCAACAAAAACAGCCAACAATCAACAACTTTAACAACTTCACCAACCTTTCACCACACCCCGCCCACCCACATGGACCAAACATTCAATCGCAGCAACCGCCCGGAAACCCATCCGCCCCCCATCCGAGGACCCGTGCCTGTCGTCACGGCACACCACATGGATGGCCGTGCTGCTCAGCATCAAGGCCGTTGTGGGACCAGCACAAATGACTCGGGGTGGGCTCCGCACGGCGGAGCACGTGAGTTGTGAGCCATGAAAATCTGGGACTAAGAACCAACAGGGATATATATACCAACAAGGATAATAGGGATAGTAGGGTTGATAACAACCAACTATATGGGTTGATAACAACCCCATTTTGTTAGGAAAACCCTGGGATATCATCCATTTAGGCTGGATTTTCCATTGCTATGTTAGTTTACCAGAGGGTAACAGCCAACCATATGGGTTGATAATGGGGATAATAGGGAATTAGGGAATAATGTAGGAGCCTATCAACCACTAACATATTGATAGGGTGGCGAGTGGTTGGTTGATGACAGGGGATAGCCCCAACAAAAAGAGGTGATATACCAACTCTATGGAGATTTCTCAAGCCATTGGGGACCCCCAAGTTATGGAAGATTTGTTATATACTATAAGTTGGTAATATTGGATGATTTTAGGAGGTCCTCTATTTTGATGAATGCCCAACCGGAGATTTCATTTTGATGATGTTTTTAGTTATGGCTTATACCACAGCCATATGGCTGCGGGTTGCCGCTGGCTGTTCACATCCCTGACCAATCTAGTCCAACCTTCGGGATGATCATCTACCCTTGCTTTGGATGGTTCATGTTGACTATTGACCCAGCTCGCCACATCTGTCTGCAAGACCCATAAAAATAGATCTGGTAGATAACTAATATGCTATACTTCCAACCATATATGCTACTATCAGCTTACTAGCTACCCATGGCATGTGGCCAGTAGTTCTCCAACATTTGTAGCTACTGATCTCTACTTTTCTGCCATTGATATCAGCACGGGTTGTGCCATACCCAGTACCTATCTCCCAAGTCATCCTTTATATGACCCTATAACAAATAATAAATCATCCAATATCAACCACTTATTGTAATAAACCAACCACCATGGGGTTCCCCATGGCTGACCTAACGGCTTAAGAAACCGCTATATCCCATGGTCACCTCCCATGGTCACCACCCTTCCCCCACACCACCGCCGCCGCGGCCCAGACGTCCCAAGCCAGCACCAGCAAAGCCAGCAAAGCCCAAGAGCGAGCGGCCTTGGCCTCACCATGGGGAGGCGGGAACCCCAACCCGTATGTCATGTAACCATGGATAAGCATAGGTGAGTAGCATTGTGTTTGTAGCCATGGGTAACCACATATTTTATGTATGTATATATGTATTTATCTATTAATATATATATATATATGTAATTGCATTAACCAGCTGGCATGATATCTGGATCGCTGATTATATGTCCATACAAGTAAATATTGACCCATTGTTCAACAATTATGTAGCTTGAACGCGGGATCTTATCCAAGTGGTATGACTCAGTTCGTTAATCATTGGTTCTATGGCTAGGTAGTTGGTTCATCGTAATACACCAGTTGGTTCGTCATTAGGCTTAATAATGCTAATTCGAAATATCATATTTACATATAGAACCAGATATATATACAATATACAAAACACAATGTACGATATATATACAATAGACAATAGACTGCTAAAATAGACAATATATAATATACATACAATACACTGTATTAAATAGATATCCGTTATGATGTTAGGTGAAGGGTTTGGATACAAAAGTTGCGGCAACCCAGGATCACGAGCCAACAACGATCATTCATCAGATCAATCATCATTAGGAATGATTGATCACACCTTAGCCAAACGGATGATGATCAATCATGCTTCATCATCACAATCGTAGCCATACCCCAATTCATCTGGTGGGTGGTTGAACCACCCCAACGAAAAATATGCTTGTCAACCAACCAACCCTTGGTTAATATTGGGAAAAATATGGGTTCACCGTCAGCCAGTCGTGCTTTAAACCTTTGAAGCTTGATGCTCCTCACCTCAATGATCCAGCACCAATCATCCAGCACTGGCTGATTCCCGTTGACATCCAGCGCTCGGATGTTCCCAAGCATCCAGCGCGGTGTGGTGAACCATTAGCGGTTTGGGTAGACCAGCTGGGGAACACTGAGGGTGACCATTGAGAGGTTGATCAGGCAAAGGGCAACTGCAACTTAACCACAAGCAGTACCAATCTCATGGGCACAAGCACCACAGTTTCATCTCACCAATCATCCCAAGCAACCATAGGACCAGGTATTGCGCATTTCTTGTTGTAAACTGTTCTACCTTTGCCCAACACAGCTTTCCTCGGCATGACCTTCACTTACCGTTTCAAGGTTCCCGAAAAAGTGTTTCCTATCATCTGTTCCTTTCTGATTCGCCATGCGAACCATCATGAACGATGGTTGATCATCAAACCAGGGCTCCGGGTTTCTGGTTCCCGGAATGGTGTTTCTGGTACCCGTGGTGCTGTTTTTCCCGGAATGGTGTTTCTAGTTCCCAAAGGAGGGTTTGTGGTTCCCAGGGTGTTTCCAATTCCCGGCTTTGGCGGGTAGCCGGTTCCCAGATTGGTGTTTGTAGTTCCCGGAATGGTGTCTCTGGCCCTGGGAAAGTTTTTGGTTCCCGGAATAATGTTTCTGATTCCCGTCCAGAAGGGAGAGCATTGGCGGTGTTGCTGGTTCCCGTGCAAGTGTTTCTGGTTCCCGCGCGGTGTTTGCGGTTCCCGTGGACAATCATCAATGGCCAGCCCAGTAGCCAGTTTTCGGCAGCCAGCAGCCAACAATCGCAATGGCACGCAACCAGAATTATGCCGTTTGCAAACATGTTCACAAGTATTTGAACTTTACCAATAATATTGTTTTTCTTGTTATTACTAATATTATTATTACTTTTACTACTACTACTACTACTACTACTACTACTACTACTACTACTACTACTACTACTATTACTATTTCTCGATATTGTTATTACTACAAATATAATCATCATTACTGATATTAATCATTATTACTAATAAAATTAATTCTCCTATTATTAATATTATTACTACGACTACTCCTCCTCCTCCTGCTGCTGCAGACTGAGGAAGCCAGCGCGTCCTTCAACTGCACAGAACCTTTCGCCCAAGGCAGCTTCACTGCATATACGCCACTAGGGTCCAGTCCTGGGTGGCCCTCGCGGTGGCAAATGTGTGAAATCACTAAGTCCTCCGGATTCCTGCCTCGGAACAAAAATTGTCCCGCAGCCCATATGTGCTCTGCAGTCGGAGCTGTCCCTTGCGAGGCCTGCAAAACTGCCTTCCCCACTTTGCGCGCTAACATCTCTCAGCCGCAAGTAATCTCCGAAGGCTCGCTCCGGTGTCTTGACATTCTGCCCTCGACGCAGCGCGTTGACCACTACATTTTTTTCGCGTCTACGCTTGCGCGCGCCGGTCTTCCCCATCGCTTGGGGACTCACACGCCCTGCGTGCACTCTCCTATGCTTGTTCTTACAAGTCTTACAGTCGAACCACTGTCATACCAATTACTACCACTTTCAACCAATCAACTAGTCGGGTCACAAGGACCTTTAAAACAACACAATTGTTTACACGTACTGTTCTGTGACGTTCCGCTAAGTGTGCCTATGTTTGTTCTAACATTCGAAAACATTGTCACATGACAAATTACATCTGCAAAACCGTTTCACTGCAACACTTAAAACCCCACTGTTTCATAGACCTACGACACTCTGACTCTTCTTTTCCATTTTCTGCTAAGCTATTTCAACCTGTTACGTGGAACTGTACTGCCCTGAGCCATAAGATACGATTGAATGTGGACATGGACTTTAGGGAAACACCCAACAGCCACATGGCATGAAGTCAGGCCCCCACTTTATTCACATAAAGCGTTGGCACATCAATATTTGATGAGGAAGTCATGAAAATCTCAGGTTGATCACGCCACTGCATCGGTAGAGCAGCATGCTGAAAAACAACTCCTGACATCAACGTATTCCAATGGATGACCAGGCTGCCACTTCCAAAATCCAGCGACCACTCCTGGTGTCTTTGCTCTTTCTCCATCCGGTGTTCGTTCAACTTCAGTTTGGACAGGTCCTGCCGAGCATCAGCAGGACAATAGCAGAACAAGTCAGGGAGAGGACACGTTGACTATTGACTGTGGCGGTATACACATAATGCGGTGATGGAACCAACCTCTTCATGATCTTTATCATGTTTCCCCCAAAAATTCACTTTCAACCATGAAACAATTCAATGGCCCAAGGTTGCCGGCCATTGAATTGTTTTCATTGTCCTAAGAGCTTGCAAATGAAACTCCTTACTCGTAGGGAAACATGCTATCGACATTGCCTGAGGTCAGGCACCCTCTACTTTATTCACATGAGGCGTTGGCACCTCAATATTTGATCAGGAAATGTCATGCTGATCAGCAAGGGGGAGATGACAGGAGTATTGACCATTGAATAAGGCGGTATAAACATAATGCGGCGATCGAACCAACCTCTTTATCATGGTTCCCCCAAACATTCAGTTTCAACCATGAAACAATTCAATGGCCCAAGATTGCCGGCCATTGAATTGTTTACATCCGCCTAAGAGCTTGCAAATGAAACTCCTTACTCGTAGGGAAACATGCCATCGACATTGCCTGAGGTCAGGCACCCTCTACTCTTTTCACATGAGGCGTTGGCGCCTCAATATTTGATCAGGAAATGTCATAATGATTACGCCACCAATGCATAGGTATAGCGGCATACTAATCATACTAAAGAACACTCCCTGATATCAACATGGTGGAAATGACCATTTTCATTCCATACGATGACCAGGCTGCCACTGCCAAAATCCAGCGACCACTCCTGGTGTCTTTGCTCTCTCTCCGTCCGCTGCTCGTTCAACTTCTGCGCGCGCAGGTCCTCCCGAGCATCAGCAGGACAATAGGGATGATCATGCAAGGGAGAGGACAGGAGCATCGACTATTGAATGTTAATGGTTAAAACAGAATGCGGCGATCGAACAAACTTCTTCTTCGTGGTTTTCCCCAAAAACTCCCCCAAAACATTCCTTTCAAGTATGAAACAATTCAATGGACCCCATTGAATTGTTTTCATCCGCCCACAGTAATAGCTAGCAAATGAAATTCCTATCGTTGGTAAGGATCCAAATATCACGGCAGTCCCTCGGACCGATTCATTGGGCTATCGTTGGCTGAGCTGCGCTGAGCAAACTCCACAACGCGACTTCCAATGTTCCAGTCATCGCAGACAATCTGAAAGTCCCCGGTGAACAAGTTGGGGTCCAGATTCGCTAACAAGCTGAAGTTATCTCTGCCATATCTATCCATATATTTTGTAACCATAGTGATTCCATCCAATATCTGTCCATATCAACCCATAGCGATAAGCTAAGTTCACAGGAGCTCCACCTGTGTTCAGCAGCACTTACTTTGAGGATGTCCTAGCATAATAATAGCCCGTGTCAGCATCACAAACCCCTGTACAACTGATGATCCACCAATGAGCGTTCAAATCTGCGCTCCAACCGCTGACACTGCTTCAAAAATACATCCAAACTTCAAACTTCCACAGCTGTTGCAAGGACACGCTTCGGCTGCGTTCAGGATGCCGAGAAAACTTCACGAAACTTCTGGAAGTGGGCTTGACGCATAGAAACATCTCATTCATGACGGGTCATACTTCTTCATGAATGATTGATAAGAGTTGATCCTGCAAGCTCTGGGGGCACTGCGCGGCGCTTCTGAGGGCTGCGTTCCCACTGGACCCTGCACGCTTCAGGCGCCATGACAAGATGGATTAAACTCTATCACCATCTCATGTTCCACCGGCTGTCCCAGCAAAATAATGACTCGTGTCAGCATCACAAACCCCTGTACAAGTGATGATCCACCAGTGAGCCTTCAAATCTGCGCTCATTAGCTCTGCAGCTGCCCAAAATTCAAACTTCCACAGCTGTTGCAAGGACCGGTTTCCGATGCTTTCAGAATGCCGAGAAAGCTTCATGAGACTTCTTGGGATGGGCTCGCATGGTCACTGCTCCGATCATTTCCCATTTTCAGCATCACATTCTTCTTCAGGATGCGTCACCTGCAGCGACACCACAAACCAACAACACATTCTCCCGCGTCAACCCTGCCCAGCGCAGCCCCGACGCCATCCTTTCCCATTCTACCCCATTTTTTGTTAATAACGCCTGCTCCGGCGCCACTTGGTCATTGACCGGCGTTGCTGGTTTCTGTACCTTCATCAAATAGCTGGAGTCATATATCATGACCTTGCCCTCTTCGTTCTGCTCTCCCTGCTGCAAGGGTGCAACGACACAACAACAACTATATCCATCATTAACACAACCTGGCTTCCTAACAGCTGGCCACCAGCAACAGCTCGCCGCCTCCAACAGCTGGCCCGCATACACCAGCACCTCGTCACCCGAACTGAGGCCGCTCGCTTCCGAACAATTTTGCCCGATGACCACAAGGGTTAGGTCGATGCCCTCCCGGTCCATGATCTTCAACGTGACTTTCTCATTGTTTCTCTGCGTCAACGCCATTTCTTCTCGGGACACTACACGGCCTGTCAGTCCAACAAGACCGCTCTGTCCCAAAACACTGGTGAAGTTGCTGAGACATCGAGCTGCTGCCGGGTTCACACGAGGGCTGTGAACCGTTTCCAAAATGCGCACCTCCGAAAACGGTGCGCTATGAAGCTGCTTCCATGTCTGGCCAACAACCGGCAAGGGGCGCGTGGCCCCGACCTTGAAGCTTCTTAGTTCAATGGTCGGAAGGCCGCCTGACTCTGCTTCATACAGCTTTCTCAAGCGCTTTGCTTCCCTACCAGCAAGCTCCCTCCAAAGCCTTAGCTGACATACTTGCACCGATGGCAGCTTGACCATGTTTAAGCTCAACAACATCATCAACCCCACCTATCCAGATGCCCTAAACTTCCGCATGTCCAAGTTTAAAACAGAAACTTTGCAACACATGCCCGGACACGCTTACACATGACTTACAGCCGTTCTTACACGTTCAAGGCCAGAACATGAAGACATCTTCGCATTTGACATGTAATTCCATCGTCCCTTCTGCTGGGAAACATCTGGCCAACATGTGCTCAAAGCGTCGGTCACCCTTATGATTGCCCAGCGAAGTCACGCCAATGAAGCCACTGCTGTCTGCGATCAATAGGTCCGAGATTCCCACCTTTGCTGCTGAAGTTCGCAGCTCACTAGCAAAGACCACATGACCTCGAAGGGTACAGCTGATGCCTATCTCCAGGTCATGGACAGCCATTGCACTCATCACACTCAGAACATCACCCTCGACATGTGGCGTCATCACACGCCGCTTCTTCAACGGTGTACCCGCCATGGCCAGCTACAGAAAATGCGTTTTCGAAGGCGATCCGAGCCCAACTGCTCTACGATGACCATCTTCAACTTGCACCTCTAGCCAACTCATTTTGAAGTATGTAAGATGTAGGACAAAGCAAGTGTCATACAATTAAGTACCATGACTATGATATGATGGTGATGGATAAACAGCGGCTACTATGTAATGGTAAAAGCCGTTTTCGTTGGCGATTGATGCCATCAAGCCATGAACACTTCATCACCCATCGTGATCTGTTGCCTTGATCACAACTGATGCAGTTCCTTATTATTCGGTTTTGCTCCTGCGTCCTTGAGGCCTCCCACGCTATCGCACACTGGCGGCGCAACTGCCATGCATGACCAAGTAGAAGCGCAAGCCAACTGTACACCGTGCGCCGGCATCAGGCGCCATTGCAAGATGGATTAAATGAATAAACTCTGTCACCATCTCATGTTCCACCGGCTGTCCCAGCAAAATAATGACTCGTGTCAGCATCACAAACTCCTGTACAACTGAAGGAGCGTTCAAATCTGCGCTCCAACCGCTGACACCGCTTCAAAAATACATCCAAACTTATTACTACCGTTACTATTATTATTATTTTTTCATACAACTACTATTATTAATAAGTTCTACTACTATTACAAATATTACTATTAATACTATTATTATTACCATTACTATTACTAATACTACTACTACTACTACTACTACTACTACTACTACTACTACTACTACTACTACTACTACTACTACTACTACTACTACTACTACTACTA
>VSDK01011283.1:35514-96972 GCA_009767595.1 Symbiodinium kawagutii | reverse complement strand
TATATATATATACACATATATATATATATATATAGTATATATATGTATATATACATGTACTTGCATGTATGTGGCCATGTCATGTGCATATGTTCCTGCACCATCATCAATGTTCTGAGTACAGTAATTACTTCCATTTACCAAGGGGAATCCATCTCGGTCGGATTTGTGTGACTTCTTTCAATTGGGAATCCATCGCTCACGGGAGCAGGGTGGCAGGGTTCTTACACACGGGGTTCTGGTCGCATAGGTCCCATGAATGCTCCCCACGTTTTTGTGAGGACACTCTACCTGCGATTTCCTGAATATTCTAAGTATTTTGTAGTGCCATATTCTAAGTAGTTTTTAGTGCCATATTCTAAGTAGTCCGAGCTCAAAACCTCCAAATATTCTAAGTATCTTTGCGAACAAAGTCAACCGGAGGATTGAAATTTGCACATTCTATGTGATCCGGGATGCTTATACTCTTACATGTTTCGAAGAAACAGTAAGAACTTGTGGGACGACACAGCACAGCTGTGCAAAGACTTGAAATGAGGGAAAAAGACTGGCAGCAAACTCGCAGAAAACCTGCCCAGGGGTCACAGTGTTCAAAAATCATGGCAGGCGTGGGATAAAGCTCACGTAGGCACTCAAAGTCCTGCAAAAACCAATGCAATTACTCAGGGCCAAATCCATGCACACCTCAAAAACGCTCCGAAACCTGAGTTTTGACACATGTGCACAAATCAAAACGCTCAGAATCAGCGGGGCCGCTACGCGGACCGTTACCTTGTTTGAACAATGTGCACTGGTACATCCTTGTGCAATCGTCGCTGGCTTCTTCCCAGATCCCCCTGAATCGTCCTGAATTGAGTGATGTTCGAGGGGACCCTGTCTTGGTTTGCGGCCATTTGGTCGACTATCCCTTGTGCTGTCAACATTGATGGTTGGACATACTCTTTTTGAAGGCCCCAACCATCCAAATATTCTTGGGCTCTTTTCCCATATCGATTGGTTGCCTCCTCGTCGTTGCTGCTTCTCTGACTCGTATTTAGTGGTTAACTGATCCGAACATGCTCATCATGTGCATACATCCGTATGCAAGATACGTTCATATCATTTCATGATGTAAATGTCTGTAATTTTTATATGTGATCTGTGGTGCAGAGTAGATTGCCACAAAGTGGGTATCAGAGTTTTGGCCTGAAGGTCGAATCACCATAGTTCACCGCCCATGCATTCCAAAGCTATGAACAGAAGAGGTACCTGCGTTCTGCTGTTTCCTTACCCGCTGGTTGGTTGGTTGATTGGTTGGTTGGCAATGATGCATTCCCATATCATTACGAATCCCAGATTTTGTTTTGGCCTCGACCTACGCAGTGATATCATCCTGCGCTGCTGCGCATCCCCGCTGGTGGCCCCAGTGAGGCGAAGGTCAAAGTTGGAAAACCTGGCGACGCTTCCACATCAATGACTGGTTGTCAGTGCCAAGAATCCACCAAACAAACCAACCAACCAACCAACCAAGCAAGCAAGCAAGCAAGCAAGCAACCACCCAACCAAGACGACAACAAAGCAACCAACCAGCATCCAATCAATGAATGATTGAAAATCCGGCATGACTGGCCTGTGGCCCACTTGTCTTCCCCACTCTTGACCCAGTTGACCCCAGAAAGATTTTGCTATGTCAGCTGCAAGGTGTGTCCAACACGATGCTGTCTGACCCTCAACTCATTGGCTTGCCGACGGAAACTGGACATGTTTCAATGGCTTGGGGGCTTGCAAGGCCATGGATCCTCTTCCGGGGTGCACAATGGGAGACCTAGAACATCCTAGCCATCCCCAAAATGAAAAGGGTTTTTCCTTCAAAAGCAGAAGTTTTATGAAGTTTTAGTACTTTGGTCTTGAGCTCACATTAAACTGAAGACTCTGGCGCTTGTCCGGCACCTCAATCCTTGCTTCTCTTCAAACGCACGGATGCATTCACCTGAACCGGTGCAGCGGCACAATAATTGGAGCACCAACATAACCCCCATGATATTCCTTGCAGAGAAAAATTCTGAAACGATTCTGACAACTGTGATCGCATTGATCGAGCCACACTGAGAAAACAAAATTCCAGTGACAAACCAATGAAATCAAACCAACGACAAACCCATTGATCCAGTCACACAAAATCCCAGTCACAAACCAATGAAATCAAAACCGCCACAGCCAGGCGAAGAAATTTGTACTAGGGCCGCTGACTGACGCTCGTGAACTCCAGCATGGCCTGGTCGGAGTGGCAGCAACTCTCCCCTTGCCTATGAATCTAGTGACCTAGTCCGATGCTGCCTGCGATCCATCGGTTCTCAGTTCAGTGCTGTTCAACCACCAAATATATTGGTGAGACATTGGAGGTGCGCACATAAGGGATGAGAAATACTGCCAAAATTGATCGTTTTAAGCCTAGTGGGAGCCCGAAATATTTCGTGATGATAGTCCATCCTGTCTAGATTTAGTGAAGTGGGACCCTGCACTGGATCTATGGAAACGGATTGGTATTCTTAAAAAAAATGGCTACTGCATCCGTGTTGGGTGTAGCCCAGCCCCAAACAATCCCACAAACTGCGAGCCGCAGTCGATGTTCTGGTTGGAAATTCGAGCATCTCAGCCTATCCATTCATGGTGCATTGGCCCAATAGAAAAAACTCCATTTTTCATTGCAAAACAAACGGCCTTGGGGGTTCACCCAATGCGCATCTGGGGTGCTCCCAAGCGCAGCGAACTCACCTCCCCGTCCAGGTCTCTGATTCTGGCCTTGTCACGAACAGCTTCCCCGCCAAAAGAGCCCATTCTTCGCATGGTTATAGCGACGGACGGACTGTTAGAACGTATTTTGGAAAAAATCGAGTAAACTTTCACGAGATAGAACGTCGGGACATGCACACTTAGAACATCGGAGCATGCACACTTAGAACATCGACACATACCCACACTGAGAACGTCCTATATGAGGTTCTCTATAGCCTGGAATCTCGTAGATGGTTGGCGATTCCATCACTTAGAACATTCTCACCACATTGGGGCTGATAAACATATTATAAATAACTTTCAAAAGCAATAATCTACCTGCACCAGCAAGTTGTATGTGCGGGACTAGAGGATCTGATTATATATATAGAGTTTGGGCGCAGCTAAGTTTGCGAACGTTGTGAACAACTTGAAGATTGCCGAAGCTCGAGAAAAATGAATCCAGAGACCTCTCCACTTGCCGACAGCTCCCTGCCTTGCTGGTGTTCACACTTAGAACATCGCCAGGGGTATATGGCTGTACAAACGGACACAGTCTTAGAACGTCAGTCCATCTCATGTTCTAAGAGCATAGTCTTAGAACAGTTACCCAATGATTTTGGAAACAGGTTTTGATGTTCTAAGCATGTGTCCGTCGCTATAAAAAGTGTTTAAAACGGCACAACATCGATGGATATGATACCTGTGATCTTTGTAATCAACGGAGTGCGTAATTGGACTACAGTACCTTTTTTTGGTGTGATATGATCTGTGAGATCCCATTGAACGTGGAAGTAATAATTTTGATTTGTGTCATTAACCTTGAACTCATGTGAATCACCACCAAGGAAAATGAATGAGCTTAGCCTCAGCAATAAACACTGCTGCGCTTTCACTGATCTACATACAACTGGGACCCATCTTTGCATCAGCAATGATGCGTACAGTCAAGCCTTACGTTGAGCCGCGTGGCAGCTATAAGGGAGAGGGGACTCACTGGTGCCACTGATATCCTGACGATGAAAGGGTTCCAAACCTTCCAAGTAGCTCCCTAGAGCGTCACACTTCCAAGATGGAGCCAAAATGGTTTATGTCAAGAGGAGTCAAGAGGAGCTTCTGGTGACTATGGAAACACTCCCCGATAATCCACCATCATCCATCAACCATCAGGCAATTTGTGTGAACATGTGTCTCCATGATAGTTATTGCGTGAGGTACTCATCATATCGTCAGGATCGCCCGGGTAGCTGTGAAGATCTGGCAGCAACTGAGCAGCGCACTAGACTTTTGAGTCACTGGATCCCTGTTGTATCCTCCCTGTTGTAAGACAACTGCTGGATCCCTGTTGTGAAATCAAGGAACGCCTGTCGCATGCGGTGAACCACCAGCTCTTAACACCCGGCGACACCAGCTGAGCCACCAAGTTGTACTTGCTAAAGATTTTGAAGACGTCCGACCTCGCGCAGCCATGTGCCATGGATGTTGAGAGATAAATGTGTGGTCTCCTGTTCCATCTACAAATTGATTGATTGATTGATTGATTGATTGATTGACTGACTGATTGATTGACTAGTTGATTGACTGATTCACTGATTGACTTTGATTGATAAATGGCAGGGCAGATCTCAGGGTTTTATCAATCTGTCTAGGTGCCCGAAGTCGGATCATCCACCAAGGCGGTGCAAAATCAAAATATCACACACCCAACCAAATAAAGAGAACTGGCGGAGAAGATTCCAGCAACAGATTCGCATCGCGGCAGCGTTTCATAACCGAAGTCCCCCATGACAACCCAGGAGTGAGAAAACGAGTAAGCATAGGGACTCCCTTTCAACTGTCCAAGTTGATTCTCTGCGATTTTGGATCGAAAACCTCACCAAATCAACAACAGACCTCCCAAGACTGGGTGAAGTCCTGGTGTTAGCTGCTCTGCTTCGGTGAACCTATGACTTCCTGGGCGGCTCGTAGCTGCTGTACCTCCACCGGTCTGGGCCACCCCAACGTGCCCATGGACTTGGACCCCTGGTTGCGCACTAGCAGATAGACGTCCTCGGGCACCGGCACCTCCGGTTCCACTGGCAACGGCTCCTGAACACAGGGCGGCACAAGGCGCTCCCGTAACTGAGCTCATAGGGTTGGCAATATCGAAGGGTTAACCATGGTTGGTAACGGGTAAAAATAACAATGATAACAATAATAAAAAGAAGAAGAAGAAGAAGAAGAAGAAGAATGATAATAATAACAATAACAATAATAAGAATAACAATAATAACAATAATAATAACAAATAACTTAGTAATGGTTTATAATGCTTAACACCAGCTGATATAGTGGCGTTTGATGGTGAATAATGGTTGATCATCGTTAATGTCCAGGTGAATCATGGTTAGTACCCAGGCTTGGTAATGCCCCTATCGGTTATGTAGGGTTTGAACACATTTGAAGCCCCAAGACTGGATGAATAGCAAAATGTTCAAACCTAATTTTGTATGTATATACACACACATTGCAATGTATCTACTTGTGCATTGATGTACGCTGTGGACAGGGCTTGTGTGTACGCTGTGGACAGGGCTTGTGTGTAAGCTGTGGACACTTCTTTGGGGGTTGTCATGTTTGCATTTCTTCAAATCACTTTTTGCTAGCACATGTGTTCCAACGTGGTTGTTTGTGGGGTCGGTTGGTTCCATAGTTTGTTTGTGCTATGTCTGTCCTTGTTTTCCTTGTCCTGTTTTTTGGCATGGCTCTTCTGGCTGCAGTTCTTGGTGGTTTGCTTCTTCCATGATGAAACGGGAAAGACGGAAGGGCGTGGAATGCCCGCGACTGCTTCTCCCAGAGTGCTCCATCTTGCATTCAAAATACAGTGTCAAGACTAGCTGACAGCTTGTCTCGTGCCACTTCTCAATGCTTTGGTGCTTCAGCATTCATCATCCCCAGCCATTCTTTGCAGAGAAGATTGGCTCCACCAAACCTCAGCCCCCGCCTCTGGCTCTTGCTTCACCTCCTCATAGCCATAGGAGTCATGCCAATGAGCATCACCTTGTCCTGCGGCTTCGTCACAAGCAATTTCTGGATCCCTGATGATAGCAATCCCCATCAGTTCCCTCGGCTTCAGTGGCACCGAGTCTCGCCGAGGCGACCGTTTAAGGTATGAAGTCAAGGTCCCGGAAAATGTTCAAATTTGTCATAATAGAATATAGATAATGAGATTAAATGTTTTTAAAATGATAGAATAATGATCAAGTCTTGTCGATATCAAGTAAACATTGAACCCAGCATCCAACAACATATCGAAACATCAAGCAACCATAGTCTTGGTTGTTCCACTATCAATGGTGGCATGCTGGTGACTTGGAGCCGCAGTGCTGCCTGGTGAAACACCGAACTTGGGCCTCCCCAAACGCTGATTCCAGGCTGCTAACACCGAAGTGGTCAACCTTGATGTGGTGGCCTCTCAAGCCATAGGGGTACCCCCAAATCATCTAGTTGTTAACTTTTTGTAGTCATAAACCAAGTATAACTTGGGGGTTCCCCAAACTGGCTTGAGAAACCACCATGTCAAAGCCCGGGCTTCAAAGCCCCAGCTGCCCCACCATTAGCTTCGCCTGGGTGCTTCCACGACGTCCAAAAGGCTGCCTCCCAAGGCGCAGCTGGGAAGATGGGTGGTAAATCCTATGGCAAGTGCTATGATTGTGGTGATGGTCGACGCCGGTTGATGGTGGTTGCTGATGCTTGGTGGTGGTTTATGATGGTTTATGATGGTTATGATGGTTGATTATCGGTGTCAGCCATGGTAAAAAAATGTGAATGATGGCTAATGATATTTGTTGATGGTTCCGACTGCATGATAGTGGCTCGACATGGCCGGCCAGGATATTGAATACAGCCAACAGCCTGTTGGGTGAATGGTGAATATTTGTGACTGACAATGGCTATATGATGGTATATGCTGACATGTGTCTATGTTCATGTATATGTACAATAAACTTATTACACACTTGGTGCAGCTTTTGTTGCGATTCCCACATTAAGGCTCAGGTGCCAAAAAGAGAGAGAGAGAGAGAGAGAGCGAACAGGGTCTACACCCGAACAGTCTATATTGCAACTGGACAAACATACTTTGGAGAATCATTCAAAGGGAGCTACCTGGAAGGCTGACCACCCAAACGATGAATAGATGATTTAAATATATAAAATATATATATATATATTCAAACAGTTATTTGAATCATCGTCCGACTTTGTCTCAAGACATCATACTGATCTCTACTGCAGTAGCCCCAGCCATTCTTTGCATAGAAGATTGGCTCCACCAAACCTCAGCCCCCACCTCTGGCTCTTGCTTCACCTCCTCATAGCCATAAGTGTCATGCCAATGAGCATCACCTTGTCCTGCGCACAGGGCAACGAGGGCTTCGTCAGTTCCAGAGTCTGAAAAGAAATGATGGACAAACCGAAACCAGCTATGCCGGCTTATGCTTCATCGCCAGCTTCTGGTGAACAGTACTGGTTTATGATGTTTCTGGTGATTAAGCACGAACCACTAACAACATCGCGAGGCTCGTCGCAGGAAACGACCCAAGAGCTGTGGATAAATCAATGAACACCGAGCTATGCCGTTCGAACCTTGGAGGCAACCAGTGCCCCGGTGCAGAGTCAGATCATGATTGAAGTCCCGGTACTGGCAGCCAATTGGGAAGTCTGGAGAAATTCTGTGTATCACCTCACCCTGATCCCTTCAACCATCAGTTGCTTCCTGGAGAACTACGACTGAACGGTGGGGGAAACTGTGTCGTCAACAAATCAGAAGGCAAATGTATGACTACTGAACCATCCACGTCCACAGCATGGCAAGATCAGCTCCTGGGCCTTTCGCAGGTGGGTAGTAGGGCTTCGGCCCTCCCAACTTTGCAAAGGCGATGGCCTAGCAGCAACTTGGGGCCACAGTTGCTCCCAGTGGTTCCACATCGCACCCGTGCCTTGGCTGCGGATTCGCAAGTCTCATAGGTCACCAGGGCGCCCCGGTCATCCAGTTGAAGCCTGAGCGACAAGCAGCCTGGACTCCCCCTATGGTGGTGCGCGCCGGCAGACCAAGAGTATTGGCATGTCCCCCCCGGGACAAGATCCAAATCTGCTATGGGATTGTCCATGAATGGGCTAGCCCTGAAATCTACGCCAGTCCGAGCAGTTGAGGATACGCATCATTATCGACTGACACTGCTGTTGGGAAGGCACGCCCATGTTTCCAGCTGCAGAAATGACAAAGACGATAGAAGGAAAAGAGCCACAGGAGGGAGATCAGACCTTCGAGACTAACAAAAAGAAACAAATTCAAATCCATTCGATCTTGGTATACTGTACCGATGATACTTTACGTCCTTGATCGCGTATTACAATCATGGTACTTGATTACATCCTTGGTCGCTCTCACAGAGCGGCCGAGATACTCCAGCACTCTGCCAAACTTTGAGCAGTATGCGCTGGCTGACTCGTTGGTCCAATCCTCGGGGTATCCATGACTCGCTGATGGGAGGGGCTGTCCATGCAACTTTTTGATCAACAAATTTCGGGTCCGCTATGTTGCCACATAACTACATTCTTCCTCTCATCAGTGTTGCAACCTTCATGATTAAGAACTCTTTGTCTGTCACTTATCACACACATTTGGCGAAGCTTCACTGCAAGGGACTCCAAAGACGTGATAGTGTGTTTCCCAGGCATCTCGACATCTCACCAAATCATGCGAGATCCAGCTATTAAGAAAACCCCCATCTTCGCAGGCAGATCACCAGCTTTCAATGGCAACAATAGTGAACCAGTTGACAGCTGGATCTAACATCAGCACAGCTGAATCCCCGGTGTGACCAGCTGCGCAGATCTATCGCTTCCTGTGAACCCTTGGATCAGCCGGCCCCCCCACGTGCCCTGTGGTGCACCTTTGGGACTTTCTCAAAGATGACCATGTTGGTGATGGTCTCGTCCTCATCATCGCCTCATGGGGCCAATGGTAGCACGAGGAACCACATCAGCGGCAGGATGGAAATGGGCACAACTGGACCCAGGAGCAAGCGGTTCTGTATGCATGTATGGATTGAGTGTATGTTGATACATGTATTTATTCATGTGTTTATCTATGTATTTATTTACGTTTAATGTGAGATTATCTATTTATTGAATCACTATCTATTTGTATACTTCTGTGTAGCTTGCATGCGAGAGCGTGTTTAATTGTGATCTATAAAACACAATGTAGAAATTGGTGCTAAATTGCCTACCGGTGATTTCCTGCAGTACCTTGTGAAATCTCTGATTGCAACATATCTGTGGTTGGAGGCTCGGACGACTCACTTGTCTGGATCACCAGTTCTTTACTTGACTGTCTCGGGCCGAGAATCCATCGCACTTAGGTGAAATCCAGCTGTTCATGCGAAGGCAACATACATCAACAAAGAAACTCTAGCACTGTTCAAAGTCTGTTGGAGTTCCCCTTTTTTCTCCTGTGTGGACCACGAAAGTCTGTGCACCGAATCCCGGCCAGTATCATAGTTCGTAGGAAGACGCTGCACAAAGAAAGGGTGGCTTAAGAGAACGAATTCAACAGCGGGCAAACTATAGGATGGCCTTCTGGATGTCAATGGAAACCAAAGAAAGATTATATAGATTATTCCAAAACTAAGAAACGCCCAACTGTCCAATCTTAAGAAACACCCAACACTATCCAACAGTGCAATACAATCCTTCTATCCTTTCCAGCGACCTCCAGCGACCTCACAACCCACCGATCAGCGAACCTCCGGTCGCATCATCGTGACTCTCCGGCGCGCCGCCGTTCCTGGCGCGATCGGGCCGGCCCCCAACGTTTGCCGAGAAGATCTCAAGTGGATGGTTTATTACTATGAATATGGCGAGCTGGGTCAATATTAACCATCAAAATTAAGCAACAATAAGGGGGGATAATATCCAACAATAGTAGTAGGAAAACAATGGTTAATGATGGGAACCAGGGGGACTAAGGGTGAACTGACCCACAGCCATATGGCTATGGGTCAATATTGATGAACCAACTTTCATGGGGGATAACCACCACCAATAATAGGGAAACAACGGTTAATGATGGGGGATACTATAAATGGGTTTCTGAGAATATAGCCAAAATATATTGTAGGGTTTATTACTATAACTGGATGGTTTATTACTATGAATATAGCCAGTATTGGATGGGTTTCTCAGAAAAGGGAACCCAAAAATGGTTGGTTTATCAATAAGTAATGATTGACATGGGATGATTTGGGGGTACCCCTATGGCTTGAGAAACACCCAAATGTTTAAGAACTGGTCGAGTCCAGAAAGGCCTTTCCGTGCTGGGCGAACCAACCAACGAACTATGCCAGTTGCGGGTGCTTTCCTGGCAAACAAGCACAGGGTCATAGTGCTTGAAAGTATAAATAGAACCATAGCCATATCATCATCACAACATTAATGCATTGGTGTTTGGGGAACTCCAAGTTTCGATATTCTGTGCCTGATGTATTGGTTTGGGTAAAAGAATCTTAGCTCAGACATTTTGAGCCCTTTTTTGGAGAGTTTACCCTGGTATACGTTGTGTTTCGGGCTGTGATTTTTCCAGAATAGTTGGTTGCCTTAGACTTTGTTTGAAATACCCTCAAGCACAATTTGTGAGGTGAATACAAGCAAATACAGCACTCACCCCTTGTTTCTTTGGCAGACAGCCTGGGTTGCACTTCTACTTTGCAACTGGAGGCAACGTTTGGACTCCAGGAGCCACCCAAAGCGCATCCTGGACCTGTGAAGCTGACATGTCTTTCTCTTGGAGCAATTTCTGTGGGTCGATCTCCAGAAAATTAGAACAGTAAAAGTGCCATGGGAATAGCTTCTCATTCTGTGCGTAAGGACTTGTACTGTAAACTCCCTCTGTACTTCCAACTTGCCCTGTGCCTGTCCTATCACTTGTAGACACTCGCATAAGCTTTGATCGTAGAGACTGGCGGCGCAATGCACAAGCTCATCAAGCTCACGAGCTGCCCCGAAAAAGTGGCAAGGATAGCCCAGAAATATGCTTATACACATAATATATATAGATAGATAGATAGATAGATAGATAGATAGATAGATAGATAGATAGATAGATAGATGGATAGATAGATAGATAGATAGATAGATAGATAGATAGATACATACATACATATATATATAGATACATACATATATATATACATACATATGTATATAAAAATATATATACACACATGTACAATAATTTTTAATACAATCAGCATACAATTGCGTATGTATGTCCTAGATGCACACTGTCCGCAAGGTGTTTGATGCCTTGCACGGCTTAAGCGCAACTGACGTGGGTGGGCGTCCAGCCCAACTCTTGGACCCTTCACATGGGCAAAGTCTCCCCCCACAACCACCTCATGCGGCACCGACCAACCCCCCCGGAACCATGTGACATGGTGACTTGGGTATAGACAACCAAATCACAGACCCTACAAATCGTGATGTTTAATAAGTAACTCTGGATAATTTGTCTTGGTGGCCTATTCTTCATGTCTTCTATGCGTACTTCAGCGGTTTTTTTCCCTGACCACCCCTGCCGGCCGGACTGACACCTCAGCATCCTCAGAAGGCTTCCTTTCCGGTGTAACAGGTCGCTTCGTACCTGAAGGGCCGACAGCATCATGGCCGTGGCGACGCTAACCCCAAATGAGTGGTGGATGATGATGGTTAGGAAGTGGATGGTAATAGGATAATAATGGTTCACACAACGCTTAATGATACTAGGAAATCATGGTTAATAATCGGAAAAGGATCACCTATTGATGAATAGTGGATCCATTTGCTTACCTATCTGATAATGGGTAATGGGACGGACGCAATGCTTGATAGCTCCACCTACGGGTTTCAGGTCCCATAAAACTTCATCAACTATTCAGAAAGGCTTGCTGGGTGGACTTCTAACATCTAAATTGAAGAAAAAAATAGGATCCTCTTCCACCATGCCAGGTAAACCATGAAATTTACCCAGTGGCATCCTGAATAAACTCGCTGGTGCTAGAGCCCCATTTCATGGGTAAAAATCCCCCATGGACAAGATATGGAGGTTTCTCAAAATGGAGAACCCAAAAACCCGGTTTATTAGCAAAGATGATTGACATTGGATGATTCGGGGGTAGCCCCATTTTGAGAAACCACCATATATCAACAGATTCAAGTTGTATGTAAGCTGCTCGAAGTGATTCCAAGGTTGTTGCTGCTAATGTTGCCGCTGCAAATTTATTAGCTCTTCCTGTTGGTGGCGATGTTCCCGATGGTTCTGCTGGGGTTCTTGGTTGTTCAAGCTGAAATTGTAGCAGTGGCGGAGTAGTGATTGATGGTGCTGTCGATGCTGCTGGAAGCTACGAGTATGGATGGCAACACCGAATGCGGAGCCTCCTTTTATCCTTGCACTGATAAAAGGAACGAGCTAGATGAAGAGAGGGGGCAGCGCATCCTCCCACATAGGGACTTTTGTCTCGAAGTGTCTCGAGTTGTTCAAGTTATTTCTTCTGGTTTGGATATTTCCTTGTTGCTCTTGTTGTTCTAGTTGTTTGAGGTGGCTCGCAGACCTCAACCCTTGCTTACTGCCACTGCAGCATGAGAGTTCCGCACATTTTGAGAAGGAGCGGACAAAGGAAATGCCGAACAGCAGAGAGACCAAGTAGAGAAGCAAATCGCAGACAACCAAGTGGAAGCGAAAACGTTGTGAAGGAGGGCAAGGATAAAGTTTGACAGCAAATCCCTCTATAGCTAGGGGTGTGTCTTGGAGCGACATTGTACATTCAGTGCGTTTCACGGAAGCTTTCTGTAGAGCTTTGTTTAGCCGTGTTGTCCACTACCAATTTTTGAATAAAAATGGGGGTCTTTTCCATTGTAGACCCCAGATTTCTTTAATGCTGCCTTCTACCAAATCTGGGGTGCTACTTCACGCAGACGGCAAGAAAGTATCCGATCTCGCCTGCTGTAGGTTGTTCGGCGTCCCAGGAAGCACCCTGCGAGAATGGCCACAGTGCGACATCCACCGTTCATTGTCGTCATGGCCTACTCCCCCCCCGAAAAAAAAACATGTAAATATGGTGTTATGTCAACGTTTGACAGCAGGGATGCAGCCAGTTGAGGATACCTCATCTAGAACAGACAGTCTATACGAGGACGTCCACGAATGGTGTATCCGGCCGTCTCTGATTAAAAATTGTCAGGGCGCCGACCTTTTGGGCCTGAGTGGATTGCAGACTCGCTTCTTTAATGTTTCTTCAAGACACTAAAGGCCTAGTCGATCTGGTTAGTTCTCAGCAACCTTGGTAGGTTATAACATGTTATAACTAACCATCATCATTCCCAAACATGCCGAAATCCTAAGGGCCCTACTGGGGACAGCCATGAAATACTAGCAACCCTTACTTGTTATTGTCAACCAACTCTCTTCTTGACACCATCAGAGTGAACCACCAAAGATCAGGAGCACAAGCATAGTCAGCGTGACTGTTTCACAACTGGCTTGCCAGTTCCCTGCCTGCCAGTAGTTTTCACCTTGGGCAGTGGCTCAACAATGACACTGGCAACTGAATAAAGCTGCACCCACACCTTGGGATTTCCAAACCAATATGCTTCCTTACCAAACAGCCATGGGAGAACCGAGACGATAAGAAGATACAACGGACATAGAGCACAACCCCGCATGGATCTGTCACGATCTGTTAAATCTCTGCTTGTGAGAGTCATTCATATATAGTGAGCCAAGTAGAGACTTGTATTGAAACACAGTTTATAATTCATATTGTATTGTAACTATTTACAACTATAGTGCTTATAACTATACTGGAAATACTGGAAAAATGGCACATTCCAACTTCCTGCAATTCATCTTGTTCTGTTGCTTCACAGCATGGATAGTGCTACGCACACCTGACACCTTCGGCAGCTTCCAATGCTCAGCCCGGAACTTGGAGGAGGCCATGCTTCGAAATCGCCGGCATCGCCGGCATCTCCATTCTGCATGGAGGTAGACCCATCCTGGCGACGCTGCAGCGATGCCCCAGGGAAGATCATGGAAGATGAAGCTATGGGGCTTTCGAGTGTGCTGCTTGCATCATCTCCCCGTGGAACGCCTTGGGCTCCTCCCAGTTCGCACGGCTTTCCGGAGCACCGTCACTGGCAGGACCTGGCACGGTTGCAAACATATCTGCAGTCTGCCAACTGAAACCATGCCGTGCTATCCCCAACACCATGACAGCTTCTATGCGGAGCCTGTTTGAAGCCCATGTACCCCCTTTCGTATTTATTGACGGTTGACGTGACCTGCTAAAATGACAATTACTATTGTGGTCAGTTGCTGATATCTATCCTGCGAAGAAAGAGACATGACCCATCTGCGACCCTTCTTGCGCCTAGCGCCTATCATTCACAACCAAACGAACAAACATCTTCCATGGAGCCGAATCTGAACGCTGCACCGGAACCCTCCAGAACCGGACGACGTCGCCGAAACCCATCGGTGGATGCTGCACCGGAACCTTCAGAACCTCATCAGCTATCCGCACCAGAACCCTCCAGAACCTCACCACATATCTGCGCCGGAACCCGCGCCGGAACCCTCCGGAATCTCATCAGGTATGTGCACTGGAACCCTCCGGAACCTCAGTATACATCTACACCGGAACCCTTCGCCAGGATCTTCCCAAACCTAACCGGGTAGCTGCGCTGGAAACGTCCGGAACCTTGTCTGGAACCTGGTAAGAAGCTGCACCGGATCGCACCAGAGCAAATCTGGGCTAAAGACCCCATAGCAAAGTGTTGCTGTTGGGGAAAAAAATGTGACATTCCAAAGAGGAGACCTCTGTGCATGGATGGATGGATTGACGGACGGACGGACGGACGGATGGCTGGATGACTGGATGGCTGGACAACTGGATGGCTGGATGGCCAGCTGGCTGGATGGCTGGATGGCTGGATGGCTGGATGGCTAGATGGCTGGATGGCTGGATGGCTGGGTGGCTTGATGGCTTGCTGGCTGGCTTATACTATCACATGACTTGACACAGCAGTGCATTGCACATGTTTGCATGCATCATACATAATATGGCGTGTATGTATCTGACAGATTATGTATATTTGAGGTTGCCTACAGTAGCAAGACAGCGTGCCCGCAAAGTGTTTCTGAATGCAAACGCACAATGCATTCGCTGCAGTTGTTCGCACAATTTATCCTGCACAGGTGTCAAAACCTATATATCCAACAACCCCAAAGACCTACTTGGACATGTATCCCCAGCAGCTAACCATGGCTATTGGGGTCATAACTTACCTTAGAAGGCCCCCATGGTCCCAGAAACATCGACCATCCGATGCTGACCTACCAGGCACCCCGCCTTGACCGATGACGGCCGGGCGCCACAGGTTAGGCCGCCGCGGTAAGCGCAGGATTGGCCGAGTCGCTGGCCAGGAAGAAGCGCGATCCGCCGGTGGCAGTCCTGCAACGTTCAACGGATGAATTCGGGCAGTGAAACATGATATTTGGTAGGTAACTGTTCAACTGATCAAGTTACTGTCACTTGAAACCATGTCAATTGAAACCTGATATTTGGGAGGTAACTGTCCGAATTGAAAGCAAACTAAGACTCTCAAAGCACCTAGATGCACCGGGCCCATGCTGAAGAAACATTGAAAGCATTTTGTGAATTCTGGTAGGAAATTCTTTAAACTGAAACTTGTACAGTTTTTGGTTGATGTTGAAAATATGTGAATTATCAGAATTCTTGGAACTGCAACTTCTGATATCCTTCAACTGCACCTTTCTAGCAGTGTGCGTGTGCCTGTAACAACAGAAGCGTTTGACCGGGCAAGGATCCAATGTCTTCCAATTTCTCAGGCCCCTAGTGCCCCATCAGTAGTTCATATAGCCATAACAACCAACGCCCTCAACTATGGACACCAATTATAGTTTTTCCCATCATAGTTCGCTGGAAAAACTATCTGCTTGACACCTCCAGAATGCTGTCAGCCTGATAACATCTACTGATTTTCCAGCGATTTTCCAGCCATTTCTGGTGCTCAGATGCAGCTCACTGCGCAGTTCCTATAGGGGCTGCGTCGCGGGGGCGCGGCTTCACCGCGCTGGGTGTGAGGGCGGGCGGCCGGCGCGAGGGGGCGATGATAGGACCTGAGGGAGCGGCTTGGGTACCGCAATGAACTGGGTGCCAAGCCCCGACGGGTAACCCCCAGTTATCATCCATCAGTAATCATGCAGAATAATCATGTATACATATTGGTTTATAGTCAATAATAATGATCATGTATAGTCAATGATCATGTATAGTCAATGGACTATATTGATTGTTGGTTGGTGTGCATTTACAGTCAATAATCATGTATAGTCACAAACCAACCTATTTGAGGGGCCCCCTATGCCTTGCGAAACCAACATTTTTCAACATAAAAACGATCATTTTACGAATCGAAACCATTGGTTGACTAGTAGGGGTGCCACTATAAGTTGGCACATACCCAACTGTGAAATTTGGTAGTTCATCTTGGGTGAAATTAGGTAGTTTTCCCTTTGAATTGTTTCGTTCTTTATTTGTTTACCTTTGTGATCTTGTTTTGACACTGCAAACGTACCGCCTTAGGGATGAAGAAGATGCGCCAGTCCACCGTATTGTCTATCATGTAGTCAGCAAAAGCGCCAGCTCTTGCTGGATCTTATCAATGCTTTTGAAAGTAGACCGTTCATAGTGACACACCCGAATGTTTGTGAATGAAATATTCCCATCTCTATGGTATTGGGGCGCATAGGCTGTGTATCCATCAGCTTGGTGGATGTAATCTTAATGTTCACTGAGATAAGTTTGGATAGACTGTATCCCACATGAGAATCAGCAAACTGGCTGTGTTTCACTGGTTCTTCTGTGCCTTTACCCCATGCGACTAAAGGATTTCAACCATTCAATATGCGGTGCACAGCTGATTGTGTGCATGCTTCCCTGGCTTTTCCACTTGCCCCAGATTGGTTTCATTCTAACCATCAACTAATTTTTCTGGGGAAATCATGGTTCTAGGATCATTGTCAACCATTGATTAGCCACCAATAGTCATCATTAACCATCAGCAATCGTTCATCAAACACTCATTCAGACGATCAACAACCAATATTTTAAATCATCTGAACAGCCATCATCAACCGTCATCAACCCTCATCATACCCAAATGGACCACCACTATGACCCTAAAATCATAAACCGCCAGAATAGTCATCAGAAAAAATAAAGTGGATCACCCTAAAGTTAATTATGGATCACCCTAAGACCAAATCATAATCATCAGAATCTGACCGTCAGAATCTAACCATCAGAATCAGAGTTCACGGCCAGTTCCCTCCGAGGTACCTTTAAGCCCTGCCCCTGCGGCAGGCGAAAGCGCACTAGGCCCAGGAGGGCGATATCTGGCGCCTTGAGAGCAGAGACCAGTTGCGAGGGCTCTTTTGTAAGGGCCAATGGTTGCTGATGGTTGATCAGGATTGATGAAGCTTTCTGGATGATGGTTGATGATGGTTGATGGTGATTATGATGGCTTGTGCTGGTTTATGATTATAATGGTTGACGATGATGGTCACTGGGATGATGAGCAACAGGATTCAGCAACAGGATTGATCATGTTTAGTGAGGACGCTGAAATAGTGAATGAGGATGGTTGATGGTATTTAATGGTGAAAGTGTCAACCATGGTGGGTAGTGGTTGGTTGACGGACAGTTGATGGCTAAAGATGGATAGTAGTGGGTAGTAGTGTTTGGTTCATGGTGAAATAATACTGATGTACAAAAATGATGGGTAGTAGTTGGTTCACTGACAGATGATGAATCGTGGGCAATACTATATAATGAACAACAGTTGTACCCTCCCAAGGCGACTCGCATAAGCTGATGTTGGATGCAAGATAAATATATACACCTCATAGACAGGGGGCACCACCGTGTAGGCTGTGAAGATAGGCTTCCAAAACACCCATGCTTCTGGACCTCGTTCCAAACAGCAACCCTTTTTGGCGCCAGCGGTGGTGAAACTCGCGGTGCCGAAATGAGTCGCAAAACAAAAGCCCTGCGGGCCCTGCCACATACAAGGGATCAAGGTCTGTATCTGCCGTATCTGATTGGTTCAGGAGTTCCACCGGAGCCGCTGGACATCTTTGGTAACAACTCCAATGATAACCTGGGCGCCACATCCTCTTCCTGGACTCAACTTCTTCAGGTTCAAGGCCCAGTACAGGAGCCAGCCGATGAGCGGACACTCCACTCATCTGCTCGGCCCAGGTCGCTCTCAGTCTTCGCAAATTACCGTCACCTTTGTGTGGCTTCTTCTGACGTTGACGTGGGGTTTATTGTCGATGCTGCCCCAGCAACGGGAGGACCGTCAACCAATGACGGTCTTTGATGGACGCTTGGTCCTCATCAATTCCTCATTGATTGCGCCGCCATGTTCGTGCGCCGCTTCTTGTCATTGGTGCCCCAGTGCCAACAGCTTCTTGTGGATTGCTTTGGAGCACTTTCATTAGAAGGCTTCAACGTCTTGAATGACCTTTGTTTGCAAGCCCCATGGTGACAGGGAGATGCATCTCCAGGACTTCTTCTTCTCAACGAGATTTCGGCACTTGGGGCTCCAGCGCTGCTCAACTCGGCGCTGAGAATTGCACACCTTGCACATCTCCATCAGTTGCAGAAATCTCAATGGAGCTTCCACTGCCACCACGCTCGCTGTCCAAAGTGGGACCCCGTCCTTTCACTGGCCGGTCCTTCTGATGCGAAGGACAAACTTTTGGAAGTCAGATTCTTGGTCAACGTGGAACAGAAGTCAACCATGTCAATGCAACCTTGGCGACCTGATAAGTTACTGATCGATCTTGGTGGTGACTCTGTCAACGACCGCCCTTCGAGCTGGGCAGGCAAATCAGGACGTGGCTGCTAAACAAGAACTTCACGGCACTGTAGGGCAACCACCCCAAGGTAATCCAAGACCTTCTCAACAGCATATTTGCTCGTGGAAACTGGCATCATGTGTGTCATTGAGATGTACCTCATGCGACAGGGAGAAAGTGACAGAATCGTGCGCTTGAGGACCCAACTCTGGGAGAACTGGGTTTCAACTCGAAACATCTTCAGGGTGGACCGTTGAATCTGCGAATCATCGACATATCATCTTTCAATTCCACGGCTTGACCCTTCTTATGCACCTCAACATGTGATTTCAGGGTGCTCTGAAATGGAGAAGATGCCTTTGGTCCAGGCCTGGATTTTCACTCTTGTAAGACAGCATCAACAACCTTCAATCGTTGATGAACCAACAATTGCGGCATCACAAGGGGTTGTAACTAAATGGTATCCCTTGACCATCCAACAATAACCACTATAGGAAAACCACCACTTTTGGGGGGTACAATGACTGACAAACCCATTTTTGGAGAAACCCGTGATCATTTGATCACCATCAAGATCCATCCAATCCTTAATCCAAAAACCCAAATTACATGGATTCCTACGTCCATCAAACGTGTGTTGCAGTGGCAACTCCCAAGCCCTGTGACGCGGCTCGCCACTCCAAGGTGCTCCCGTGCCTCACAAGGCCTCGCTCGGACCACTGGGGGATCCACCGCCACGCAGCCAGGCCACAGCCGAGGCAGCCATGGGTTTGGCCTCGGCGCCAAGGTCGAACCCTGGTGCTGGTGCTGATGGTGATCGTATAGATGGCATAGATGGTATAGGTATGTGTAGATGACATAGCTTCTATTGACGGTATTGGTGATTGGTAATTGGTGCCGCTGGTGATCATGTTGATGATGATGTTGGTGATCATGTTGGTGATCATGTTGGTGATCATGCTGGTGATGTTTGTTGTTGTTGTTATCGTCATTACTGCTGGCATTACTATCTATTGTTGTGATCTCTATAAAATCTGCAAAACATTTCCTGGATAAGCATAGCGATCCTTTTTATAGTTGGGTAGAATTGTGACATTGAACAAGTGGGCATTCAACAACTACTCAAATAGAGTTGTGAATCACTTTCACAGTTCAAAGGGAAACATTCTAAGGAATAATCCTTGGTTTCGTTGTACCAGAAGGCTTGGGTCATGTTCAATTCTCCAATAAGAATCCAGTGTCCCACCATCCCTAGATGACCGCACCGGCTTCCCATCATCCGTAGATCGAGCCACGGGCACGCCAAAGAGGAAGTCCTGACAAGCTCGGCCACCTTGGCTGTCCAGCATCCCAGTAGAGTTTGCAAGCCCACCAAAAATGGACCAAATTGGGGATGGAGTTGGGAGTTAGCATCAACTTCCATTAACATTCATCAACATGCATCAACTATGCGTAGCTTCACGTGGTAATGGTGACACCTTTCGACCATTAATGAAGGCACCCTTGCACCTTGAAATGCCTTGAAACCACCCATTTTGGGAGGAACAAAGGCGTCGAGCAACTCGGAGGACTGCTCAACTTCACGGTGGTTTCCATGTTTTCTTCCTCCTCTGCTGCGCCTTTGGAGCTGGCTGGCGAAGGAAGCAGCGGCTTGCTGTCATTGACCATGTGCCTCACCACGTACCTGAAAACAAGCTGAGCACGTTCTCAGGAGCCACTGGTCGATGATCCAACATGATCCAACTACCCATGACACGAAATACACTTCTGCTGTGTCCGAATCTCCCAGGTGCCTGTGTGCAGCAATGGCCCGTCGCAGATCTGTTTCGGTTCTCTGCAGCGATTTCATCTCCTCCTGCACGCGGGCCTGGAGCAAATGGGACGTCTCCGAGTCGGGCTGCGCATCTTCATCCTGGCTCCGCGGCAACGGGGGACCCAGGTGGCATGTCTGGCAACCTGTCACCTGTCACATCACCTTAGATCCAGCAGCCGTCCTCCACCCTGACTGTGGATGAAGATCCACGGTCTAACTTCTCCTCGAGGTTCTCAAAGATTGCTCGGCATTCCTCTTCCGTCTGCAACAGTGAGCCATTGCGACTTTCTTCCTCCGTCAAGCGCAAGCGTAATGTGCCTGAGTGACACAACAGCTTTTCCAGAATCCAAGGACAAGTGTTAAAGCACACAAAAAACAACGGATGTGTCCAAAAACAAAGCCTTATCCAGTGATCAAACTAGTCAAATGAAGTCAACACATCTAATAAAACATCCCAAATGAATACACTCACCACCGGCGATTGCAATGGGGGTATCAGTGCACCCGACCAAGGGATTGACATCAACTTGACCAAGCAAGGGGTTGATCCAACCCATCGGTTTTGTTCCTTTCAATACAACTTGACACACCTGCTGCTGATCCTTGACCTGCTAAGTACTTCCTCTACAAGAGATCGGGATTTTCGGGGTAGGCCGTTGTTGTTTCACGCGAACTCATCATAGCCTCTGTCAGCTACAATGCCACAGTCCTTGAAGTGTCTAGAGACTATGGGATCGTGTATTTATGATGGATTTCTGAATTAGTCTTTTATTTGGTTCCCTACTTTAGAATTCCTTCAAAACACAATGGAGATCTGCCAATCTATCATGATCTTCCCTTACTTTGGCCACATGGCATTGTCAACCAAGCTTCTCTCTTGCCTCAAGAGCTCTTCTTGAGCTACAAGTTCTCGTCGCAGCGTCGCCATCTCCTACAAAAGCAATCAGACCATTCATCGATTCAGAAGATGTGCTGAGAACTCACCGATTCGGTTTACAATGACTGAAATAAATTGATTTAGCTACGGAGTCTTGACGTGGTGGTGTTCATCTGCTGAATGGAGTCGATGCATTCATGAATTGCTGCTCTGTAGTTTGGAGGGTCTGGCCATCATCAAGACTTGATGGTCTCCTTTGCCGTGACCAATGACAATCACCACACCATGAGAATCTCAAGAATAGATGGTATCTGATGGTATCTGAACAATTCTGGGCCATTACCCTCCATGATCAACATCAAATAGTCAATGGTCACTAATCCCATCAACATCATCAAATTGTTTGAATCTCCCAGCTACTGATCTCATCAACATCATCAGGTTTCAGCCATTCATCTCGCGCATGAACCTCGCCCAATCACCCGCGTGCCCCAAGCAGGTGCTTCCAGGGCCCCCCCCCCTGGGCGCCCCTCCTCCACTGCCTGCGCCTCCTGTGCCTCCCGGTGCAGCGAGAGCTCGGCGCGCTGCTCGAGCTCGGAGGACCGGCGGCCTCGGAGACGAGAAGCCAGCTGCGAGAAATTGCGATTGATCCATATCTATTGAGTATGTATTTACTGTATGTGTATGTGTAATGTATACATACTAGATATGTAGTATGTGTAATGTATATATATATATTATAGATTATGAATATGTATCTCCATGTAGATAAATACATAAGTACAATCTATACTGTGTCGCTATCTTTTGGATTCTTTTGGCAGAGGAAAAAAGAACACCAGCAAAGGAAAACCGCCAGGAGAAAACACCAGCAGAGGAAAAACAGCAAAGAGAAACACCAGCAGAAAAGAAACATCGAAAAATAAAAAACGTGATCGTCGTTGTCATCATCATTCACATCAATCATCCACATCATGACCTCGTCGCAACCAACCCTCCCTTCCTTTAGGCTTCTTATTCTGGAAACTTCCGCATACTTCCGCCACTGCCTTGTGCGGTTTACTATGTTAATCAATAAGAACAGGAATATAAGCGATGATACAATCACGACCTCAGCTACTGATATCTGCTTGGAGTGGAAAATCCGTACAACGCAGTCTCCTCACTAAGTACATCTAGGAACCGAGATTCCGAAGGCCTGATTTCTTTCATCATCGCTGGCTGCATGTGGGATCACTGTTCATGTCATAGCCGGTAAGGGAGCTTGGTGGAGATTTACTTTGGCCCCAAACAACTTGTCACAACTGATCCAGCTCCAAGATAGGTTGTTGGTCTAAACAATCCTAAACATGTTTCTGCAAGGAAAGAACCGCAAGTAGTGAAACAAGCACTTGCTTGTGGGTGTGATTAGAATACCAGGTAAGTTTACCTTTCTGGAAAAGGAAGACAAAAGGATTTGAAGGCCAATCCAGAAAACGACTGCACATTCAGAAGCTAGGTCACTCACAAAACCACCAGCTGAGTGTGTGCCAAGCTGCCTTCTTCGGCCGCCTGCACCTGCAATTCCGCAATCTCAGCCGTATGGCGCTTCTGTTCAGCATGGGCACGGTTCAGCTCTCCTGAGTGCTTGGGCACCCAATCTCCAGCGTCCAAATTCAGAAAGTCCCAAACTAGTCCACTGCGCTGTAGAACTCATCATTGTCTAAAGTGGGTAACCCAAAGTGATTGTTGTTTCTCTGCTCCAGTCTCCAACTCGTACTCTATGTGACAACCAATGGTACATTGACCGTTGCAGCCAGCTACATGTCTAGCAAATCCTTGCAGAACTGGAAAAGCTCACCCCGCATCATGCTGCGAAATATGTGGTGCGGCTTAGGATGCTGAGCTCATGGATGATAAGAACTATTATTCAACGATTGACTTTGGTGTATATAGACTGGAAACAACCGTATCATTCTTTCAACAGCCACAGGGCATGAACTCGGGCAATGACTTTTAGCCAAGCAATGTAATTAAACCTCGGAAGTGAACCAACTTAACACAAAAAAGGCCGTCCTTAGCAGGACGATTTGAGAAGAAAAATATCAGTAAAGTCACAAAATTAGCAGGCCACAAACGTTGGGACCCCTACTGATTCTTTCTAAACAAAGATAGCTTTGTGTGTGTAATGGGTGATTGAAATAAGGGTCTCGTCTGGTGCTTTCTCAAAGTGGTCTGATGCTCCAGATTTGAATGCTTTCCATGCAAAAAGGCAACTGAAGTCACAAAACTCATCATCTGAATTGGCAAACAAATATAATACAGCTAGGTGTCTACGTGATAAAAATGTGTTTCCAGATTGACTCTCAATCTATGACCCAGTCTCTGTCGCGTTCATCCTGCTCCGTTTCCAGCCGCTCGGCCCAGCACTGGACCTCTTCTCTTCCTGCACGTTCCTCTTCCAAGTGACGTTGACTCACAAGATGAGCATCCTGCCAAGATCAAAACTCAAATCAGTAAAAATCAGTCAAGCCAATTTTGTCCGAAACGTGGGACCTCAGGTCATGTCCAAATCTCCATGGACTGACCAATCGTTGCATCCAACCACCCGACAGACTGCAAGTCAGTTGTCAGGCCTACAATTCAGAAGGCTTCTCATGACCCTGTTGTGTACTAGAAGAGGGGCCCTGATGCATCACCTCGCTTCACCTCATCTTGGGACTTGGTGCCGCCCTAAGGCCCCACTGCCAGCCTTCTCTGCTGCGAGTTGCTCTTGGAGTTCTACAATCTCGGCCTTGCACGACTTGGCCTCTGCTGACGCCTGCCCAGGTGAACCCACCGTCTTGGCGCACGGGTCGACCAGAAACGAGAACCTAGGGAACCAACTGAATTTGTGACTATCGTGTTGACCCCTCTGCATCTGGTTCTTTTACTTCGCCTAAAACAATTGAAATCAGCCCTTGCTCCAAAAAAATCACTGGCCTCCGCCATCTGGGCCAACTCCTCTTTCTGCAGTGTCAAACCTCCGCTGCTTGATGTAAAATGGGATAATCGCTGAGAGAAATGAATACATCTCTGTATGTTTTGGCTTGTGCACTTATATAGATTGAATCCCCAGGAGACATGAGGACACTGAGAACATATCTTGTCAGCTGCAGCTCTCTTTGCTCCTTGGATAGTCCATGCCTTTGCCTTGCTTGGGTAAAACCCAAACCCCAGATGTATGTTGCTCCATGCCCACCGCATACGGTCCCACGCTCAGTCACCAAGCCGAGCCACGTGCAGCTTCCTGGGCCGCTTCCTGGCCGCGTCAAACGGATCAAAGGACCGAAGCGCTTAGAAATGCATAGAATATGCATGCAAATCCAAATCATCTGTCACAGGTGCCAGTCCGGGGTGCTTGGACTAGCACATGGATCATATACAATGATGCTCACAAAGTGCACTGCATCAAGTGGATGCAGCTGACCGTAAGACCATCAATGCAACAGCGGTAAAATCGAAGATGGCTCGTGCATTTTGTCATTTGGATCCACAGAGCTGTTGAAAAAGGTTGAATGATAAAGGTCCGAAACTGAACAAAAACACTAACATGCAAAAGATACGCACAGGAGGCCATAAACGTTGGGACCCCTACTGATTCTTTCTAAACAAAGATAGCTTTGTGCGTATTGGTTGATTGAAATAAGGGTCTCGTCTGGTGCTTTCTCGAAGTGGTCTGATGCTCCAGATTTGAATGCTTCCCATGCAAAAAAGCAACTGAAGTCACAAAACTCATCATCTGAATTGGCAAACAAATATCATACAGCTAGGTGTCTACGTGATAAAAATGTGTTTCCAGATTGACTCTCAATCTATGACCCAGTCTCTGTCGCGTTCATCCTGCTCCGTTTCCAGCCGCTCGGCCCAGCACTGGACCTCTTCTCTTCCTGCACGTTCCTCTTCCAAGTGACGTTGACTCACAAGATGAGCATCCTGCCAAGATCAAAACTCAAATCAGTAAAAATCAGTCAAGCCAATTTTGTCCGAAACGTGGGACCTCAGGTCATGTCCAAATCTCCATGGACTGACCAATCGTTGCATCCAACCACCCGACAGACTGCAAGTCAGTTGTCAGGCCTACAATTCAGAAGGCTTCTCATGACCCTGTTGTGTACTAGAAGAGGGGCCCTGATGCATCACCTCGCTTCACCTCATCTTGGGACTTGGTGCCGCCCTAAGGCCCCACTGCCAGCCTTCTCTGCTGCGAGTTGCTCTTGGAGTTCTACAATCTCGGCCTTGCACGACTTGGCCTCTGCTGACGCCTGCCCAGGTGAACCCACCGTCTTGGCGCACGGGTCGACCAGAGACGAGAACCTAGGGAACCAACTGAATTTGTGACTATCGTGTTGACCCCTCTGCATCTGGTTCTTTTACTTCGCCTAAAACAATTGAAATCAGCCCTTGCTCCAAAAAAATCACTGGCCTCCGCCATCTGGGCCAACTCCTCTTTCTGCAGTGTCAAACCTCCGCTGCTTGATGTAAAATGGGATAATCGCTGAGAGAAATGAATATATTGAATATCTCTGTATGTTCAAGCGTCCGCTCTTAGAGTGAATCCCCAGAAGACATGAGGGAACCGAGAACATACCTTGTCAGCTGCAGCTCATTGCAGCTCTCTCTTTGCTCCTTGGATAGTCCATGCCTTCGCCTTGCTTGGGTAAAACCCAAACCCCAGATGTATGTTGCTCCATGCCCACCGCATACGGTCCCACGCTCAGTCACCAAGCCGAGCCACGTGCAGCTTCCTGGGCCGCTTCCTGGCCGCGTCAAACGGATCAAAGGACCGAAGCGCTTAGAAATGCATAGAATATGCATGCAAATCCAAATCATCTGTCACAGGTGCCAGTCCGGGGTGCTTGGACTAGCACATGGATCATATACAATGATGCTCACAAAGTGCACTGCATCAAGTGGATGCAGCTGACCGTAAGACCATCAATGCAACAGCGGTAAAATCGAAGATGGCTCGTGCATTTGGTCATTTGGATCCACAGAGCTGTTGAAAAAGGTTGAATGATAAAGGTCCGAAACTGAACAAAAACGCGAACATGCAAAAGATACGCACAGGAGGCCATAAACGTTGGGACCCCTACTGATTCTTTCTAAACAAAGATAGCTTTGTGCGTATTGGTTGGTTGAAGTACGGGTCTCATGTGGCGCTTTCTCGAAGTGGTCTGATGCTCCAGATTTGAATGCTTTCCATGCAAAAAAGCAACTGAAGTGACAAAACTCATCATCTGAATTGGCAAACAAATATCATACAGCTAGGTGTCTACGTGATAAAAATGTGTTTCCAGATTGACTCTCAATCTATGACCCAGTCTCTGTCGCGTTCATCCTGCTCCGTTTCCAGCCGCTCGGCCCAGCACTGGACCTCTTCTCTTCCTGCACGTTCCTCTTCCAAGTGACGTTGACTCACAAGATGAGCATCCTGCCAAGATCAAAACTCAAATCAGTAAAAATCAGTCAAGCCAATTTTGTCCGAAACGTGGGACCTCAGGTCATGTCCAAATCTCCATGGACTCAGCGTGACCAATGGTTGGCAGCTTCACATGACCCTCTTGTGTACAACTACAATCATTACTAGAAGATCAGAGGGAACCTGGCCTCTCTGCACCTCAAGTCTCGTTTCATCTCATCTCATTTCCCCAAGAATTAGGATTTCACTGCCAGCCTTCTCTGCTGCGAGTTGCTCTTGGAGTTCTACAATCTCGGCCTTGCACGACTTGGCCTCTGCTGACGCCTGCCCGGGTGAACCCACCGTCTTGGTGCACTGGTCGACCAGAAACGAGAACCTAGGGAACCAACAGAAATTGTGGACAATCGTGTTGACCCCTCTGCGTCTGGTTCTTTTACTTCGCCCAAAAAAATGGAAATCAGCCCTTGCTCCAAAAAAAATCACTGGCCTCCGCCATCTGGGCCAACTCCTCTTTCTGCAGTGTCAAGCCTCCGTCATGGCGCTTTCCCAAAAATTAGGGCAATTGCACTGGGAGAGTTGAATTTGTCTCTGTATGTTTTGGATGGCGTTCTTAGTTTGAATCTGCAGGAATGAGGGAACCGAGAACACGTCCAGTCAGCTGCTGCTCCGTCTTTGCTCCCAAACCCCAAATGTATGTTGCTCCATGCCCACCGCATATGGTCCTACGCTCAGTCACCAAGCCGAGCCTCGTGCAGCTTCCTGGGCCGCTTCCTGGCCGAGTCAAACGGTTCAAACGCTGATACATGAGCAAAATCCAAGTCACCTACTTTCCTACGCACCTTTCTTTATACCACGGTGGGGGCGGTATACTCCACAAGAACGGCGTCAGCAAATGCAACGGTTTACATGACCATCAATCAAACCAAGAGGCTCTTCTTTGCTTTTCAATGCGTTGGAAGAGATGTTCGGTTGATTTGGATTCCTAGCATATGGTCATGCTTCAATCTCCAAGCCGGCCTCCTTCAAACAGGCAATCTGCTGCTCAGCATTCACCACATCTGTTGTGGCATCTACGGCCATTTCGGTCAAGTGAGGAAGTTGCTCTCGTTGCGCGGCGATCAAACTGCTCTTCGCTGCTTCCACTTGAGATAACCTCATGGCCACTCGGGCGTCAACACAACTGTGCTTTCATCTTGAGAACAAATCCGAAATACAGCCACTGAATGAATTTCCAAATGTGATTGGTGTTGCTGGTTGGTGACTATTCTATTCCCACATTAGGTGAACGCTTACAGTAATTATTGAAGGCGTCAATTGGTGAATAAATCATACTGTAAGCCATGCTGAGGCTGATTTTGAGCGTGAAAGCCCGGAGACTGAACAGGGATTCTACTCCCACAGTCTCCTCATGCCAGGCAAATATGCATCCACGTGCATTCACACTTGCAGCCCTGGGCACACAATATATTCGGAATTATTCGGACCATTTCAGGATCTATTTTCTATGGCTCACCAACATAGAAAACTAAAAACTCCCTGTAGAATTTTTGGACAACTTGGACTACTACCTGGTAAATGATGGTTTAGCGATACTTTCTTCACTAGTTCTGCGTGGGACAAGCAGAGCTTGGTGCTGAAACGAATTCGTTACCATGGCCAGAGCTTCCAGGCTCCCATGACCATCATCGGAAGGTGGAGAGGCGCCATGACAGGTCGTAAGTCACCAATCAGTCGTTGCCATCGTTACCCCTGGTGTTGGTTGCCCACTATATTAGTGGGATTTCCCATCATTAACTAAGTGGAATCCCGTGAGATGGAATGATGTCCTGGTCTGCTGGAGGTCGACACCTCGCCAAGACACGCATCAGACACTGCTCGCTGCTCCTCCTCTCGCAGTGTTTCCGTTTCGGTGCTCACAGGTTTGTCGGAGCGCTTTCGATGTTCCAGGACATGTCCTGAGAAGTCGTTGCTGCCGGACAGGTTACGGTTGCGATGGGATGTTCTGTGGAAGTTGCTACTGGTTTCTCCATCACAAAAGTTGGAACATGACCTGTGTGTAGGAAGTCACGAACCCCATCAGTTGGAGAACCCCATGACTTCGAGACACCAGTCGCAAGTCCTCCCGAGCAAAAATGCACGGTTACCTACTACACCTTGCACGTCCCATGCAACCATACTGGCCCATCGCCTTAGACTGGCCCATGCATTGACAGTGTATCCAAACGAAGATCACCGTGAATAACCGATGGTTGACCATCGTCAGGGACAATGCTTTGATGATGATCGTTCATGATGACTAAGCATGGTGAAAAGTTGCTACCCATGTTTAACCATGACTCTTACAGTAAGAACCCCTTCAGTGCACACACTGTTTGGGCCAAAAAGCTCAGCTATTAATCCAATTGTATGTGACCATTAGCATCCATTGTATCATAGCCATTAACCAGGCCATCTACTGTTGACCAGGCCACCTACCAGGCCATTCATGTAGCCATTCGCACCACAAATTCCGCTACCAGGCTGACCGAGCATCTGCTGGATCGCATGGCATCTGCCTGCATCTCACTAAGCCGATTCCTGTGGCGTTGCCACCACGGCTGGTTGGTTGTACCATACGTATCACCATTGGTATCATGCTTGCTTGTACCAAGGATTCTTGGTGTGTACCATTTGCATCCATTTGCCACAGGTATCATGGTTGGTTGCACCATTGGTATTATGGTTGTACCAAGGAGTCTTGGTGCCTCCCTGGGTGCTCTTTTGGACTTTCTCAAGGCAGTTTGGGAACCCCCAAAATCTCACAGTTTGGTTGATTGCTATCAGTGGTTTATATTGGATGATTTGGCTGTGGGTCAAAACCCCTTACTCCTAGTTCCCCATCATTAACCATTGGTTTCACTATTATTGTTGGTGATTAACCCCCATTAGTTGGTTGGTTAATATTGACCCATAGCCATTTGGGGGTATCCCTCTCTTGAGCAACCACCACTTGGACCATGGTTGGTTGTGTCCCTGTTGGTCATGCATCCGTCAAGCGCCAATAGCACAAAACACCTTCCCCTTTGCTATAGATGGGTGTTTCTCAAAATAGGGGTACCCCTAAATCATCCTATATCAATCATTGTTTATCAGCAAAACCAACCATTTTGGGAGTCCCCTATTTTGAGAAACCACCAGATATACAAGGACTAAGACCGCTACTCTTACGTGTATCCCCTTTTAACCCAACAGGTATGTCTTGTGAAGTTGCTGCACACTGGCCGAACCGTGCAACACGTGACAATGTGAAACCAACAGGAAGTCATGTCTGTTCAGTTTCGTATCATGCACCATCCCTCTACTTTGTCGGTTGTGTTCGGGTGTGTCCAGGGCTGTTGGACAGGCGAACCAAGGCATTCTTAAGCATTATTGCCACATCATTCTTCGCAATCAAGGCTTCTCAATATTAACAAGAACACCTGTATAGTCAGAATAGCCATGAAAGTGAAAAGACTTTCTTCAAGATTGGTAGTGACTTGTATGGGTGTTTCTTGAAAAAGGAGACCCCCCAAAAGCATATGAACCATTTTTAAAAGTAAACCACAATCAACCAACCATTTTACAAGCTCCCCTATGACTTGAGAAACCACCATATGATTGGTATATCCCCTATAATTGTTGGTCATTATCCCCTATAAATCTTTATACATAATAATCAACTTAGTCAACCAAGAAGTAATCAACTTAATCAACCAAGAACCACATAAATCATGATTATCCCGGAAATCATCCCATATCAAACCATATAAAAACCACAAAAAAAAACAACCACAAGAAGCGTACCACACAGCCCCTGCACCTGCTGGCCCGGCTCCGCGCGTGCAGCACCGACGCTCGCGGCGGCGCTGCCGGGGGCGCCACATTGATCTCAATCTTCGCATCAGCTGGGTCGCCCTGCCGAGGTAAGACGGTGAGCACTTGCCCATTGGAGGTGAAAGCCTAGTGATTACTTGCCCATTTCACTTTCAGGGGATCCGTCAGCTCAAAATCGAGGACACTTCATGGCTGTGATCATCTCAAAGTGGTTGGTTCCAATCAAGCTTCCCATGCTCCTATTCCATGCGTGATACTCCGAAGCCTGCTGCTGTGCAAGCAGTGAATGCAAAACCACTGTTCCAATATGGCTTCTTAAAATAGGGAACCCTCAAATCATCCAATGTCAAGAATTTACAGTACTAACCCCAATAATTCCGGGGGTACCCTCTCTTAAGAAAGACACATATGGTGCTGTTCACATTGGAATGTTGGATCTGTATCACCTACAGTTGCAATTCACCCCGTGGCAGCCTGAGCCCTGCCTCCTCATTTGACGAGTCTTCATTTGCAGGGACCATGGGTCCCCATGTCACCGGCCAAAGCCCATGGCGTGGCGCACATGTGAAGACGGTCGGAACAACACGACTGAAGCTTCGCATTGTCTTGATGGAGGTCACAGAAAAAATATGAAAAAATCAACATGGGTAAGTATCCCACCAGCAACTTTGCCTTTCAACTTCTCGCGATCGCGAGAAAGCCATAGTTGATTTGACCCACAGCTACGTGATGAAGTTCCATTGAGGAATGGTGTCTTGACATATCAGCTTGGCCTTCTGAACGGCGTCTTTGCCAAGATTGCAGCTGTCCCTAGAAACGGAACTCATGAGAGTAGAAAGATACCTGAGTTGCATCCAGTTCGCCCCTTTTCGTCTGTGCACATCCGCTGTGCAATGATTTGATGAGGCTGCCCGTGATGGATGATGAAGTACCGTTGCAAAAGGTCAAGAAAAGCCGGTGTCACCTGCCTAGGTGGTACTGTACAAATTTCAATCCCGTGATGTTAGTCCCTTGCGAGGAAAATGCTCTCATGCCAGGAATCAGAATGAACGTGGTCCTCCCACCGTTCATGGATCAAATGTGGTGCCAAGTGCCTGAAAGCGAATAGATGCAAACATGTATAATTACATATTGCTTCTTTTCTTCAAGGTACGCAGTTTAATATGTGGCCTAGCTCGTACCAAATTCTGCACAAAATATGAACATGTGTCACAAAAATATGTGCATCTACATATGTATGAATATTGAAACAAAAAAAACGCACACATATGCATGTGAAAGTGCATACACAAGTGAGTATATGTTTGTAGATATATACATGTGTATAGATACAGATGTTGCAAGTAGACTCATTGGAACAAATCCCATGTTGGCCACGCGTCCCCTGGAACTCCGCCTGCTCCGCGCGGAGTTGCTTGCTGCACCTGGATCGGGGATCCAAGTGGCAAAGCTGCACGGTCATGGCTCGCCATGCTTCATCGCTTCATGGCATTCAATGACTTCATGGTTGGTTCATCCAACTAGCTGGTTCTGGTTCATGGTTGATGATCAATCAATGATTATGTAATACAGCTAATCAATTACCAGCTAATCAGCTGGTTGATGATCAATCAATAGTTCATTGATTATGGTTTTTAATGGAGTGAATTATGTAATCATGATTGCAGTAGCAAGCGGCTAATAACGGTAGTGAACAATGGGTAATGATGGTTGATCTATCTTGGAAGTTGGTTTGAAATACTGCTGATGCTACATAGCCAAACAGTTTCAGCCAGTGCTATTCATTAAGTTCACAGTATTCACTTATATAACGGTTGTAATTCATTATCGTCGATTCATTTATGGTGACTGATGAGGCATCACGCCATTCATAAAGAGAGACATATCTAAAAACAAATACGTTCACATTCAAATGCATCGCCTGTGCGTATGCTCATCATCATGATTGGAGAAAACTCTTTATCTATGATGTGATTCGGGTGTGCATTTCATCGGTGTGACACTCACTGTATTTCTAGCGATTTTATGCATACATTATATGTATGACCTGCCATGAAATCACATGACAACCCTGCTCTACATTGCTACATGACATTACATAAATGGTCTACCATTGATAAAACTTTCAAAGCAAAGCGCATCTTTCCCCTTAGCACCAGGCCCACAAATCGCGAGTCGATAGCATTTTTTGATGTGAATGACATCCCTTGCCCATAAAAAACTGCCGCAACCCCGTCGCAGCCCCAAAAACTGCCGGCTTTGACTTTTGGAGAGGTACAACCCGAGAAATTCCTCGCCTGAATCGCATGGTTCCGACTCATTCGCACATGGCGTTGGTCACAACAGAAGCAGTTCTGAAGACACAACGGGGCCTGGATTAGGCTAACCGGCCTCAGCCCCGCACAGTTGGACCTAATCAGTCTGAGAACATCTAGCTACTTGCTGGGACAAGCGGAAGCATCGTGAGCTTTATCATGTTTGATTCAGTTTGATCATGATCATTACACTTCACTTGATGAAAAACATGGTTTGAACGTTCCCATTCGATGTGGAACCATTTTTCCAATTTCCAACTGCTTCGGTGACGCCCAGTCATTCTCGCGACCTCGAACCTATGCCCAGCTTCACAGCAGCAAGTATTTCCTTTCCGAAGACTCAAACGGCTGCAGGATGATCTTGTGTTTCCACGGTGTGTCTCCCTCTATTTTTGGGACGCAAAAGACTCAAAGACCCTTCAGATCCAGCCAATTTGACACCCTTTCAGACTTCCGAACTTCACATGCTGCTCTAGTTTTGACCGGTACACCTTCTTATGCAGATTCTGCCGGCCAAATTAGCATCCAACTCAGCATCTTTTTCACCATCAGAGAACAAAAACAGGGGCAGTACCGATTGCAGTGTCCACCAACTTCGCATCTACAGCAGTGTAAGTGAAGGAATCCGATTCTCCGAGACCAAATGGACCAAGTTCATCCTTTTTAACAGTTTGCCCGATGACTGGACCACCCTAGGGCCCGGGTGGAAAGCTCTACCGCAGTCCCCCCTGAAGACTTCCTAAGATGTCGTGGCCCAACGCATTGGCTGCCGGTGGTCTTTGCCCACGGCGAAGCACAGAGCCGCTCACGGATGTTTATGGCATTGGCATACGTCTAACTACCATGCACATCTGTAGTATCTAACTACCATTACTACCATTGCATACGTCTGTAGGTACATGTCATCTGTAAGTTGCACATCTGCAAGTACATCTAATTACATCAAATGCACAACACCTGTGACAGTGGCAGAGAGAGAGAGAGAGATGGCGAGAAATCAATCAGCAAACATCCTAAAAATGAGCCCAATCCTCTGGCTGTTGGGATGTGAACTACGACCCATTTTTTGCGATGCGGCTTGACCCCATCCCCACGTGTTCAGTTGGTGTTCCCATGACTGCTCTGCTCAGCGTTTCAGAAGAGCTTGATGGCAGCCAGCAGGACCAAGCCCTCCAAGGACACCTTGGTCGTGTTGGTCGATGGGTCACTTAGCGGTCGCAAGCGATTTCTTTCGAGACCGCGTTGGTGCTCCAGCGACAGAAAAGCAGGGACTTCAGGGAGAAAAAAAGTGAAGCAGGGCAGGGGATCTTTTTGTAGTTTCGAAAAAACAAAAAAAAGCGAACGTGATTAGGCCAAAAATCGAGTGTTTTCCTGATTTGCAGGGTTTGTTACATTCCGCACAAACGGAGTCAACAAGTCTGCCACTTGCTTGGTCCAACCACCTGATTGTGGGATCCTGGTTTACTGCACCAGCCCCAATGACAGTTGACAATCCCATTAAGTTCAGACCCAGAAAGCCACTTCATGAGAGGATGACATAATGCTTTTACTGCTTCGCCATATTACAGCTGTGTTATACCAGATCCATCATTTTCCATCCATATCCCTGTTGTTCTTGTCTTTGAAGATTGTAAGCCGTCAAGTGTCCACACCCAAACCGCGCACCAGCCCAGTGACCAGTGAAATCAAGTGCAGCATAAAGCCTCGGTGCTGGGGCCCAGTTGGTCGCTTCCTGTGGCATTTCAAGTCCGCTGTGGTATCGATCTCGGCCCCGCCGAGCTTGCCCTTCCAGCTGCTTCCCCAGACTGCTGGCAAGGCACCAGGCGCGTGCTTACCATAGCCGCCGGAAGCATATCCCATCTGATGAACAATGCGCCCCAAAGACAGAAGGACCTCACAATGGCGAGTGGTAGTGAAGAAGAGAAGTGATTGCATTGATTACACGAAAAACCCTACAACTTGGTGGACCAATATCCAAAGTTGGTCCAAACCAAAGTCGGCTAAGGCAGGTTTGGCACAAAAAAAATGGGTTTGAAGCATGTTGAAGGCCACAATTTCTCGGATCGGTCCCTACTATTGGGACAGAAGTGGCTAGTGCCTTTGAAAATCTGCGTGTCTCCGAACAAGTTCACATTTACCGGCAGGTCAAAGTCTGGTGGCATAGCAACGAGTTTCAACGTGATGACCATCCCACAGCTAGATACTGGAAGTTTTGAGTCTGCCATCAAAAGGTCAAGGCAGTTTGTTGGCAATCAACAGAATACAAGCGGTATCATATCGTAGGTGCTCCTAAGAATTTTGGACCCCGAGAAATCACCAAATCATGGATTCGAGATGATGGCCAACACAAAATTGTTACAAACATTTACAATTCCACAAACTTTGCTGAAAAAGGGGTCATCTAGATGGACTCAAATCCACCTATATTTGCGCTCAAGGAGCGACTTCATGCACAACTGATTCGAGGGATCACAACTGCCCATGCATGGGATGCTTGGACTGGATCCATAAAATGATACACCTCAAAAACTAACAGTAACAGTTCTTACAAGAAGCAACCATCTTCCCACCCCCGGAAGGGAACCCGAATCCAAGTTCCCCAACGATCAGGATGAAGGTGGGAAAGGCGAAGATGTATCCAGCGAAGGGAATCAAAGCCAGGAATCCTGATGTTTGGCACACAGGGATACTTGTCATACTTATACAGGAGTTTCTCAAAATGGGGGACCCCAAAATGGTTGGTTGATTACTATAAATCGTTAATAATGGATGATTTGCTGGACCCTTATTTTGAGAAACAGCCGTACTGATGTGTCTGTCAACTGAGATCTAGAACGAATTACATTGTATGTATGTGTCTGCAGTACCTGTATACTGAAGCTATGAGGTATCCAAGTTCAAGTAAGTGTATGTGCAGACATGGTATGTACATGGCACTTTAAGCTTCAGCAATACAATATTGAGGCACCAAGGACCCTAAACCAACAAGGACCGTAAACCATTGGCATCGAGCATGCCTAGATGTTGTCAAGAATCTGTTAGATACCGTGTCACGAACGAGACAATGCTCACAAAACATTACCCTATCCTCCGGTACTGGTTGCTGATTACATCAACACATGACCCTACACTACATTCAGTACTTCACTACAATACACTTTGAAGGATCTTCAACCGAAAAAGTCTTTGACCCTGATGCTAAACCAACAGGACCGTGACCCGAATGACCTTTCTCCCGTCCGGCTCTCTCACGAAGCGCCGGGGCCAAGTATCAAAGGGTCAAATGATCGAAACTCCAGTGATCCAGAATCGAACCCGCCTAAAACCAGCAGTTCCTTATCCCCAAGAAAATGTCATCAAAATTCCATTTAAAAGGCATCAAAACTCAATTTTCCCCAAGAAAATGTCATCATTCCCCAAAAAATCTGGGGCATCAAAACCCCATTTTAAAGGTAGACCCTTGGCATGCCCTCTGCTCGGCGGCGTCCTGCAATGTTCTCTACAAAGTGACCCAGCGAACGATTCGCGCGGTTGTACTCGCCAATGCCTCCCCCTTCCTGGCCACGGTGCATGGCTAACCCGCCGAGCCCATAGCTCCCCAGAAATGAGGCTAGACTCAGGTGTGTCAGCCACCCCTTGTTTCTCTTGCATTCCTTGATGTTTGCATCATATACATATATATATATAGATGTTATATGTATATACAGTATTCTAAACATAATTTCCTTGTTGTGGTTGGCAGTATGTCTGGACAGATCAAACAGATCTTGGTGTCGGACATGACGCAACAAATGTCCCATTGTCCCTGGTTGAAATAGGTTGTTTCTAGCTGCCAGAGACGTTGCCATTTGTTGCCTGGCATTGTTCGCGTTTTGATCTTCGTGATTTGGTTTCTTTGTCATGGGAACTGTGTCATAATCTTGTTGGGCCACATTTGATGAAGTTGTGAGGCCAGTCTCATTCTATTGCTTTAATCCACTTTCGGTCCCAGGCAATGCGTCTTAAATTTTGAGATCAGAGTATTTTTGTTCAGGTGGTCTTTTTTGAAGTTTAATCTCTGCCACCTCACTGCTTTTTCAGGTAGTTTTCTAACGTTCCAGGGCTCGCCACTGGTTACAAACACAGTGGGACGCGGTTCGTTGCCATCCAAGAATGGTCACGTTTCACAGGGAACCCACAAATTCCGCAATCCACTTTATGGGCCCCCTGTATATGTCGCCCTGCCTTTCCCGAGCAGCTCAAGTCCACGCTTCGGGGCAAATGAGCTCAAACTCTTCATCAAAAGCAGCATCTGCATAAATTTCAGTAGGCCCTTGGGATGTTCACACAACCAATCTTGGTGCTGATAATACGTTTCTGACACCAAGTGCTGCATTGGGTACTGCTGGTTGTCATCTCACCAGCAACTCTCAACACTCATCTAACATGCCCAGCTTTTCAAGAACACTTACTGACTCATCTGACTCCAAACTCCCAGGGCGGTGTCTCACAGTTGTGAACTGCCTCCAGCACCGCATGCCTTGGCCAAGATGGAACCATCCCCAATTTCCGAGTCACATGCGCATGACGAAAGAAACAAAGAAATGCTTTAGCTGCTCGGACAGGATACAAAATGATACAATTATGCATACAACGACCAGCAGCAGCAGCAGCAGCAGCAGCAGCAGCAGCACCACCACCACCACAGCGACAACAAGAACAAGAACAAGAACAAGAACAAGAACAAGAACAAGAACAAGAACAACAACAACAACAACAACAACAACAACAACTACTACTACTACTACTACTACTTCTACTACTTCTACTACTTCTACTACTTCTACTACTTCTACTACTTCTACTACTTCTACTACTTCTACTACTTCTACTACTTCTACTACTTCTACTACTTCTACTACTTCTACTACTTCTACAACTTCTCCTACTCCTCCTACTCCTCCTACTCCTCCTCCTCCTCCTACTCCTCCTCCTCCTACTCCTCCTCCTCCTACTCCTCCTCCTCCTACTCCTCCTCCTCCTACTCCTACTCCTACTCCTACTCCTACTCCAGCTGCTGCTGCTGCTGCTTTCACCAACCAATATGGAAAAGTATAAAAGTCCAACAACAAGGAGACATTACTAAGAAGTGTATCGCTGGTTGGTCACACGTCTATCATGGCTCATGATCATCTTCAATGACCCCAACTGTAGAGCTCCCTCCAAACAGAGGATCGTGGTGGTTAGCAATGCTTTGGGCGTTGGAAAAATCGGGCCAGTCATGCATTTTTCGACATCTAACAAACTCCGCCCTATGTTGGAAGGGTTTCGGCTAGGCAAAGTTGGCTGCGTTGCCACCAAAAAAATGGAGCCGGGGTTCTTCGGCAACGAAGCGCAATCGACTCCGAAACGCACCTGACACTGATCCGCAAGCTGCGCAACTGTGGCCCCCTGCTTCTTGCTTCCATCGTCCAGGCGGTAAATGAACATGTTCGCCCTCAAATTGCCTGCGGCTGATCCCAACAGCTTAACAATGCAGCGGTCCTGAAAATCCTCGGTGTCACCCACGACCCATTGCAGGTCGAGGCTAAGCAGCAATGGAGGGGTCCTGCCATCACGAATCCAAAGGATCATAGTGGGATTTTTATCCTCTAGGCTCCATGAAGACAAGCAGCGAGAAATGTGGTAGGCCAATCCAGCAAATATGACCCCTGTTAGAATTATCAAGGTGGTTTGACTAAGAATGGCCATTGAACTTGGACCTTCGGATCAAATCCGGGCTAGGAACTCGAGCTTGTCAAAATTCAGATTGCAGTCAACCATCGTCCAACCAAATAATGAGGAAACCGGATGGAGAAGGGCAAGTCATGTCCAGCTGATCCTTGGAACAGCGTGGCAAGAGAGCATAGCAGCGATTTCTTCGTGCTTCTTCTTTTGTTTCCGTACATTGTTCAAGCAGCCAACAGTGGTGGTGCCACAGTACGCGATCTTGAGGGGAACGGATGATGCATCGGAGAGGAGGAAAACATTGTTATCAAAACTCTTGCATGAAAACTCAGACTATAACTGACTGTAAATTCCAATGCACTTGCTTTGGGCTTGGAGTTCCACTATTCAGCCAATGTGTTTTTCTCAAATCGGGGTGCAGTACCCCCCATTCACTATTAATCTTGTATAGTAATAACCAACCACTTTTGGGGTTCCTCATTTGGAGAAGCCACCAATGTTCATGGTTGTTTGTCATCTTGCCCCAAGAGTGCCTGCGTCTCCCTTCATCACCTTGGCCTTGTAGAACATCGGGAACCTGCAGCGATGCCATCTACTGAGTGCTACATGGCGGGTACCGTAGCAGCCAAGAAGCAGGTTGATGAAGGACACCATCACGGAGAAGATGTAAACTGCCATGTAGAGCCAGCAATATCCATCCTGAGCCAAGGAGCATTCAGTTGGTTGGACAATAACAGTCGGCCAACTTAGCTTCCAATAATCGGAAGGTGCTCACGAGAAACTGCACTGGTGGCATGTCCACCGAATAGCTACAAAAAGTCGACCTTATCACAGCTTCTGGGTGGGAGTGCTATCCCATTATTAGCTTCCTTGAAGGTTCTTGGTAAATTTGAGAGTGCCCATAGCCATGCTAGTATCTATGTCGTCATTCCATGAGCATCTTCTTTGGGAGAAAGGCCGTAAGTCGGACCCCCTTGAAAAGGACTTTTTTTGTACTGAACCTTTTGAGTTTCGGCAAATGCATCGTTTCTGGGCAAAGAACCAGACATAGATGTGTTTGGGACGAGGGAGAACCATGAACCAGAATTACTACCACCTCCCTTCAAATTCCTCATTCAGATCTTTGTTGCTTGAATCAAACTACGCCTCCATACATCCCTGGATCGTCAGGGGAAACATCCTGTACGCCATGGATCAAGACTGATAAGCATGCCGGCTGCTCACATCCAACTGCACAAATAGCAGGCCCAGAGTTGGAGAGTCATGGATTCCGGGCATATCTGTGAGAGTGTCGACGTACTTTCTCAATCATACACATCTGCACTGGAGTCCTACACCTGCCCATATTTGGCTATGTTGGGTTTCACACAGCCCTAGGGCCATCCCCATCCCGCTGGGTCCATAAATGGTGGAACCCGAACAGTTCCAGTTTCGTTTCACCAGTGGTTCCCAAGAAGCCTACGGGGAATAGACCAGTTTCCATGCAAAATGATGCCCAAATCATCATCATTCGCACTTCCCAAAAATTCATAGCTAATTGATCAAACTGATGAAGTTGATCATTCCAAAAATCCTCAAACTGATAAAGTTGATCAGTCTTTATCCTCACTGACCACGAAAAAAACCGACCAAAACCGCAGCTGCCATCAGCTACTCCAGGGGCGCAAACTCCCCCGCTGCGCCTCTGCCGTGAAGCCCTTCAGCTTGGCGTCGTACTTGGAGGTGGCACCAAACCTAAGCCGCGCGCCGGCGAAAAGGTGGGGTCCCCAGGAGTTGATGGTGGTAGTGGTTGCGGGGATTCATAGTGTCCCAACAGTGATGAATGTTAGGTATGATTAGGTTATGAGGTATTCTTAGCTTAGAATGTTTGATAATGTTTGATAACTCTTGCTAACATTTGCTTGGTACAAAGGATGGTGACCAATGGTGACGTTTTCCGGTGGTTACCCCATCTTGCACTCCAACGACTCCTTGGGAATCAGCGTCTCCACGAGTTACTCATCTGCATTTAGCATCTCAATCTCGAAGGTTTTTTGTCCAGCTCCAACAATGAGTACAGTCTTGGGATCAGATTGCCGGGTCGTCGCAACCAACGACAGTGAGGATACAGCATGAATTCGGGGTCATCACCAAACCAACGGCAGCGGATATCACACGGCTCCCCATGGCCCGTTGGAGAAGCATCCCCTGTTGATGAGTTTACTGTTAATCAGTTGGTTACTGGTGCTGTTTTCTCCCAGTGGACCCACCTTGAAGCAGCGTTGGATGGTTGGATCCCAAACTGTGATCCCCTTACATGAAAACCAATGTTGCCACTCAAACAGCCAGACATGCCACCGATCCAGCGAGGCGTGCCACCGATTGATGGTTCCCTCGAACTCCTTGGGATGCTTAGAAACACACCATGCACGCTCGACTTCGATGAATCTTCCACCGGCTGATCATTTCTCAAAGATCTATTTCGAGGCTTGAGCCCGAAGGGACTGGTCCTGGACCTTCGGGGACCAGCAGCACAACGTGACCGAATCATGCGGTGCTCCTTCCGCATGTCGAACATCATCATCATCATCATCATCATCACCACCACCACCACCATCGATCAACCAATCATCACTCATACTCATTTATCAATCATTCATCAGCCATCAATCATCAACCACCAATATATAATATATACATATACAGATACATATATATTGTATATATATATATAGCTGTAAGATTCGAGTAGGTAGCAGTCAATGATCAAACAACCTTGGCTCGTCAGAGTTCCTCTCGGGGAACTCCCCCAGCAGCGGCTCAGCCTAGGGGCTTGTAGATGGCGAATCCAATGCCGAAGCCAATCAAACGAGGCACCGTCAACAAGACTGGGAGCGGTGGGATCGCATGCTGAGATCAAGCAGCTACCCCTCAAGACATTGTGTGGTGACCTTGAACTTTACATGCTGCTTGGCAAGTTGTGCTTCACACATTTCTTTTGTGCTGAAGATCCCAAGGTGGACTGTGTTGTTCGTACTAGGGTTGTGAACGCCATGGTGATGGCTATGAGACACACCCATCTTGCACAGCCGCAGGGATTGACCATCAAAGACGGGTCAGCCAATCCTGATAACAATGCCTGCATAGAGAGAGTCCCTTCGAGGCTTTCGTCTAAGAATTCCAAGTCGCTAGCCCAAAACCATACAGCAGCCATTGGTTCAGTCGAAAGAAATCACTCCTCGCGTGTTCGCCGGAGCATGTCGCTGCCTCCCACTTGAGCGATGCTCTTGCCGGCATCGAAGTCTTCTTCAACAGCTGGCGAGGGGAAGGCGACCGGTCAAGCTCTGATGGGTCAAAACGGCAACAACTTGACTGCAGGGCTGTTGCATCTCCAAGTGACTTCACGAAATTTGGACCCAAATCAGATTAGTAGTCCATTGGCGTATGTCCAAGAAAAATCTAGTGACAGCTTTCCACAAGGGTTTGTGCAACCAAAAAACTCACAGGTCAGCAGCTTAACAGGGTTCCCAAAACAGCTTTTAGCGGCCCGAAACTACTTTCACTTGTACGGGCTGCGAAACTATAGCTCATCGTTGAACTGCGTGCTTCTCAAGATAGGGGACCCCCCCAGTCATCCGTTAATAGTCATTTTTGGTAATTAACCAACCATTTTTGGGGTACCCCATTTGGAGAAACCACCAGCTGAGTTCCTGTTGTGAAAAATTGATGCTCCCGGCGCAGCCACCTTCGGCATCCAGGAGAGGCGTCTGCTCTGTTCGGCCTGGCAACAGCCGGGCATCACGGCCGGGTCCATGAGAAAAACTACCGGAGCGTAGGGGTCTAAGAAGCATCGGACCATCAGCTATGTTGGTTGGATGAATAGGATCTACTGTGTTACACCATGATCCAATACTTCACAAGAGATCATAACAATACCACTTCCTAATCTACCAACACCAACCATCTGGATCATGATTGATAGGTGATTGTCTGACCCAACGAGGGGACATACAAGAAAAGCTGCAAATGACATTCAAAAGTGATTTTGGGCGTGATGTTGTACTACAGTGGGTTGCCTGTCGATCATCCCGCCATTTCCGGCCGGGAAGCTCCAGGCGGAATCCCCATGCCACAGTTTCGCAGAGCCGGTCGGTAGAAAAGTTGGCAGAAATACCAAAGATTGATGGTAACTGGCACCCTCCCCTGGACGCTTGACCACCGCCACCTGCCATGTCTCTCCAGGTGCAAGCTGAGCAAAGGTCACTAAAACAGCTGAGCCCGAAGAGCAGCCACAGGGATGAACAGCCGCAGCTAAACTCTTCATCTTGGGAAGCTTACCAAAAGCAATACCCAAAAATATGGTTGCTTCTCGAAGATTATCATCTTTGGCAACCACAACTTTATCTTCAGGTGTTCAAAGACCCATAGTTCTTGTGGCTTTGTTGTTCCTGTTCTGGTTCTTGTTCTTGTTGTCCGACTAAGGATGATGAATTCTGCATCCCTTCGCGGTACCACGCAAGCACATACCCAGTTCACACTGAAATTCAATCCTCCTGGAGTACAGTAAATCAAGGAAATAAGAGCTGATGATGAAGCAGTATCACCAGGATGATCAATCGGCAGTGAGTCGAAACCCTGTACCCCTGGTTGCCCCATCATTAACCATTGTTTTCCCTATCTTTGTTGGTGGCAATCCCCTATTAGTTGGTTGTTTAATATTGACCCATAGCCAATCCATCGATTGCCAATCATCCGGGTGTGGAACCGTCAAAGCTATGAACCCTGCAGTCGAGCTGTTGGGCCATGCCCCATCTTACCCAGTAAGGACCACACGACTCTGTTAAGGAAACTGGTCCAACAAGGCACACATGAGCAACTTGTGGTTTTTCGCATCATTGGCACTCAATGGTTGTTCACATCATGGCCACCAGATCAGTTGATGGTTGAGACATTGTACCATAATGAACCAAGTGGTTGACTTGTATACCAACCATAACCTATTGGGTATTGCACCATCACTAACTATGGGTGTTCACATCATGAGTTCACTCTGACCAACCAGGCAACTACAGCACGCCATATGGTTGTGGGGGTTATGGGTCAATTCTACCCCTGGCTGTATCCCCAAACCAAACTATATACCGTGCTGTTGGAATTCATCAGCCAGAGAATTGAGACCCAAAGCTGTCCTTGCTGATCAGCAAGGAATCAAGGAATCAAGCAATCAACCAAGCAATCACCTATCTGGTCCAAGTTCGGCTCGGAATCCAGCGGACCGGTCACATTTTCTCAACGTCGAGGCGGGGCTTGCTGAGGTGTCATCAGGTCCTAAAAATCCGCCGAGATTTCTGTGAATGGTTCACGGGATGGCAACTAACAAGGATAGGGAACAATAACCAACAATGGGGGATAATAATAGTAATAATGACAATAATAACCAACAATACAAGGGAATTCAAGGGATATACCAACTTGATAACGGTTGACAGCAGTTGATAGTCGTTGATGACCCTTCACAATAACTGAATCATTACCAACAATATTTGGGATAATGATAATACCGACTGAACAAGTAATATACATCCATAAAATGACATAGACAGCATTATCGTGCAAACACCATGATTTTGGGGCGTATACCGTTTATGGACCATCCCAAAACGATGGTTTCTGCAAAGTGATGCAACCTCCCAAGTCCTAATTCCCATGCCCCAGATTGACAGTTCAAGTAAAATCGCTGGCTCTATATAGTCCAAAAAATCCACCCAACCACCCAACAAGGAACAATCTAGAAGGAAATTCAATATGTTGCCAGGGGCACTGTGATGATCGAAAATCCCGGTAATTCCATCCAATTCCCATGTGGAGTGAAGAGTGCTTTGGGTCGATTCGCTGGTGGCTTGGTGTCAAGCTTCTGCCAGGAAGCATAACCAATCTTGGGATGGTATCTATTGACACATCGGCATAACTGTCCAGCAATGTCACCCGTAGGAGCAGCACAACACCGTGGCCATGTCCTACCTGTCCTGATAGAAACTCCTGATGGTCTCGTCTTCTAAGTTGCCAGACTTCATCCACTGAAACCAGGCTGTCCACTGCTCCTCGTTTGTAGGCATGCCATTCCTGAGAAAGATCATGCTGCGTTGAAAGTGACAGCAAAAAGATTCCTCCAAGTTCTCAGTTGAACCCCAGCAATTAGCGGTAATTAGCAGTGAAAAGAAGCATCGCGATGAGTCCCCAGGCAGTTCTGTCCCACCCTTATGCCGTAGCTAATGCCGTAGCCAAAGGTCTTTTGCATCCACTGGCCATGCATCATTTTGGCTTTGGCCTTCTCCTTTTCTTCCATCTCCTCTGCTTCCTTTTCCTCTCTCATATTTTCTCGAATCCTCAAATTTTGCGATCGTCTGCAAAGAGTACTACGAGATGACCCTGTAAACCATTCAAACTCAAACACAAACCCTCTCGAGAGGAGGCTGAGTATTTATATCCACGGGTACGCATCAAACTCCGACAGTTTGAAGAAATCACTCGAAACAGAAACATGGATTACCACTACCTGCTATGATCTTCCTCACCAAAAAAAGAAAACAATGTGCGATGATGGCAGAATCTTCCCTGTCAGAGATGGTCCCTCTGCCAAGACACTCTTGATTGGCATGGTCCAAACCTTCCACCCAGGAATCCAAGGATTTTCCTTGCTCCCTCCGATAGATCAAGGTTTCTTTGGAGCCAGCACTGTACCTGCAGCTGAGCCCTCTGCAGAGAGCCCACACAATCACTCACTCGGACAATTGGAAGCGACCCAAAAAAACAAAAGAACCGCACCGCGACGGCAGTTCTAGGTTTCCATCCCTGTCAGGACGTGGGGGTTGTGTGGTAAAGGAAATGTCTTGAAGGACCGGCAATTGCTATGATTGTGAACGGCTTCAAATGATGATGGCTACATGGCTACACACATTGGCAGCCAAGGAGCTTCAGCAAGAATTGGTCCTGCCAAATCTGCCAGAATGCACCATCAACAATGCCATTCAACGGGCGGTCCAGTGCTCCAAAGTTCAGGCCCCCGGCCCCCATAGAAACTGATGATTGGGGTCTTCCAGAGTTGTTGCAGCTACTAGGACGACTGGGATCCATGCATTGCCATGATGTGGTTCTCAGAAATCACCATGGTGCAGCAGGGTTGAGGGGGTCGCAAGGTGGCCCAAGCCCCGCTCTCCTGTCGCTCTGGGGAGCGGTGCACAGCTGTCATGGTGGCCAAGGGGAAGAAACCATCGGGAAAATGCCACTTCTCCGCATCCAGAGCTTCCTCAGCAAGAACTGCTGCAGGGTTGGTGGTGCTGGCCACTGGTGCTGGTGCTCGGTTCTGGCGGATTGAGTGTGTCATAATCAAACTGCACCTTCTGTTGGGCATGGATAGGCATGATCATACCGCTCTTGTGCATGAAGTTCATGCCAGTCTTGGCAATGTGAGGTTGTCCATAAATTATATACCGTATACCCCAAAAACATCATGGTGTCTCACTCAAGACTCAAAACGCTGAAACATTTTTACAGGGTTTTTGGGGGTGCTACTGTCCCGTTTATGAACTACCTGAATAGACTTAAAGCGAATTCAGCGTCCTGGTGAAGAAGAATAGACTAGTGGCCGTCCCAGGTTTTCCATTCCTGGGCCCCCTGCATTCTTGCTGCCATACCAGCAGAAGTACCACTTCCTCTGCGGTTGGCGTAGACCTAGAGTGACACTGCGCAGTTGAGCAATAGCAGCTTCCACAATGCATCAAAACCACCAGGTACCAGGTAGGAAACATGTCATGTTTGGTTGCTAAGCAATTTCTCGATTTGTTGTTTAGGAGGCTGTTTCCAAAATGTTCAACGACAGCACTGGAAAGACTGTACGGAGGAGGTGGTAGCAAGAGATTGAGGTGAGCAAGCGACGCAGTGCTTCCATCACCTACCCGCTGAACCGAAGTCAGGAAAAATCCTTGAAGTTTGGTCAGAAATCACATATGTCATCCTTGAACTCAGGCAGTTCAAAGATCATGTTCTGGGTCAGCTACGAAATTTGGAGGGGTATTCGCCTTGGCCCACCCGGCAGCCCAGCCTTTCTTGCGCGCCTTCTCGCATTGTTTCGCCCATTCCTGGGCAGTGGGACCCAACTTCCAGCTGCCGCCAGAACTCACATCCAACGAGGCCAACAAGTTCTATGCAGTTTCTCACGTACACGGAAGAAGTTGCTACGCGAAAAAATGCCAGAAGCAATGCCTGTTCTCAAAAGGAATGCCTGTTCTCAGGCATCGCAAGTTCAAAGCAATGTCTGTTCTCAAAAGCGCGATGCAGAATAGTCAGTCTATCCCAATGTTTGATCAATTTGTTCGCATCCCAAAATGGCCTCTTTCATGTCGTCGCCCTTGAGTTCCGCAAAGTTGCAGTGTACCGTGCGAATGTAGACCTGCTTCAAGCTTCAGATCGTTGAGTTGAGCGGAGGGGAAGGTCAAGCAACTATGGAAGGCCCACCCAAAAAGGCTTCATGAGCAACACCCCAATCACCATCATTAACCCCTATTTAAACCACCCATTAAGCAATTATGACAACAAAAAGGAATCTCTTGAAGTGCTCTTGAAATAAATGTACCGTCCCTGTTTTCAAACCTCACCGGCAACAATGTATCCTAGTCGGAGGGAAAGCCAATGCTTTTCAGTGCTCAAGCACCGGTCGGAGATCCAATTCAGTCAGGGCATTGGCCCTCAAAAACAACGAATCCGTCACAACTTTGATGTAACTCTGGCGGGCAGTAAACGTTTTTGGCGTTCATCTTGGATAGCAGTAGTTTAATTCTTGAAATCCGCAAAGCTCTGGTGCTCTGCAGCGAATAACAGCGATTGTCATTAGTTTTGTTGAGGGAATGATTACTCACCTTCACAATTCAAATGCCTTCCCAGCAACAGGCGTTGTTCTCAGTAAAGGCATTCTCATTCTCGACATATCAAAAACACCTACCTCAAACAAAGGTCATACCGCAGACTACAAATAAACACGCTTGCCCACGTAAACCTTCTGGAATTTGCCATGCTGATGCTCTAAGTAAGCACGGGCCTTGTTCTTCTCTAGTAAAGCTCACAACTTTCAGCTGATCACCACGTCTCTTGCAGCCAGAAAGCCCTCTAGAATCACCTTCGCTTTCAATTCTAGATGTGCAGTCGCTTCCCTTCAGTAATTCTTCACAGCCACAGCAAAGCGCAAACTCCTACCGAAAAGTGTCAGTTTTTTACCCCCGAAGCCAGTGGAGTTCTCTACATCTTTGATGGTCCTGCCTTGCCCTTCTCCTTCCCCTCCATGTCTATCTCTCGCAGCTCGCCCTGGCAGAGTTGGGACCACAGTTTGCCACACAAACCTTTTTCCACGAAACAACCCTAAGACTGGCCAATTTTGGTGGGATATCGAAAATTAGAGGGCGGCCTGATTTGCGGAAACACCAGAAGAATCCTAATCCGGCGGAATTTCACGAGATACACCGCTTTTGCCCCACATTGGTCGGATCCCAAGTCATTCGGGACAGGGTAGACCCTGCTAAACAGGACCATCAGACTGTCCTCATCTTGAGTTGAAATTCGAACATTGAGATGACCCCATTTGGAGGTACACCATTTAATAGGGCAGCCCCACGTATAGGGATGGCAACTGGGATACAACATGTTAGGCGATCAACAAGCGAATTGGCTGGATGCTTTTTAGGACATATCTTTACATAACTCAGCATACCGTCCCATTAGATTGAGGAATTCCAATCATCATCATCATCATCATCATCATCATCATCATGAGTCATTCTGTTGTATCACCATCCTTATCATCATCGTCATTGTGTTCGAGCAATTGCATTCGTTAGTCTGGCCACAGCGGTGCTCACACCTGCAAAGTCTTGGCCAGAACTGCTATCTTTTTCTCCCCATCGAGCCTCAGGCAACTCGCGATCTCAACATGATCTCAACTTCAAAAGGGCTGGTGAACATGGGCTCCTGTGATGAATCCTGATAGAGTAAAGAATAAACGCGTTGAAAGGGAAATCAAACACCGACAATCATTCGGAATCGTAAAGAAGTACTTTTGTCTCAGGCCAATACGTCAGTTCTGTGGCTACTCCAGGATTTCTCTGGTGTTTGGACTTAGGACTATGAGATTGTTAGGGAAAATAAGGACCGGGAGCAACCAAACGTACGATGGCTTCTTGCTGACAGTATGGGTTGATTTGTTGATTGCTGAGCACACATGGTAGCCTCGCAAAAAACAGATGCGGAGCTATCATCAGGTGCCATTGCAGTCGGGTGATTTTTATCTTCACTGCTTGATAGAGGTTCCCTACTGGATTGATCATCAACAAACAGTTCTTTTCATATTCGGCATGTTCTGAGGAAGTATGGGGTTTTGACAAATAGCCGTCACTCCATGCACCAAGTATCTACACATATAGTGCAACATACGTGAAATTATACGATCTTTCATCATTTCGTCATTTTACGGGAGAACAAGCATGTTGTTGACAAGTACACCCTCATCAAACCCCATCAAACCCTTTACCTTTAGCGAATCGTGTTCTTTCTCGGCAAGTTTTCTCCGCCCGGGCCAGAGCTTCAGAGCGAAGCTCCTCCATCAACCAGCTAGAGCGTGAATCATTGAGGTCATTGGCCACGAACGTTAAGCACATTCACAATCATCTAAGGGTCAATTGACCATCACTGAGCATCATCAAGCATTAATAGTTGGGCGTTTCTCAAGTCATAGGGGCACCCCTAAATCATCCTTTATTAACCATTTATAGTAGTAAACCAACCATTTTATCCATTTTGGGACCATGGCTTAAGAACCCCACAATTCACCACAAGATTGAGCCATGAAGAACAAGCATAAACCAGTCGTCCAAGCAGCTTCTCGCCCTTCTGAAGCGGCATCAGCTCCTTCTTCCTCACCATCTCCTTGCGACAGAAGTCATCAAGAAAGTGGCTGCGACAGTGTGTCGATCAAATATAGTCTCTAAAAAAACACTCAAGAAAAATATCTGAGTTTTACATCATATTTTCTTTATTTTTGAAAAAATGTCTCAAGAAAAATATCTGAAAACGATGTTCAAATGTGGCTTTTCCAATTCGTCTCATCTGGACATCCATCCGCTTGCTTCCTGGATGGCATTGTTCACATCCACCAGCAGGGGTGAGTCATCATCAATACCTCAGTCTCGGGGCCGGTTGCATCTCCATCGGTCAGCTCCCCCATCTCTTCCCAAGACCTGGGGGAAGTGATCGCATGATTCCCAGTATCCCTTCTGGGAATGGCAATGGGTCAACCGCATTGCTCCATCCCAAACAGAGAGCTCCATATTTTCTTGATTGATTTGGGCACAAATCTATCTCCATTCGACTCATTTGGTATCAATTTGTCGCGCAGCTTGGTGCTCACCCAAGCTCCCAATTCAATCTAACACAGTCACTTTCGTTGAATCAGCCAGTTGCGACCCTAGCACATTATGATAATGAATTAGTTCACCTTTTGTCGGCAGTCTGCATCAGCACTACACAGTCCTAAGTCTCGAAGAGTTTACCATTTTTGCGGTGGCATACATACTGAGGGACTTTAGTGATCTTCCGAGTCCAAATGCCGTGCACTTGTGGGCTTTTGTGTGAGCATCTGTGCTACGGAGGCCTTGGTTTCAACACACGGGGGCCCAATTTCTTGCTTCCTCCCTGAAGAACTAACAATAACTGAGCCCATCAATCAATCAATCAAGCTCATGAAACAACCAACCGATAAATATAAATCAATACATATAAATAGATCAATGAAAAAAGTAAATACAACATTTTGAATTATAGCCTTGCATTGAAAGTCTTCCAGATGGCCGTGTGAGCTTCTGGCTTCAATTCCGGTCATCCCCGCAGCTCCGGCGAAACAGCAGCACTAGCAACAGCAAAAGCAGCTGTAATGCACATGAACAACTACCCTCTGGTAAACTAACAGAGCAATGGAAAATTCACCATTTTATCAGGAAAACCCTCGGTAAGCATCCATTTATGGTGGAATTTCCATTGCCATGTTAGTTTACCCGAGGGTACAACAGCAACAACCACAATCACAATGACAACCACAATCACAATGACAACGACCACAACCAGCAACAAACAAAACACCTAAAAATCCAACTAAGCAGGTAGAACATCCACAAAACCTGTATGCACACTCGTACACCATCACAGCTTGGGCGATGTTTTATGATGTGAACCTCAGCCTCCGACAAAACACTTGCCCGTTTATCGCTCACTCCAGGTCCCAGGCCGTCGATAGGGCAAGACCCAATGTCTTTGTCACCTTTGCCACGCTTCCTGCGCAGCATGCTGTGAGTTTAAAGCCTCAGCTGGTTGCTCCCCTAAACATGCAATGGATGGAACAAATGCTTACAAGATGGACGACGATCGATATGTATCAGGCATAGAGGCTGAATGATTTGCTGCTCTCCTTCATGTTTGCCCAGCTGCGAGGTGACGGTAAAAAATGGTGACCGTGACACAAGAACTCAAGGAACCACCCAGTGTCTCCCCCAAGGATTTGGGGTGTCAAAGCCGTGCCAATCCCCAGACCACAAGACCATCAGTCCAGAAGGTCACCAAGAGAGTTCCAACCTAAGAGGAATCCGCAAGCAGTCTCCTAGTGAAGAACAAACCAGCGAAAGCACCTTGGGGAATATCTATCTAGCTTTGACCCTAGCCAGTGCGCATTCCCAATTGGTGCCGGACGGCCGGAACGCGCTAGAAGCTCCCACTATGGGAGGAAGATAAAACTTAGTTGACGAATCACATCTCTGCCGTCAGCAGGCCATCCTCGGCTATTTTTTCCTCCATAGCTGCTGCTTATACGCTGTTTTCTTGAAAGCGATATTGCCACAGCCGCACTAAGCGGTACCACCACTACAGTGACAGCTGCCAACAATGACTGTGGGCAATGTCAACCTTCTCCGCGACACTGTCGGAACTGTATAGGAACAAGGCATGGACAGTGCATGCACATTGCTGGTACGAAGCCCAGGCACAAGTTGCAGCAGCTTCACCCTTCAACAACCTTCTCGATTGCAGCAACAAATTGTGACTCAGTGATGGTACCTTCATTTTTCAGATCCTTCAGCATCTGGATTTGCTCTGGAACTGTTGGAGCTCTGTCACAGTCTTCAAAGTTCGGGGCCACGTTGTTGCAAGCAAATTCTGCCATCTTTTGCTTTTTCAGGCCAAGAACGCACGCAACCGTCTTGATTGGCTGAGTCACTGCCTTTTCAATCTTCTTCAATGGCTTCTTGACTGCCTTTTCAATCTTCTTGCCAAGCTTCTTCAGGCCGCCCATTTGCCAAAGCCCAAAAGGCAACGAGCTGTGCTGTCAGGTGATTCAGTCAAAAGATGCAAGTTCAGCCTTGTAAGAGCCAAAATGTTGTACAAGGATGCCTGCAACTCATTCACAGAATATCATGATTATTGCTGTGTTATGATCATCCTTAAGGCATCGTAAGGCATTGGCAGCTGCTATTGACTCCTCTCTCTCTCTAGCGTCAATAGGTGTAGACACACAGCTCAAATATTGGCGGTTCCGCGGAGAACACCAGAGAACCACGGAATAACAGCCTTCGTGCATCCTATCGGAGTGCTTGAGTGAATAGACAGTTCCATTACGACATGAAAAACTATGCTCCCAGCTGTGATCAAAACCCCCATGATAATGGCTTCACTAGGATTCTTAGAATGGCTTCCTAGTGCAGAAGAACCTGAGCAAATGGAAAAAACCCAGCTCTGAGAACGTGGCGGTCTTGCCCTTGTGTTCCAGCTTGAGCTTCTGCTTTTTCCCAAAGAAACTCTCGGCCTTATCCAACATGTCCTCGCAGCTAGCGCTCCCGGTTCCGCAAAAGGTCCCTTCCACAGCCAAACCAAAGCCCGCTCCCTCAGAATGAAGCGGAAGGCCCCGTCAAAACTCACCATTTTGAAGGAATTAGTTTGTACCCGCAAAATTTCCTGGCCCTCTCTAAAGAATACAGACTCATGTGGTCATGTGGTCTGTATTTTGCACCAACCATAGCGTTGACCGTCTTCCGGATCACGACGTGCCGCGCTGTCCTTCTTGGTATCCAGGCTGTAGTGGGCTACCTTCGAATCCTGACATCATCAGTCTGCAGGAGATTGATGCTGCTGGTCTGTTGATTAGTATTCTTACAGAAGAGTCGTAGGTTTGCCAGTTTGCCCCAGACTTCAGATCAATTAGAGTGATCCTCTTTCACTGGTTGGTTTATGCTGCATTTCCCATAGTTCATTGTTGTACACTCTAGAATGGATAAACGAGCTAAGCCCTCTGGGCCCTATTGTCAGACTCATCTGGACATTTTGGCAGTTGCTCGTAATCCAGTTTCCTAATACGGAATGGATCATGCACCGTATAACAAGCGCAGGCGGCAAGAAATAAAAGGCTGGGCAGAAACTCTTAAAGCAGCAAGAATAAGGATACAACAATGAGTGGCTGGTTGAAATTCCTCTCTGCTTCCTATACAGTACATTCTTCATTTCACCCGATGTGGCAATTTGCTTGTGACGTCGCTCGTATGGCTACCCCCAGCAGAACCATAATGAGGAACCCATATTTGCAAAGATCTCCAAGGGTATGGTTTTGCAAGCTGCTGTAGCCTCTGGGGGTGCCCGTAGGATATGCTCAGCCAAGGTTGTCCGTAGGATATCCCTTGGAGAACCACCTTTCTTGGATGGAGGTTCCAAGTGAGATCTCACCCATGTTTCCCTTGGCAGCCAGTCTTCACAGATCAAACATGAGATTCTTTGCAAAAAATGGAGATCATCCCATAGTACTTGAGATCATCCCGCACCTTCCTCCAGGATCATCTACTCACAGTCGCTCTTCCAGGAGCCAAACCACCAAGCTTTCCGGACGCGGTCCTTGATGGTCCCCAAGGACCACAAGCTGATGACGCCTTCAGCAGCTCCTTGAGGGACTTCCTGCGTGGCATCGACTACCCAACGACTCATTTTCGGAAGTCGAGGCTGAACGAAGAGTCACGGAGATGTATAAGCCCGGGTGGTATATAGTGCTGATGTATTGCAGATATTTGCTGATATGTCGGTTAAAAAACGCGATGGTATAAAACCCCAGATAGCAAACCTCGAAACAAACGGAAGCTAGGACTGACTGGAGTCTGGGAGACAAGAGTCTGGGAAGAAAAGAAGGGAGACAGCACCCCCGTTGAAGAAGGGAGACAGAAGTCTGCAAGACAAGGCAGCATTGGTACATAACAGCACCCTCGACCACCGAGCGAGACAAGAGTTGGGGACAAGGCAGCGGTAGGCAAAAGCACACTCCACGGTGGATAACCAATGGAACAACAGTGGGAGACAAGAGTCTGTGAGACACGGTGGCGGGGACAAATTTGGCCCGGAGCAAAACTCACTGGCATCCTCTTCACTGAGAAATAAGTCGCCAAAAGCTGAAATCATATGCGGACAAAACACAAAAAAACTGCTGGCCAACCCCCGAAATCCCACGCAGACTCCCCTAAACCATTATCCATTCGAACTACCAGTAGTTGGTCATTTACTGTCGATACACAACCATCGTTCCATGGTTCATCAACGTTGCACACCTTCCTCCCAACACATTCGCCAATCAGCGTCCAGCTTCTTGGTCTGCTCCCAGCGAAGGTCCGAGGTTCCGCTGGTCTCTGTGCTGCTCCAGTTGAAACTGGCCTCACCAAAGGATCAGGCTGGTTGGTGACGGAGAAGAGTGGTTAACGTAGTGGTTAACATAGTGGTTAGTAGTGGTTAATAGTGGTTAAGAGTGGTGAGTGGTGGTGAGTGGTGGTGAGTGGAGGTGAGTGGCGGTTAGTAGTGTTTAGGAATGAGGGATGTAGTCATGGCTAGGTTCGACGCGGGAAATATAAGCTTGTTGGTAATGGTCGATAGTGGTCAGACAGTAGTGGTGGCGGAGGATGATTTGGACAATGGTTCATTGATGATTTGCTTGGCTGGTACAAGTCCATCGTGACTCAGGGGCTGCCACCAAGTCCACAAATCTAGTCCTCGTACACAGGGAAACCAACCAGCTTTTACGGAACCACATCGATACCATCAACATTGCCAACAAGCCCATCCAGACTCAGACTTCGACTTACCACACAGTTTTGAATCGATGGGTGGAACCGAGCAACTGATTTTTTGGGATCAAACACACCAGCAAACCTAGCTGAATGACTGGACGCATCCGTTCAACTTCACTACTTCAGGCCTCATCGCAGGTAACGCATGCCAATTTGGTTTTTGAGAAGGGGTAGTTATGCTGTCTGCAGCCGCAAGTAAGAAGCAGACGGGGCTCTGCTGTGTTGCACGCGAAAATGCGGTTACATCGTCCGCGCGATCATCCATGTCCAATGAACCATCCACAACTGGGGGGTCACCTAGTTTCGGAAACCACCATGTGGACTTGGGTAAGAATACCATCTTGGATGAAAGTCATCAAACAAGTGGTTGGACCCAAATCCAATGCAGGCCAGGTCTCAAATCTCTTAGCCCACCACCACCAACAACAACACCAGCAGCTGCAGTCCCCACCTTCACTTTGAACTCCTTTTTGCCGAACCTAATCCCAATGTGCAGGTGATATCGCCGCAACCCATACGCAAACCAGAAAGGTTCTGCCCACCATGGGTTTCTTCCAAGCCTGGTGGTCCCCCTCTCTCCTATCTGCAGGAACCCCATCTGCGCAAAGAGCCTTACCTAGTGTCCGCAGGGCAGATCAAGCGCCGGGAATCCGATCGCAGACCCGATGTTGGACTCCCATGCATAACCCTACGGAATTCACAAAGAATGGCACGCATGCAGCACATCCTACCAAACAACAAACCAAAGAGGGTGTTCCTTGGGGAAACTAGCCGAAACCATGAACAGCATGTCCATAAACGTAGAAACAGCGTAGACACGCATAGTTGCCTGCATGCATACAGAGATACATACATGTAGGCAAATATACAAACATACATCTGCACATACATATCATATGGACGTATCAATACGAATATACATGTACATCGACAGAATGCAAAGAGACCCAAGTCCCAATTCTTGAGGCAGGGGAGACTTCTTGGTGGAAGGTCCCTGAAGGCCCACGGAAACCCATCCTCCTGCTGCCAGAGTGGCATCCCCTCATTCTGAACATCTTGCACGCTGTGCACAACCATCAAAACTTCAAAGGATTCAAACCTCAAAAGCTGAGTTTGTCCAGCGGCTGCGGATTGGTTCTAGCGTGGTTGGCGCAAACATAAACAGGATAGCTACTAGCTGTTGGATAGATGTGGCCTGCTTAGATGAAGTTCTTCTTCAAAAAAGGGTATCCAACAATGGGAGAATCCCTGTAGCATTGATCAGCACGCTTGAGAGCTCAACTCAGTCCAAGCAACTCTCAATCGCTCCAACGGAAAATGAAATGAATGGCTACATCATCTCGAACCCTTTCAGTGCAAACAGCAAATGCATCTTCAGAACTGACTCGTTTTGTATGATTTTTGACAAGCAGCATAGAATTGGATTTCTTGGTTCATGGGTGGATAACCCCCCAGTTTCATAGAACGACCATACGACCATCCTCTAGCTGTTTACTATATAAATTCAACTTTGTTGGTACAATTCCGCCGCCTGTCAACAGCGAGGCAGCAAGGGCAAGAGACTCATCCCAGCCCCAGGCAAGAAGGCATTGGGCAATGATCTTGAACCTCCAGGTTGGCTACATGGAGCACGCTTTGACCCTGATGAATTTCACCTATGGACCCCTCAACTTCCCCTAACAAATACCAAGATAACCCACCACCAATTGCTTTGTTCACTAAACCGAGAAACAGGTTGGATAAGTTCGACACAACCAGAAAACTAGGGAATTTACAAGGATTCATATCAGCAATCCTGGGAGGTTCACTAAATTCACATCAAAACACACGTGGGGAAGGTCGGGACTCCGCTCTGTGCTGAAATCGCCACTCAGAAAGGCACATCGGAAATCCATATCTTTCAGGAGGCTAGGATTTAATTTTAGGGTGAAGGAACTGCAGGGATAGGCCTTCTGCAAATGACAAGGAATGACAACCAGGATATCAATCATTAGCCACCAAGGTCTGTCAAATAGACCAAATCAACCTACCACCTTTACCTAAAAAGGGGAGGTAAGTTGCCCTCGCGTACCCATTTCCTAGCGTACAACAGTGAGGTCGATTTCATGGATGTCGCATTGCGGCATCGGAGGGTTTGTCAAAACGTTTGTTCGTAAAACTGACGCTATCGAAATTCCATGCGTTCCGCCTTATGATTTGCTTTTTAAAAATGTTGGGGAAACTGTTGGATGAAAAAACATTGTTTGGATGTCTAAGGTCTAAGGCTAAAAGTGTGAGAACGTTGCCACCGCAGCTGGCTTTTTATTATCTAAGCCCACGGTTCGTCGTCGGAAGAGCTGGTGGACGATGATACATGGTTATGAAGGGCTTAACGTTGCCAGCAGGATGTGTAGTGTTGCTGTTGGGGTCGTTTCTATTGTACGGCTACATGTTTCCATGGACCATGGTCATGTCATCTTGTCGCTCTGGTTTCCAAGTGGTAGTTCCTATGGTAAATTGTGGAGCCAGTTTCGCACTTCAAGGCCTTAAACCGAATTAGTCACCACTACTGGCCGGAAATTGATTTTTGAAATTTCTGCGAGCAGATTGCTAGTAGGGAGCTAGCGTGAAAAACCGCCTACTGGACAAATCAATCCTGTCCTGTTGGCTTGTCTCCCATATCATACAACAACCAGGTGAACGGACTTCTGGTTATAGCTCGAGTCTGCCATATGGCAACCAACCTACTGGTAGCTCCTTTGCTCGGGGACGGAGAAACTCTTCAGTGTTTTAAGGACGAATGAGCACTGTAGATACCAGAAAGTGTATCAAAGATCAGGTTTGGTTCAAGGATTGACTTCGAGAATCTCCCAAGGCATTATATTAGCGTGATAGATTAAATTGCAGTCAGTTCATTCCAGAACAACTGCCAAGCTGGTTCCCCAATATTAACGACGATTACACCAAGCATATTGGAGAAACCCACGACCAATTTTCGATCTGCGAAGGCTTCGTAAGCAGTGTCACCCATCAGCAGAAAGGAAAGCCTGATAGGTCTGATTAAAAGGCTACAGAACGCCACAAACCACAACTGGAACTACCCGAACAAGATCGTTGAGCAACAGCTACTACATAATGGCTTCTCAAAATAGAGGCGGTACCCCCAAATCATCCAATTCTATAGTAACAAACCAACCATTTTGGGGCACCACCCCTATCTTAAGAACAAAAAACATATTGCCAACACACAATTCCTCCATGTATCAAGTTCCCACCCCACCTGCGACAATCGCATTTCCTGGAGGCACACCTGCCAAGGGATGATGCACCCGATCATGAAATTGGGTCATCAGGATGTCAACTCCGCTGGTTGCCCACCAAGAACAGCCGTGCCATTCCTGTTCTCCTCGTTTGTACGTATTTTGTTTGTAAACGTACCCATATTTTTTGGACAGCACAACAGAATTCATCATAGCTGGTCAGTTGCCAAGGGGGATTTACAAGATTTCCACCGGTTTCGCCACACTTTCCTCTGAAGGGCGCTAATGCGTTGCAATGGAATAGAAGGTGACGGATGCCTTTAAGTAGACATGGTGGTCCAGGAAGAGAAAATACCAAGTCTATCATAAATGCGTGCAGTCATTGTTGATCAAAGAAAACCATTTATCTCTTGGAAGGGATACCCTCAGATACATGGACAGTTCCAAACAAACACGGAAGTGTGAAGGGAAACTCATAGCATAGTTATCGCTTCAACGGTCCAAGAAATGGGGCAGATCCATCACCAACATGGGCACCCGGAACTGACCACTCCCCAAAAGCTTCCCTTGTAGCCGCATCAGCTGTGCCACCCGGCATCGAACTGATCATCTTGTAGGCAATTCCTGAGCAGTGGAAGGTCACATGTTGTCACTTTGAGCTCTTTGACCTCTTTGGACCACCTTGTTATTTCTAGTGCTGAGAGAGTAGTACTTGATTGATTGGAAGTTGTCTGGCAAAAGATTGCACAGCTAACAAATGTCATCCATTCAAAGAAAAGTGCTTCGCGAATACCAATTGTTCGGTGATTCATTTGGATTTCCATTTGACACTTGAGTTTGTGTCCATTATCGCAGCAATATGACACAGCCGAGCCAATGTTGGCCACAAGTGGGGGGGAGAAAGCATGCCCTTAATAACAAAATTACCATGAAAACCATTTGAGAATATCACTGTAGGACTGCAACGTGTTGTCCCCACAAACGGAAAAAACATCCAGCATACCATAAATGTGGCTGCAACTATAGAAAGCCAAAAAAACTCAAGTTGAGGTGGTGGTCTATCGGTACCATCCAAGAAAGTTCTTTCTGTGCGTGATTGAGTCATATTTTGGAATTTTCGGGATCAGCATGTTCCAACACCCAAAGCCGGCGCACCTACCACTGCGCAAACGGCCATGATCTTCATGATATCTCCCATGCCACCCTGGGCAGCTTCTGGGGTTGGGCATGGCAACACGGATTGGATCCACAATTCAGGGGGGGCTCCAAGCAGCAAAAAGAGTCATGTAGAGTTACTTAGATCCATAGCACCCAATTTCACCAGAGCTGCATCATGGCTGCTTCGTTGGTCTCTCCCATGAGGAAAACCAACTCTTTTTGGAGGGGGGGACAACAGCATTTATGGACAACCCCATCGATGCTTGTACCATCCTACATTAGATGGAAATCCTCCAAAAACATGTGTTTCCCCCCACCAGACGACATACAAAATCAATCAAAATCGTAAGTTTGCCTTCTATTGAAAGTGACCATGTTTGGCCACTGAGGGTCCACAATGGAAATACCTACCATCACCAAGAGACATGGCCTTTTGGTCTCAACAAGGCGTGGCTGAAAGATAGATACTGCTGAGCATGAGTAGTGGGGCTCCAATTTCAAAGGTCAGTCACTTGACCAGATGGGTGTTTCTCAAAATACGGAACCCCTACAAACTGCGATGATGATCCCCAACAACCATAAATCAATCGGTGTTGACACTGCGCGAGCACTGGGGGTCGGTTGATACACGAACAAACGCTGGAGGCCTGCACCGAGGGGTCAAACTAAACACATGACCCCCCCAGAACATTCTGTACATACTGGCCTACCAAATGTTGAACACCAAATTGTTGCTAACTCCTCAGTTGATGCCAGTTGCGAATCATTTGATGTTGATAGTTAGTTGCTAATCATTTGATGTTGGTGAAGGTTGGTGAAAGTTGGTGAAGGTCGTTGAACTCACCAATCGTAGCTACCCATTCGCCAAGACACCAAGCCAGGCATCATCTGAGTTCGGCTGCCGGTCTGAAGGACTGAGGCCTCAGGGCCGCCCCTATTGGGTGCCAGTATACCAGGTGGAGAAAGCACCCAACAAGAGCTATGTTCAAGTAGATATGGTGGTTTTTCAAAATAGGACCTTGTCGCTTTATTACTGTTTATTGTTTATAAAGGATGATCTAGGGGTGTCCCCATTTTTAGAAACCATCATATTTCTCAGCAAAAAAATATTGGAATTGCACAGCTGGACATGTTCGGAACATCCAAATGTTGCAGCTACATTGTCCTCTTGTTTGCACACAGGCCCATAATCCGAACATACACACATACATGACATGGCATGACATGGCATGACATGGCATGATATAACTTCACATATCATTACCTTATACCTTGCCTTGCCTTACCTTACCTTTTGCTACGTTAGGTTACACTACATTGCACTGCATTGCATTGCAGTACATTGCCTTACAGTACATTGTACTAGACTACATTACCTACATACATATCTGCACATATTATAGACATATGTATTTGTAAATGCGTACATTTTTTTGATTGCTAGTCTATCTATGAATCAACGCCAATCCAGGATTATCATACCAATAGTGGTTAGCAGTAAACCCAACAAAAATAGACCAAGCAAGTAGGTAGGGTGCACGACGGCACCCAAATAGAACGGTCTATGAAAGCCACGCCTCTGGCTTGACACTGGGTTCACCCGGATTGAAGTGATACTGGCGAAATCAGGTTGAAAAATTGTTCTCTAAACTTCCCCTCCTACACCATCATCAAGATCTTCAAAATAGATAGACCCATGATAGACCCATGGATGGATAGATAGATAGATAGATAGATAGATAGCTAGATAGATAGATAGATAGATTGATAGATAGATAGATAGATTGATTGATAGATAGATAGATAGATAGATAGCTAGATAGATAGATAGATAGATGGATGGATAGATAGATAGATAGATAGATGGATGGATAGATAGATAGATAGATGGATGGATAGATAGATAGATAGATGGATGGATAGATAGATAGATAGATGGATGGATAGATAGATAGATAGATGGATGGATGGATAGATAGATGGATGGATAGATAGATAGATAGATAGCTAGATAGATAGATAGATAGATAGATTGATTGATAGATAGATAGATAGATAGATGGATGGATAGATAGATAGATAGATAGATAGATTGATTGATAGATAGATAGATAGATAGATAGCTAGATAGATAGATAGATAGATGGATGGATAGATAGATAGATAGATGGATGGAT
>VSDK01011283.1:0-21325 GCA_009767595.1 Symbiodinium kawagutii | reverse complement strand
GTTCAGCAGTTCGAGTCGCACCTGGGGCCCCAGTGGCTGTGACCCGCAATGCTTGGTGATTGTCTCTAGCGGTTAATCATGTTCTCAATGATGGTTCATGATGGCTCATGATGGCTGATGATGGGTGATGATGGGTGATGATGGCTGGTGATGGGTGATGATGGAACTGCCGACTCCTAGTCCAAGCTCAAAACAAGCTTTCATGAGTCATGAGATCGATTCACTTTGATTCACCAGGCTGTTTGTGCTCATTCTACCAACTGAATGATGGAGGATAAGATCCACCAACGTTTGAGATGAACCAACCAAGCAGTTTCTTTGGAACTGCTTCTTTATCAAGAGCCCTCACAGGGCCCTGCCAGGCCCAGGTCGGTGTTTGGCAGAACAACGATCCTTTGGACTGACAAATAGCTGGCTACGGGTCTGGCACATCACAAGATAAGTAGTCTGAAGCCGTCCACCAGTGCTACGAATCTACTGGCGAATTAGCTTGAATACTTCCGTCAAGCCATTTGCATGTGTGACTGCTGTGTTGAATTGTGAAGTTTTCCTATGAAGCAAGGTTCAAAATTTGACATAGTCTATTGGTTTTTGACTCAGGAAGGGCAATGGTAGACGTCAAAAGCAGGCCCTTTTGGTCTCACAAAAAGTGGCTATGAAATCAATTGCCTCCTTCCACACACCTGGAAGCAGAGCTAAGAGTTTCTAAGAGTAGCCAATCCAAAGTACCACTTAAGACTCGGCAAATGCATGGCCCTTGTAGACTCGGCTTTCGAGGACTGGGTCAATCTCTTCAAACGCCACATAACACGTTCCCAGGGCACGGATTAGCAACGATCATGTTGCTCAAATTCAACATGGCTGCCCTTCTAAGTGATACACACCTCTTTGTCATAGCCGCAGCAAATGCGCAGGACAGCAAGTCAACTCTGAGCTTCAGCAACTGAAATTCCAGGTGTGTTAGGCCAAACAGTGCGGACAAACCCGATGTCAAAACATGCACACGGTACATATACATGGAGTGCATGTACATATCAGTAGACATAAAACATCTATATACACATATACTAACATGCTTAAACCCCTTTAACCATTGTTAAGCCATTATGAACCATGATTAACCAATCATTATAACCCCCTACCATTACTGGATATTACTCGTATCAAGCATCCCCCGTTCTTGAAGCTGCTGTCGAAGCTGCTTGAAGAACAGCCCATTATCTCAGCGTGCCGGCGGCTCAAGGAAGAGTGCGATCCAGTTTTCTTCAGCAAGTCTTTGCAAAAAGTGTCAGGAGTAGTGATCTCGTCTCAAGGCCTGGATAAACCTCTCCTCAGCTTCAGCAAATGCTTCTAAAATGTTGGCATGAAAAGCAAATGAATCGTTTTTAAAAAATGGCCTGTCACTCATGCTGTCTCTCAAGCGAGGTACCTTGAGCCAATTCACAGCATCCACAGCTAAGAACAGGCGCTAGGAACTGATGTAGGGTTGTCGAGAAACGGTACGGACGTATATGGAGACAAGCCGCTGATTAAAAGAATCCATCATGATTTGACAGACAGATTGTCTGTTCATATGGTTTCATCTATGGACAGAAGGGGATAGGACGCGTTGTGCATCAACTATAGCCAAATAATTTACTGTAGAACAAATGCTACACATGCCAGACATCTGCCACCCTTTTGAGCGATATTGCGCAGGTGCAAATCTGACGAATCTGCTGGATGCACTCCAGCTCTTTGACAAGTTGGGTAGTGCAACTTGACTCACCGCTTGTTGAGAAATAAGCCTAATTAATAATCTCAGAGACAGGCGACCTGCTGTCTCTTTCGCTTTGAAGGGTGGATGTGATGGGGCAGCTGAACGGGCAAAAAGAGGCGCAAAAGCTTCTTTTCGTCCGCATTGCCATGTTTGTGTTAAGACCTAGGAATCATTGGAGACAAAATCCAATTATCTCGTCAACCTTTGGGTCGTTTTGAAGTGTTAGATTTTGTGTCAAGAATTGGTGGGCAATGCACCTGGATGACACCCGAACTTGCAAACACTGGCGGAACAAAAATTGAGAGCTGCACCACTGGGCCCAACTCAGAGAACCAAGTCTGCAAGATTGGGTTTCTCGGCGTAACTTCCCACATCTTTGGCTCAACATGGCCTATCGTAGCTGGATGGGGGAGCCACCTTCCAACCCTGTATCGGCCATCGATCCTTTTTCGCATCTTGGGAATGGTGAGCGGATGACCACCGCTGCCGGCCCACCTTAGGAGATAGCCGACGCATGGCCCAGATCTCGGTGCTGCGGTCCTGGTTTCAGGGAGATACCCTGGAGCCATTCACAAGCAGCGAGGTCTCCCTCAGTTCATTCACCTCAAGCAGCGAGGTGGCTTCCACGTGAGAAAAATGTGTGCAAAGATGCCAACCCATACTATCCACAGAGCGATCTTTCATGATGCCCAAAGAACATAGCGCAATTGTCTCCTAGCTCGCATTGCTTTGAACTCGCCCAACAAACCTTAAAGGATGTGACCCAGCCCCTGATTGCCAGCCCAGGATCGCAATCGACATTCCTCACGTCGGACCTCGCTCCAGTAAATCAGCATGGCCATTGGCCATGCACTAAAAAGAGGTGGGGCATGGAAAAAATGAGGATCTTCAATACCAGTAGCATGTACCATCTTGTCTGGGGAACTACACTAACTCGGATGGATATCACCACCAGCGCTTTTTACTGGTGGAATGGCAGCAATTGAACAAAAATCGCCTTCGATTCCTTGACATCCTTTAAAAGTCTAAAAGGAGTACTCTCTCTTTTACTGTCCCTCCTTGCTGCAGCAAATGACAGCGTCGATCAATCTCACAAAGACAACCAAGGCGCAAACAAGATGCGGCTATGAATGATACTTGTTGGGATGCATAAGTACCATTATTGTGGTTCATGGGCTGCCATTTGTAATGGCTACTTGTTCGAGTCATTTTTTCTGTTCGTGTAGCCACTTCGCTCCGCTTGTTTTCCGTGATCCTCCGTGATCCCATCCCTCCAAGCAGCTAGCCCAACCTGGTCCCCTGCAATACCCTCTGCAAACTATGGTATACGTAGTACACTACCAGGTGGCATAGCATCTTAAAAAAATGACAACCTACCAACCAACGAAGCATCCAACCAACTAACCACCCTCCCAACCACCCAGCCAAACACCCAGCCAACTACACTTGGCATCCCCGCCAGTACTCTGGATACTCGGACTTCACCGCGATCTCAGATGCCTTAAAGTCGGAGGTCACCACGGCCTGGAGTAAGACACCAAGCAATTCATGAGAACTTCATGGTACCATAGCATCACGGAAATCTCAGCGACAATGAACGTATTCACTGATCCTATGGTGGTTCACATTTGCTGCCGCAGGCATCTTTGGCATTTGAGGTGTCATAGCAAAGACGGTGATTCAATGATTCAATGATGCCTCTGGGAAGATATCCAATCAAAATTGACGATGACAATTTAAGACAATGAATGAAATCATTTCATGTACCCAACTACCAGGAAATGAGGGATGGAGGACCCCTTTTGGAGGCAGCGACTCATAAATGACCATAAGCAGTTAGTAGATGAGCCCGAGAGTCCTTGAATTGGGGGACTCATATGGCGACAGCCTGTGGTGCAGGGACGGGAGATGACAGCAGCTCCGATCCGAAAACAGCCAGGGATTGCGCACAGAAAGCGCTCCCGCTCCCAAGGCGAAGGACCTTCTTCCAGTCCAAATGCTGCACAGGAGTTGCGTCCAGCAGCGCACAGGGTTTCGAACTCTGAGCCCTGAGCGCACAGAAACCCGAACTGCAGAGACGAAGTGACCACGAACAGGTTTTGCATTGAAACAAGGTTTCCTGATCTTGAGAAATCCACCTTGAGGCGGCCTGAAGATCCAAAAACATCCATGTTGCTTATTTCCTGGATGCGGCACGTGGAATATATACATTTCTACTCCGTGCAATTGACAAACGCTGCTTCAACATCGTTGATGACATTTGCACTCGAGCCTTTCCACCCTCGTGATGAACACCGAATGAAAATGTTGGTGTTGGGATGGGAGCCGCTTTTTCGTGCACCGCTCAGCTTTTGGACCGAGAGGCAAGAGCTTCTGAGCCAACTTGCACCATACGCGGTCGAGGCCCCACTCTGCTTTGTCATGTACACAATCCACGCAGTCTTTCCTCAGCTGCAGCTGCAGCTTGTTTGGGGGAGGTGCTGCCGTGGATGGCGCATGCCCGCTGGCTTTTCCTCTGGAGACATTGTGCCACATCAAGACCAGAGACGGTACCACCCAAATAGCCCTCCCAACAAATCAGTGATGGAACAACCAACTTGACCCAAGTCAAGAGATTCAAACGCAACAAGGGCATCAAACAACCACCGCGAACCACATGGATGCCAGCATAGGGTAATCAATAAAAACCCACCAGCTAGTGGAAAACCCTATGGGTCAAAACCCTTTACCCCTTGTTCCCCCACTATCAGTCATTGTTTTCCCACTATTATTGTTGGTGAATTTATCCCCTATCATTGGTTAATATTGACCAATAGCCATTCACTTGGTATCTCCTAGAAGTAATAATCCCCCATCATTAACCAGCTAAACCAGCTATCTAAAACTTGGTGAACTGCTTGACCCAGCTCGCCTTAGAGGTGATATATCCCCTCTAGTTGCTAGTTGTTATCCCCTATCATTCACCAGCTAAACCAGCTAGTTCACCATTGTATCCACTACTATTGTTGCTTAGTATCCCCTATGATTAACCATTAAGCAGCTAGTTAACCATTGGTTAGCTACTTCACCATTGGTTGGCCATATAACCATTGCTATCCCCTATTTCTAACCATTAATAAACCATTATGCTTGGTTAAAGCCTTGACCCAGCTCGCCATTTCACGACTGGAACCCATTGCCTGCCTGGGACCAGGTCGCGACCCGGCAGGCAACCCCGCAACCAAGTCTCAGGATCAAGGCCAACACCTGGCAAACCCGGAGCCTTGACACCGGACCTACGGCGTTCCCAAGGAGGAACCGGGTCAAATCTGTAGGGTCACAGTGAAGGTTACCCTTGGAGCGGCTTGGTAAATTGACTGATCAACCAAGGAGGGCACCCTCAATTGGCTTAATTTACAAGTAGAGTGAAGTAGAGTGACTACTAGTTATGGAACCTAGTACCCTACCGGCTAGTTCTTTGGCACCTTGAACTGATCGCACTGTCCGTTCAATGTGACAGCAGAAGAAAGAAAACAAGCCAAAGAATGCAGGCGGAAATGTGTGTATCCTTCGCATACCAAATCTGGTCCGAAACAATATCACTGCTCAACAGATCAATTTGATCCTGGATGAAGATCATCATCCCCCATTTACCAGCTTAGTATAGGGCCACATCAATGAGCATGATGAGCATGCAACCTTGGCCTTGGCATTATTCAAATAGTTGGTTTAATATGGTTTATTTGCGTGAGTTGTCGGCTCCATTTCGTTGCTGATGATGGCCTTTTGTCTGTGCTGAAGCCCTAACTTGATTGTGTAAAGTCGTGCACTTGCAAGTGACAATAGAGCCAAGGATACCGGGATATATGCATACCGTACACTTGGATACTTGCAGCCCTCGATACCTGGACCATCTGTGGTAACACATCTTACACTATCTTACCACACGTCGGATCAACGACGAACAACTAAGATGCCTCAACCGATTATCCCAAGAAAGGCATTAGCCCAAACTCATGCTGCCATTCGTTGCAGGAAGCACTTCACCAAGTGAACGGAAAACGAATGCTCGTGAGGATGGGCCTCCCCGCCATTGGTTTCCTCAAGAAGTCATGATTACTTGCAACGCAAGCATAGCCAGAATTTATTCAATCAAGGGCATGGCAATATAGACCATTAAATGTTGCGACCACTCCGATCGTCACACTGATCAGCGTATTCCCTTACTGCTTGGTAGGGGATGAAAACTAAATGTGAAATGAAAGGAGCGTAAAGGATCGACATAATCCTGTAATACTTAGATCAATTGAGTAGTTGGTGTAACCTACTAACAGCTGCTACAGCTGCTCCCGGCCTTGCTTGACAGGAGAGGTGCGGTCATCTCCACAAAATCCGTATGTCGCAATTTGCAACGAGGATCAGGTTTGCCCAGGACCTTGCCACAGAAGGGCTGAACTGTGTCAGTTTTTTCGGAACCGGGCTATACTGCAGCGAAAATGAGAGCAGCCGCTGCACCAAGCCACGTTGATGCGAGTTTGGAAGTCACTTTGATCGCGACGGACCAGCGAACCATGGGCCGTCACCTCTTGCATGCCTCAGATTCGTGTCAATCTGGGAATACTGCAAGGTAACGTAAAACCGTTCTTGGGCCCCTAAGTCTTGAGAGTGTGCTGAACAAAAAAATCAAAAAAGGCTGATCCATCTTCAACTCGCACCAGAAACTTTGTAGAAAAAAAGGATAATCAAGACGATCAAACTGCAAAGCATCTTCAATCAGCGCAATTTGCAGGAGGTCATGTCTAGCCACATTGGTTCGAACCCTGCAAGTCATCGCACATCCCAACCCTTGGCTCATTGCAAGGTGCTCATAGTGTATGTGAGCCAGGATTGCATTCCTGGCACAGGCTTCAACCCGCGTCATCCTCCTTGGGGTAATGATTTTAGAGGTCCGTACATGTCCATTTGGTCCAAAAATTTCTTCAGCCCAAATTTAGGAGGAAACTGAAGAAGCTCGCCAAGGATCGAAAGAGATCCATCCCCATGAAAAAAACAAAAGCTTCTCTCCAAAGACTGGGGACAATGAGTGGAGAACAGCAACAACTCGGAGACCAATGAAACCCAGGGAACCTATATATTATATATAGACAAAAGAACCAGCCACTGCCACAGGATCTTCTGGGCTGCAGATGCGGTGCAGACTTAGTACTAGTACTGGTAGTCGTGGCGCAGACTCTACACTGACATACACTGACTATATATCATATACAGACATACATATCATATCATATACTGTATGTTATATGTATGCAGCATGCATTGTTTTTGTGGTTTTTTCAGAATTCTAAAATTGATGCTTTTTGTTGGTTTCCGCGGAGTGATGAAGCATGAAAATTAATTTTAGAGCACATGTTGACATAGCCCAAATGTTACTTTTCTAGGCATCATTGAATTCAGCTCGGCACTTAGCCACAAGCCCAATCGATCATCCTAATATATATACACCATATTCAAGTGTCCGCGGAGTCAAAAACCACTGGTCTCAAGGGCTACCCGGGTGGCAAGTGCGGCTGCAAATGCAACTGTTCGAGTAATTTTTGGATATGATATGATATGATAAATGGTACAACAAAAATGGAGATACAAAACTTCTGGCCCAATGGTACAACCGGGACAGTAAACCATCACGGTGTAATAAATGGGACGATAATATGCAGATTGATACGCCGTTCATGTATGGTTTCACCTGCCGCAACTGGTAGCTATCCATCCTCGCAACTGCCGCCCCACCTGCGAAGGTGGGGCCCACAATCAAGGACCCACTGGATCTAGCCAGGGAAAATAGCTCGATGAGATCAGCACCTGCGGCATGTAACAGGAACCGGGCACAACCATAGGACATCATTGGACAAAAATTGGGATCATAATCTCTTATAGATCATGGATGCCAACAATCCAAGTGAAATTCTAAACCTTGCACGAGCGCATCATCATCGAAGGAAGCACTTTCGCATAGATCTGTTCAGGGAGAAGAAATAGACGCAGTTCAGCTTTGGTAATTTTCCATTGGAGAGCGCAAAAAAAAACCTATGTTTACTGGAAGACGCACAGGCCATTCCACTATGAAGAATGCCGAGGCAAAAACCTGAAGAGTTCATGTCTCTGATCACTCAGAATGCACCCAAAGCAAATAAACTCAAGCACTATCCCCAACAGCATGACACTTTGTACGCGGAGCTTGTGTGAAGCCAATGTACATCCTTTCGTTTTTGACCTGACCTGCTAAAATGACGTTTGTTGTGGTCAGTTGAGGATACCCACCTTGGGGAACAAGAGGTGGTCTTCCACACTGCCGGTGTCCCAACATTGCACATGACCCATCTGGACCCTTGCACCTAGGACCTGTCATTCCCACCTGACTGGAACATCTCTTTCATTGAGCCCAATCTAGATGCTGACCGGAACCTTCCAGAACCGGACCTGGATGCTGCACCTGAACCCGACGTGGAGGCTGCCGCGAAACCTGGCAGAACCTGATGTGGATGAGCCTCTGCACCGGAACCCTCGGAACCTCACCCTTCACCTCACCGGGTTTCTGCACCGGAACTTTTCGGATTCACATCAGCTATCTGCACCGGACCCTTTGGAACCTCACCAAGTTTTCCACCTGAATCTTCCAGACCTCACCAATCCTCTCTACCGGAAACCTGCGGAACTGCACCGAAACCTCCCGGAACTTCATCGGCTATCTGTCTCAGCAAGTATCTGCACCGGAGCCCAGTTTCTGCACCGGAACTCTCCGCATCTCACCAGGTATTTGCGCCGGAACCCTCCGGAACCTCACCACATATCTGCACGGGAACCCTCCGGAACTTCAACTATCTGCACATCTGCACCGGAACCCTTCGCTCAACCTTGCGGAACCTTACCAAGTATCTGCACCGGAACTTTCGGGAACCTTCCGGAACCATGTCCAGAACCTGGTGTTGAAGCTGCACCGGATCGCACCAGAGCTCATTACTGTGGGCTAAAGACCCCAGAGCAAAGTGGAAAAAGACTTAGATGATCATAATATCCCCTTGCAATATGTGCTGGCCTCCCTTTCTTTTCGGGGAACCTTTTCCAGCGAAAACCCAAAATTTGTTGCACCTGTGAAGTCGATATCACTGTCCAAGGCCCAAATGTACCTGGCACTCGGCGTGAGCCAAAGCATCGAAATGTTTCTGCTGATCATCGAGCATTTGGTGAAAGAACCTTCCTGGTAGCTCCTGGCCTCGCTCCCCCTTGAGATGGCCCTTGAAAGGGCTAGTCCAAACCGCTCCCAACAGCCAGGTCATGGCCAAACCTCCCGCAGCCCATAGTTTCATCAGGGTCACACTTGGCTTGTTCCAGAAGCACTTGGTGGTTTCTCAAGCCATAGAGGACCCCAAAAATGGTTGGTTTATTCCTATAAATTGTCAAAAAAGATGATTAGGGGGTACCCCTATTTTGAGAAACCCTCATTTTGGGAAATCAATGACAAGCCGTTCCCATTCGGAGGACATTGGTGGTGAAACACACCAGCATCTAAGAATACCAAGCAACGCCACCTTTCGCACCTCAAATTTGACCTACTGGGCGAAAAGACTTTTGGTCACCGAGCACAGTGTCACCAGCGGCCATGCTCGACCGCGATTCTCTAGCGCTGCGGGGATCTAGAGAGACAAGATGAGATGTAGAAACCCATCTTCCGTGCAAAGAAAAGAGCGATGCGTGGAGCGGGGAGGGGCTTTGAACCTCCAACCCTTGTTGTTCCACCGGTGTCTGAACTTCCGGCTAAAGCAGCAACAGTTGAGTCATCATCCGTAGGGGAATCACATGAACCGTTCTCAATCATAACAATCCTTTGCAAACTGTTTTGACCACTACAAGTACAAGCGGTTTTTCAACAATTCTTGACCCCTGTAAGCCATTGTTACGCACTACAAACCACATTTAACCACTATCAACAAGGAGTATAAACCATTCTTGACAACTAGACACCATTCTTAACCGCTACAAACCACAATGGACCGCCATAAACGGCTGTCAACCATTCTCGATCACTAAAAACAATCAACCCAGCTGTGAAACGCAACGGTAGTGAGGATTCCAAGATCCGAAAACATTCACGAGCATCCAAGCCTGGATTCCAATGATGGACCTTTTGCTCCAAAGAACTGGGAGCCAAGTAGAAGGCAAATGACAGGCACAAGAAAAGCTGGTTAATAAATGGAGAAAACTTAGAGAACTGGGAAGAACATAGGAAAGAAGAGACGGAGGGAAGACCAATGGCAGTTCCAAGGTTACCGGAACCGTGCCGGAAAACAATTGGGAGACAAATGGAAAGACCTCGGACACAAATGGGAGGCAAGTGGGAGTGAGACAAGCTGGGAGACAAGTGGGAAACAATTCGAGAACACATCGGAAACACATAGAGAAACAAGAACAAGACTGAGATCGTGGAGACAAATCAAAATCGGAGACAAGTTCCAAGGTTCCTAGAACCATGCTGGAAAAATTTGGGATACAAATGGGAGAGAACTGTAAACAAAATCGTAGAAAATTGGGAGACAAGTTTGAGCAGCTGAGAAAAATACGCTCAAGTGACAGTTTGTATGCGAAGGAAACATCTCTTTCATTCGCCGCAGGAGCAAAGGAACGACCATGGCGCAGCGGTGACGGGGGAAGCAACCAGGGAATGGACCGTTGTTTGAATGAAGTAACCAGATTCAGCAACCAATCTAGATGCTGCACCAGAACCTTCCGGAACCGGACCTGGATGCTGCACCCAAACCCAACATGGATGCTGCACCGAAACCCGGCCGAAGCCAATGTGGATGCTGCAGCAGAACCTGCTAGAACTTTCGGAATTTGACGTGGATCTGCACCGGAACCTTGCAGAACCCGAGGTGGATGCTGCAAAGCCGGAACCCAGGTGTGGAAGCTGTACCGGATGGCACCGGAGCCAATCTGGGTTGAAGACAGCATAGCAAACGATGTCGGGAAAAATCGGAACCATTTGCAGCTTCACAAAGCATCTGCACTAGAACCGATCTTGGCTGAAGACCCCACTAGCTTACGCATCTTACGCTGTTGGGGAACAAATGATCAAGTTGGGAAACATAAGACACATGGGAAAAAAATGGCCGGCAAGGCTGAACCAGAGACAACTGGAAAACAAATCAAGCGGAAACTGAAGAAAACATCACAAACAAAGTAGGAGACAAATAAAATGAAAAACAAGTGAAAAAGACCTGAGACAGACAAGTGAAAAGATGTAAAAAGACAAATGAAGGACACATGAAAACCCGCAAACATCCGCAAACTGGGAAACAAGTGGAAGGCAAGTGAAGGACCCACAGGCGCAGGAAGGGAAACTCAATGATGGTAAAGATTGAGATTCCTTGGCTTCCAACAGCTGCTCGGTTCCGTTCGGTGGCAGAAAACACGCAAACGATGATTCTCGACTAAAAACAACTATGAACCATTCGTGACCCCTGTTGCTGGACTGGATCACCGAAAGCTCAAGCTCTCGAATGAGAGCCATTACAGGTGTGGCAAACACTGAAAGCTTCAAGTCTTCCTGACGCATGCCTTGTGGTTAATCATATGACAATACTATGACTGTGAGGGCATCATGATCCTGTTCATTAGGGTTGTAATGCAGGTTGAAACCATATTGTAGTGAACCGTAACAGGGCTTGCCAAAAGGGCACACTAAATTTGGCATTTTCAGCGGGGATTCTTTGCCATGTTTTAGTTTCTAATCTTGGGCCATGAAAAAATAAATGAACCATATCAGAACCATATTGTTACTTATATAATGAAACAAACAATTTTGCTGGCTATTACTACGACGACTATTGACTCATGAACAATTTTGTGACCTAATCAGATTTTTCAGCCGCTTAGTTGCTAAATGCGGAAGGCAATGATGGTTTTGACCAAACTATATTAGGTGTGGATGCAACAAGAGTTTTTCCACAGTCCTTCGCTGTGCAAAACGCTTCTTTTGTTTTCGAGGTGAACATCTGGTGAACTCACCAGATTTTCACCAGGTTTTTCACCGAGTTTTTACCAGGTTTTTTGGATTTTCACAAGGTTTTCATCATTTGATTTTTACCAGGTGTTCCCCAAGTTTTTAGAATTTCATAAAGTTTTCACCAGGTTTGGGGATTCACCAAGTTTTCACCAGGTTTTCACCAGGTCTCGGGATTTCACCAAATTCAGTCGGAAATTCAGCCAAAAGAACGCACGCATAAGTTAAGGCTAAACGCGTCTTTAGTGAATTTTGAACGTTGAACGCTTCTTTTGTTTTGGGGAATTTGGGGGGTCAAGACCTGGTGAAAACCTTGTGAATTCATCAGGTTTTCACCAGGCTTTTGATTTTCACCAGGTGGATTTTCACCAGGTGGATTTTTGCCAACAGGTTTTGGAAATTCACCAGGTTTTCTTCAAGTTTTCGAGGTTTCAGAGTGTTATCCAGGTTTCACTTCGGCGATAGCAGTTATCATTTTGAAAGATTTTTTGTCTCCATTCAATTGAACAAAAATGCAAAAAGGGTTTTGTCCTTCCTCTTGAACACGCAAACGCTTCTTTGGATTCACACACGGGTGGATCCACGGCAAACCCTCCGCAAGCAATTCAACAAACCAGATCATGAAGCGCTATCAAAAAACAACTATTGTTACCAAATTGACTTTCTGTACCCATATTAAAATGACCAGTATGAATGCTCAAGGCGTTTCCGGATAATGGTGCTTGTAACTATTGTCAGCCGCCATTCTTCGATTATCCCATTGTCACATGCTGTAATGTTGAGGGATGTTTCACCATTGTAATGGTGGTACTCCCTGCCAAAAATGCCCAGCATGGGGGAGCTGATCATGGCTCATTATCATGTACATTCATAGCACTCAGTTTTGACAAGGGATCCACTACAAACAACCCACCCTCTTACCGTCTGGCATCCGCACATTTTTCTTCCCCAACTACTTGCTGGAATGATCCAGGGTGACGGTGACGGTCGGCCTAGATCCTAGTCACCTTTGTTGGTCTACACAACGAGGAAACAAGTCAATAGTATCAGTTCTAACCCTGGAGAAAGCTTTATCCCTGGTCTGTTCACGAGGGCCCAAAAAACTCATTAGTGGTCCCAGGGTTCACCAATCCGGGTTAACATTACTGAAGCTCAGAAGATAAAGTAGACATCGCTGTCAGGAAACTTTCGGACTTTAAGTGCACGATCCCTCAGCCACAAATCATGGAAGCCCGACGCTTCGCTGGCACAGCTAGTTCCAAGGCCCAACGATCCGCGAAGTCCGGACGAGGAAACAATGATATTTTGAAAGCAGGGAAGCAAAAGCAACAACATAAATATGTTACGTCCAATAATAGATCTGGAGTGTCTACGTTGATATTCGTTGATATTACACCTAATCTAAATAGATGCAACTTATGACGATACCTTCCACTTTGAAGGGCTGGAGATCACATTTTCAGGGTTGCTTTCTCATCATGTGCTGTCTTTTCACCACAAACAGCTGTCTCACATGCAGACCTTGCTTGGCCCTGCTGTGCAGCGGCATCTAGCTCATTTGCATTTGGAAAAGTCTAAACACGTTGAAGCGACAACTGATGCTCTTCTATGGCTGTTGTATCATGACAAAGGCAGTAAGATGGAGTATAAAACCCGATTGGGAAACTGATGTTTTTGGTTACTTCAAATATGGATTTCCGAGGCAAAAACATAGAGGTCAACCAATCACTTCGATCCACGGCTGGTGTGTGCCAAACTACGGCACAAACACATGGACCAAAATTCGATGTGTCCGCTGACGCAGCCGTTTGAGTTCTTGGGAATAGTGTGGGGGACACGACCATCAACGACCATCATTTCCAGCTGCTGAAACACTTCATCACGACATGATAATCCACGTAAATGCTCAGGTGTCGCTTTGAAAAGGCCGACCAACACGGTGTTACCTTCAGAAGATGCCCAATCATCGGAGGTTGCGCCTTCGACCATACAACCCTCATGTCGGCAATGTTTCTAAAATGTCACTATTTATGAGTTTATTGCAAAATTGTAAGGCAACTAGGTCATGCAGCAAGGATCAAACCTCCATGGGCCACTGTGCAGCCAAGTACTTACTATCTTGGACTTCAGACACACGTGTCCACGATTCACATGGAAATCTTCCTTGCCAGCTCGGAGTCATCGTCGATTTACCGGGTCGATCCGGGTCTCGTCAAACATGAGGCGGGTGTGTCCTGCTGGAGGATCAAATGCCGAATTCCAATTCAGCTCACAAGGAGCAGCTGCAACATTTGGTGCCTTTGGGTCAATATGAATTAACAATAATTCGGGGATAATATCCAAAAATAATAGTGGTAAAATGGTTAATGATGGGGGAACCAGGGGCACAGGGTTTTGACCCATAGCCATTTGATATCACGGGTTTCAATCTGGCCGTTTCTTTGGTGCCCTTAGATTGACTCATGCTCTTGCAGCTATCATCGTGGGAAGCATCGATACCAGTCTGACAGGCTATCAACACCTATCCATCGGAACGGATCACGATGGGCAAAATATAGTGAAGCCAGAAATAGAGAATAGGTATCTAAATAATGCTGACAAATTCATTTAACTATATATTCAATCATCCATTTTTCTGATCAAAGGCAACCTTGTTGCGGCGCTCTTTTTTGGCATCGGCAAGTCTTGAGTTCACCAACCTACGACCAGCTGTAATCCTCCAAGCTCCAAATCCTACAGCCCAACCCCGGATCAATGAACTGCTTAACATATTCAACATGTTTAAAAAAAAAACGTGAAAAAAACCAAGGTTAAGGAGTTAAGGATCAATAAACTGCTGGAAAGATTCAACTGCCGGCGTTCAAAGCCTTGGACATCACTGTTACGACGGCTTGCGGCCAGGCAGAAGTGACTAAAGTTAGCATGGCAAGTTGAAAGAAAAGACCGTGCTGAAGAAAAGCCACATGAGATCCCGGAACCTGATACTGCAGCTGTTGGCTCCCGAAAATGTTTCACCCAGCTTTGCGTTTCTGGCTCTGCTTGTGTGCCAAGTCATAAGCTACTGAATCATAGCTTTGAATAAGCCCAAAAGATTTCTGGTGATAGAACTGGTTGGCACCCTACCAAAATCCTTGGAGGCCTGACGCAGTTGGTGACTCAAGCTACCAACACTGAGTATCAATGATTGGGATGCGACTCACCGCTGGGCATGTACACCGCTTGAAGTGCTTGCGTGCCTGCATACATACACATACATTTATTTATTTATTTATTTATTTATTTATTTATTTATTTATATATATATATACATATATATATATATATACATATATATGAGTAACGGGGGAGGAAAGCCAGCCCCCGAGAAGAAAATTGACACTTTTTTTTTTTGTTGTGGCGGTTGGCGCTGCACATCGCAATCAGCTCTTGTACTTTTTGATGGCTCTGTTTGATGCAGTTTTGTCTGGTACGTTTGTGTGTGGTACAGGTTTGTCTGGCACGTTTTTGTCTGGCACACTTTTGTCTGGTACACGTTTTTGTTTGGTACGTTTGTTTGGTGCGTTGTTGCTTGGTGCGTTTTGTTTGGTATGTTTTTGTCTGGTACAGCTTTGTCCAGTACGTTTTTGTCTGGTACGTTTTCTATGGTACGCTTTTGTGGGCTACGTTTTTGTCTGGTACGTTTGTTTGGTGCGGTTTTTCTTTGGTATCTGGTACGCTTTTGTCTGGTACATTTGTTTGGTACGTTTTTGTCTGGTGCATTTTTGTTTCGTACATTTTGGTCATGTAACTTTTAGTTTGCTACGTTTTTGTCTGGTGCATTTTTATTTCGTACGTTTTGGTCTGGTATGTTTTTGTCTTGTACGTCTTTGTCTCATACGTTTTGGCGTTGTACGTTTGTTGGGTACGTTTTGGTCTGGTATGTTTTTGTCCGGTACGTTTTTGTCTGATGCGTTTTTGTCTGGTACGTTTGTTTGGTACGGTTTGTCTTTGGCATCTGGTAGGTTTTTTGTCTGGTACATTTGTCTGGTATGTTTCTTGTCTGGTTGACATATTTTCTTGAGACCCCCTTGGAGAAACATTTTTAGCGAAATGCTCCTTTAAAGGGCTAAAACCTGACCTCCCGTTTTTTTTGTGCCAGACGAGGGGTCAGGTCTAATCATGAGACACGACACACGCAAAACGCCGGGAGGCAATGCAAAGCAACACGCTTCAAGTCCTACTCTTCCTCAGACACCTTTGTAAATAACTCTTGGTAACACAGGCTGTCGGATACTCTTGAAATTGCAGTTTGTAAAACATCCACAGAGAAAGACTCTGAGTAAGACACTCTTGCAATGTCACTGTTCTATGAAGACTCCCTGAACACACTGCGGAACGACACCAACATATAGTGAGCCACTCTGACAGCAACACTCTAGAAGTTCAGATTCAATCAACACAACTACTGAAACACCCTGACTTGACACAGCCAAATCTTGTAAAGCATACCAAAATTTTCAGTTTTTCCACATGTGTGCAAAAACCTCGTATTTTCCAGGGTTTTCCTCAATGCCGCCATCACCTCGAAAGTTCCAGGGTCTCAATTTCTATCGCGCCTTTACGGCTTAACAAAAACCTTGCAACTTCCAATGTTCGGCCTTGCTTCCGCTACGCAAAAATACCGTCCAATTTCCCCAAAAATCGACCGGGAGCGGATTTTCCGAGGGCAAAACCCCGCCTCCATCAAAAACCTCGATGTTCCAAGGTTTTCTCTCATTTTCTACTGCGCTGTGACGCCTCGCACCGCAAATTGAAGTGTTTTTGATTCCCAACCCGCCAAAAACTTGCTCCGAACCCGCCCAAAAATCAAACCTCGAAAACGCTTCAAGTGGCCGGCGGATTTTTTTTCCCGTTCCGCCACCTGAGTTTCTGGACTTACCCTTCCAGAGCCAGTCTCCTAGAGACCCCCCTCCCCCCCCACACCCTAGGAAGCTTCTCCTACACATATACTTCAGCCCAAGCCATCGGCTGGCTTTCGCAATATATATATATATATATGTATATGTATATTTTTACATATGTATATATTTATTTTTTCATGTATCTAAATATACACATATATATAGGCTTTTTATTTATATGCATGTATGTCTATAATCATTTCTATGCATAGATGTATATATATATATAGTCATATATACATGTGCATTTACATAAAGACATTATATTTACTATGTATTATACGTTGAATATTAAATCTTAGACATCATTTATTTCATATTCGATATATACTAAATCAAATCATATATATATATATATTTCATGTTCGATAATAGCGTTTGTTCTATATTGAATGTTATATGTTATGTACTATATGTCAAATCTCATATTGTGTATATTGTGAATTATACATATTCTATATTATAAATCAATATATCTATACGTAAATGTATATATAAATATGCTCTATGTAAAATGAAATACGAGTACATCAAATATCACAAATTAAAAATACTACATCTCACGTGTAGTATATCATTTACAATATGAAATATATAATACAAATAAACATAATACATACTATATACATATGACAAAATAAATCAAATATGATAGACAATATTCAGAAGATATATGATATAATACATAATGTATAATATGTCTTTAAAAAAACAACTTTGATATAATATATACTGTATGAGATCAATGTCAACTATAATATGTTATATACTGTATGATTCAAAATATTTGATATGAAATGACCAATATACGATCCATACTATAAAACAGATAAAATGTAACAAATAATATATAATAGATAATGTATAATATATAACCACAGTATACAATATATATAATATGCAATATATATATAGTAAACTAAAAAATATACAATCTATACTATATAACATGTAATATATAACAGACAGCGTGGAATAGATCGAAGATACAATGTACAATATAAAATGTATCATATAAAATGTCTAATATATAACATAAATAAAATAATATGCACTATAGAACCTATAATATACATTTTATGATAAATAAAGTAAAATATATAATAGATAGTAAATAATAGATGCTATATAATATATAGTGTATAGTATATATATAAAAACAAAATCTATAATCTATATTATACAATTTATGATAGATAATATATATATATATATGATATATCCTATGTTCCCTTGGTAAGCATATAAGAATGGAGCTTCCTACCAAGATCAATGCTAATACCCATCACAAAACAAAAGCTGATACAAGGACTAATTAGCACAACACTTTTACTGAGACAAATATGCTACCGATGCTGACTCGGGAATGGATTCTTACACACTATATTGCTTTGAGTTACATTCCATAACATAGCCTACATTGAGTGTGTACCATTGTGTAGATTTACATAGAGATATATGCATACATATACACACACATCGACATACTTGCAATGCCATGCAATATTCATAGCACATAATATATATATATATACATAACATATATATATATCTATGTTTATCATATATACGTGTATCTGATTGCACATCGTAAGATACTGTGGACACCTCGGAATATCTGCGGATGTCATCCCAGCGACTGGCCGACAGCTGAACGTCTGACCTGGAGTCAATCCAGACCGCAAGCTACCAATCTGGTGGCGCCGCCCTGGGGAGACCAGAACGGCCTTCAGGGCCGGTAGCTGAGGATACCTCGAAGATTCAGATACCTGACATGGCTCCAAGCCTTGTTGCAAGCTATTGAAGCTATTGCTGGCTGATGCGAAGCACTTGATAGTGGAACAAGATGATCTCTGTGCTTGAATGCCTGACTTGTCGACTTGATGAACTTAGTCTACAGTCTCGATGTGTCTCGATCGTCCTGGTTGCATGGGGGTCCCACCAGGCTGGTCGCTTGGGGCCCTCGGGCAAGCAAAAATTCACTGCCCGAGGCAGACGTCAACTTGAGCAAATATCTCTGAAAATGGAGTCCCGATTGAACAGGACTCAGATGGTCGAAAGATGTTGAACAACACCTGAATGTAAGCTCAATACCTACACAAAAACAAAAGACAGACTGCTTGCGGTGATCATACTGCAAGTCGGATAGCATGGAGCATGGTGATTTTCCACTCAGGGTGTTCGATTGTTACCCACCAATGGCTTTGCTACCCGCAGAATAACAAGCAAGGCTCATCCAAAGCGCTCTCAATTCGTAGTGCCTTCAGATGATGCACGTAATTCTACCCAAGCGAATTCAACGTTTCCCAAGCACGACATGGTTTCCCTTTATTTTATTGACAAGGTTCCAAATTTGAGTGACTGGTTTAGCATACGTAAAATCCATCAAGATCAACAATACCCAACAAGACATTAGGCCATTAGTGAAGGTACTGATGCAATGAGACCAGCCGAAGTGGACAAAGTTAAATGTCATGAACAACTTTGGCCTTTGTTGACTAGGTCTTTTTTAAGGCGCTACCATGCACGGATAACAATGGATATGACACTGACAACTGCTGCAGAGTCAATGGTGGCAGCTTCAGTAATTATCCCTCAGACTCATGACACTCTCCCAAGCTTCTTCTGGCAATGTCTGTTCCAGTGTTCCAGACTCGAATATTGGAACCTGTCAACCCTCAGAATTTGTTTGGGCTTCCTCCAAAAACGAGAGACAACGACAAATACGGTGACCTGTCACTTTAAGGGGTGGAACGGCGTTCCTGTGCTAACAGTCGAAAAGAGAAAGACTGAACATGCTGACTTGTCTTCTTGCTTACGTACCGTCTTCTTCGATCAAACAAAAATCCTTGACCCCCCAAGAAGAACAAAACAAATTGAAATTGTTGTTTACACAGCTAAATGCACACGTTGGTTTGCCTTGCTCGTGGTTGTCCGATTCCCATCAGTGACTGCAGCTGTTGGCTCACAGCCAGAAGCGTGTCACCCGATCAACGCGCTCGTAGTTGTGCTGCCGTCTTGATTTATTGCGCGCCTGCCACTGGTTTTGAACGAAGAAGTGGCCTAACATAAGTGAGTATATATATATATATTAATATCACAATTTACTGTACTATCATATCTTATATACACATAGAGAAGTGGCCAAAGATTCTTCCAATGTCTCTACAACTGTCGTGCCTCAGCCTGCAGTTCAGCCCTGCGAGCCAAGGCTTGCTCCGCGGTGCAATAGTGACAATGGGTGCAAAGGTTCCCTTTAAAACATCCACCTGTGCGCCAGGTCTGCCGCATGTCGTGGTGTCTGTTTGGAGATGCTCAGGAACTTGGTGAAAATCAATTGCCATCACTGGAAACATGTAGAATGGAACTGTGTGCTCCGATGTTTTCTTCTAGGTGGCAATAAGCAGGAAAAGGAGGGAAAAAGAGAGAGAGAGAGAGTGGACAAAAAAAATAAAGAGAAGGCGGTGGCCCGGACTGGCTGCCAGTACAGCATGCCACCAACCGGTGTACAAAGATTGGATGCGAACAAACACCAATCAACCATGTATGGTGATTTGACTATGCACTAACTAGTGCATCTTTAGCTGAGCCAGGGTTACTGAACAAACCCAATACAGCCACAGGCAAACCCCACGGCATTTCCTGGGGCTGCGAATCACTCCCATCCTGGCCCATCCCCACCTTCCCGGAGAGAAAAAGCCACACAAGGATGGCACTTCCCCGTCACATGCTGATGCATGATCTGTCGGGCCAGCCTTGGCAAATGGGAACCAACCCAACCAGCCAAACCGTTGTCATTACTGAGCCACAATGCATGAGCAAAAAATGGCATCCCACAGATTCATCGCTGACAGATCGACAGCCGTTGAAGCCAATGCCAAGGAGCCTGGCAACTTCTTCGTTCCTAGGCAAAAAAACCAGGCCATATGTCACACAGAAAGCCAGTAGAGCAAGGTTGAAATCGAGGAGTTTCCACCATCTACCATCTATCTGTTAAATTATCACCTAATGAGCAATGATCTTCCATATTCCAACTCAAATCAGGCCACCTTTCACGCCCCACCGCTGGTCCTGACTGTGAGCACTTTTTTGCCCTCCTCCGTAGCTACCATCGCTTTCTTGCAGAACCTCCGGCATTTTCACCGAGAAATCAGATGGGTATCTGCCAAGCCATAGGGTAACCAATGGGCCCCACCAAAGCCAATAATCATTTTAGGAATCGAAACCATTGGTTGACTGCAGGTACCTATGGCTTGGCACATACCCAGATGATCAAGAGATGCAGAATCTACTCATTCACGCCCCTGTGGGAATGAAAAAAATGTAAACCATGATGTCAATTCAAGTGTACAAGTGCAAGTAAAAAGGTTGATTCATGCATATGAATCTGCATGTATGCATGGAACATGACTGTTTGACTTTGGGCTTGTCCAATTGGTCAGTAAGAAAATCTATTCCAAATAGTCACAGCAACCGTAGCAACCCTACTATCTGGTGGCTCAACCCATCTAAAGCACCCCAAATCGTTTTAAGTATATATAGTTGTCAATCACGATCATGTAACGTGCATGTGAACACATGCCCTGCAAC
>VSDK01011282.1:97449-119002 GCA_009767595.1 Symbiodinium kawagutii | reverse complement strand
ATATATATATATATGTAAATGTTATTTATACAGTTGTATATGTGGATTGCGTGGTACTTTCCTACATGTCCTATTTCAATTTATGAGGGGAAGATGTAAATGACCTGTACTAGCGCTGGTAGCACTTGCACAAGCGCACACGCGTGTCTATCTATTTGTCTATCTATCTGTCTATCAATCTATCCATCTATCTATCTATCTATCTATCTATCTATCTATCCATCTATCTATCTATCGTTTCTATCGATACTATTTTTTTTATATATATAGTTGAATCTAAATTCACATGCGTTTTGTATTTTGTGGTTTCAGCCAACACACGTAGGAAAATACCCCAGAACATCCCATTGAACATCCGGTCCCGTTGGAGCTGTGGGAGCTGTTGAAGCCAGCCACTTCATTCCGTGAGGGACGTCTTTTGGAACTTCGGCCTCAAACCTGCAAATCAACTTTGGTGACTTGGCTATGGCTAGCGCATGGGGTGCTGGAGCAGCTGCTGTCGTTCCCACTGTACCGGACTGTGGCCAATCGTGGGGCTGCTCTGATTAGCCTGGGTTTTGGACAGACCCAAGCCTACCTCTGATGGAAAAAATGGTTCAGGATGGCTCAGACACAAAATGTCACGTCGCATGAGCACAAATCCTTGGAATTGCCGAAGTTCTTTGATGTTGTAGTTAACTGGTTGCTGCCAAAGATGTTGGAATGAAAAACTGATCAGCAGATCTTTGGATTTAGGGCAGCAACTGGAAAGTGTTCAGGTTCCAGACCTTGCTTGCTTTGATCGAACCAATGGAGCCGGCCCGGCTTCCCAGGACATCGCTGGAAACGGTGCTGGACAGATACAAAGACCAGAGCCACAGATCAGTGTCTTGCCTTGGAGAAAGCCATGACCTACAGCGTGGTGCCCACAAGTCTGAAGTTGGTTTATCACCCAAGATAGTTTAAACTATCCTAGACTCATAATTATATACAACTTATGACTACTTAAATTATCCTGGGCTAATAGAACTATCCACAAGTGGTACTTTGATTAGACGTTTCGAAACCACCGAAAAGCAGGGGATACCACTACTGGAGACTCAGCCATTTGCTCTTCATCAACGCTACACTTTGATCCGTTCCTTGGTAACCATTGGCCGCTTTGGGTAAGTACGCAGGAGGGATGGTGCCCGTGCAAGAATGTGATTTGTTGTTCAATTTCTTGCACTTGGTTGGTGGAAATCGTCATCGCCCGAATCACTGGTTTCACATCATGATCTCCGTGTTATTGTCTTTTTGCTTACCCGTCATGGCAAGAAATGATTATACAAGGATTCTTCATTGGTCATGGATCAGCCCATTAAACAGACCAATAAGAATGGTCAACTAGCTGGTTACTGCTTGATGAAACCAAACTGATTCCTGTTTGGCCACCCCTGCCCTGCCCAAGCAAGCACCAACTGCACCAAAAAGGTCTTTGATCGTCTCTACGACGAAGTGCTGCTGGAGGCTCAACAGAAATTGGAACCTTCCACGAAGATCTAAAGGTGATGACTAGTTCAGCACCTGGCAGATGAAATCGATTGAAAACCTGCAGGAGGAAAGCTGTGGCAAAGCCAGATTCGCCCAACTTGCCCCAACCAATTTGGCGGGGATCCTGGCAATATGAAGTTGCTGGTTCTTATACACAACTGAACTCTTCGCGGATCACCAATTTCTTTCTCTTGACGTGTGGGAGTCACCTCCAAGAAATAAGTGAGAAAGAGAGAGAGAGAGAGAGAGAGAGAAGCGACCGCATTTGTTCAATAGGAAATAACTAGCCAAAGGACCAAAGAATACAACAACATAGCCCTTGAGACGGCAATGGAGAAAGAGAGAGAGGGCCCTTTGGCACCGCTCATTTGTTGCTTGACCTGCTAATCACTGGTATCCATTGCTGATGACTACCACTAACAAAGTAACTGCCATTGTCATTAGTGGTTATCCTGTTATCCTCACCATCCATTGGTTACCACTAATGATTACCATGGATCACTATTGATGATCCAATGCCATTGATCACTAATGCCTTGTATCACCATTGATCACCATCCATTGTCATTAGTCGTTTTTGGCAAAAGGCTGCTGGCTTTCCTGCCTGAAATCTCTAAGTTCCGCCTCCAAGAGGCAGCAGAGATCTAGCGAGGCGGCTATTGCATGGGACTGGGTGTGGTATCCAAGGACAGCCAAGCTTGCGTTCTGTTCATACCTAGTTGGTATGTTGGTGCTTTGAGGCATGTTTTTTTTTCCAAATGACTTTGGGATGGTTGGGTGATGGACTAATATTTTTTTCACACCGATTGAAACCACAACCCATATGTAGTGAATACCTGAAGAAATTTAGCTGGACTAATGATCATTAATACTCAGGGACTATTTAGCTGGACTAATTTGTTGTGAAAGCAATGTAGTACCAGCTAAGGTATTGTTCAGATCATAAAGCCGCAGGATAGGTTTCTCAATGAAGACGGATATGGTCCCTGTCCCGATCAGCTATCCATGATTCCAATGATGACGACTTCGAAGATCATGATGTAAGTGTTGTCTTTGGGATGAACAGTTACCGAGACATAGCGTTGGAATTATCCATACATAGGTTTCGTTATATAGAAGAGTGATCGACTTCTATGGGTTTTAGAAGGGTCACGTAATGGTTGAAGTTGAAACCCATAGTAGGTTTCATTGAAACACAAATGGTCACATCAATCGACCATTTAAGAAACTGTGTGTGATTTCATTACGGTTTCTTGCATGTGGAAATGGGTGAAGGTTCAACTTGCTCGACTTCTTTCAACTTCGGCAGGCCCATGGGGTCGCTGATAGTCATAACTTGCAAGGCCAAGGAGTCATGGACAATCATCACGGTGCTGACATAGGTGGGTTTCCCATGCCAGCAACTGCGTCCCGGCTGTTGCCTGATTGTATACCCATGTTTACCCAGGAATGTTTTTAGTTGGATGTTTTGATGTATCAAGGTTAATCTAAGCTATCTTAGCTAATTACCTATATCTCATTAATTCTAAACAACCTATCTCTGCGATCCGTGTGTTTGTCCGAGCTGTATATGTTTAGCTGTATCGTGTTGTATCTATTTATCTACCGATTCACGTTCAAATCTACTACATCCAAGTATCATTTGTTCTTTTGATCGATCTTTCTATCGGTCGATTGATGCATCCATGTATTGATATACTGATATATCAACCTATCAAACCATTCAAGTCTAAGCTGAGCTAACCCACTTCTATCGAATCCGTTGGATCCAATCTAAGCCCACCAAATCCAAGCTATCGATCAGGTCAATCCCTTTGATGCAATCTACTGTAATCAAACCTGATGTATGTTCACAAAGGCCCGTGATTGGGCACATCAAAAAGCCTAAACCTATGAGACTGTGGATTCATATGGAATCAGTAGATAGACAAGCAAAGAATTAAATGAATAAAAAATAATCCAAAAAAAATACATACTTGCATTTGTGCATTTTTGAGGTACCTGTGACAGAGTGCCAAAGCATGTCCTGCTTCTTTGCAGAATGCACAGATGCATAGATTAGATTGAATTAAATTGGATGATGTCGATTGGCACATCGATAGACAGATAGAAAGAAAAGACATATCAAGTGAGTATATAGATCACTCATATCAAGGAGACCAGTCAAATAGATTTGATTCAATCAGATTGGACTGAATAAGCTTGGACCAGATCAGGTACTGTAGATCAAATAGAATCGATCGGTCAAAGCAATTTGATGTGGATGTTTTGTGATCATACCAGGGTTCATGACCGGTGTCGAACTCGCTTTTGGGGTTGCTGATGCCCGGTGTCAAAACGTGTTGAATTCCCACATGCACAATCATTCGCAAGTAGCTCATGAAGCTCATGAACCTTATGACCACATAGCCATTGCGATCTACGTAAGTTGTCTTCGAGCTGTGCTATAGCTCTTTGGGGCGGTCAGAATGCTTACCGCACTGGGAAGATCTGACGATTGCTCCACTTCTTGGCCTTTTTATGCTGATATTGGGCCAGCACTGAACGCCCACAGAACGCATTTTGCCCAACAAAGTCCTTGGGCACCCGGCTGCGATTGAGCTGTGAAAAATTAGCAAAGGAGCACAGGGTGGGGCAGCAGACTGAGCTTCACCAGTTGCAGGGGCCTGATGGGGGGGGCAATGTGTGCTCAGCTGCATTTCTGGCCAACTTTGGCGTTCCGCCCAGCTAGTGTCAAATCATATTTTTGGGGGATGATGTTGAAGTTGTGCCGAGTCACACTGGCAGCTGGTGCATCATTGTCAGAAGTTGATGATTTTGATGATCTAACCGTCATACAATGGATGGTAGTTAGAATGGCACATGGCATGACTGGATGACCCCCGAGTGATCGCTTGATGCTGAGCGATACCGACGGCGCTCGCAGGTCATGTGGCCATCGCAGGCCATGTGCGGATGCCAAGTTCTGGTGAGTTTCTCTACGGCGGCTGCTTAGCATAGAGAGAAGCATCCATCGAGAACTAGTTTGACGTTTTATGATGAAACCATTGGTTTGTACTACTAAAAGGGATGTATGGGTTACCCCGGCGAATGTCAAGGCTGATACTCTATGATGAAAAGGATGCTCTTCCATGTGGCTTAGCAACTTTATACACCTCAGTGATGAAGCAGTTGCAGATAGATGAAGCCTGCCTGCGCGAAAGACCCGGGTTCTGGCTTGCATCAGGCTGGCTTTATGTTGGAAGTAGCTCCAAAGTGTTCTCTCAACATGTTGATGGAAGAGGCTTGGCATCATTTGGATACCTTGGATGTAATACGATAGATACTGCGACTACCCACCTCCTTACAAAGTCTTCCATGTTAGACCAATCCACGCCAGCCCAAACATGACATTTGCATGCAAATCCTTCCATGGTGGCTGCCCATAGGTTGTGTGTGCGCGTGTGAAAAAATGTCTATATAGATAGATCGATCGATCGATAAATAGATAGATAGATATGTGTGTGAGCTTGTGCGTATGGGACAAAACTGTATGATCAATTCTTCCATGTCGTCTCTCTTTAGCGATCGTTGCCCCAACTGGCGTCCCCTGGTTGCCTCGCCAAGGCCACCCACCATCAGCGTGGTGCCAAAGGAGCCCACGCGACTGCCACCCTTGGCAGATAAAGGTGGCGCAGCTGGCAGCCCCAGGGCGCACCCCAAAAAAAAACACGTCGCAATTGGAGTGCTCCTCCCTGCAGGTCAACCTAGGTCAGCCAGCTCACAATCAGCTTTTGAAGCACTTTCTAAGTACAGTCATGGTTGTTCCACACAAGTGACGTACTTTTAGGCTCTGTCAATGGAAATTAAATACAGAGAGAGAGAGAGATAGATAGATAGATAGATAGATAGATAGATAGATAGATAGATAGATAGATAGATAGATAAAAATTTACGTAGGCTTTGAAACCAGCAATGTTTTTCTTTTTTTTCCGGGGCATTGATTCATACCAATGGCTGAGCAAACTTGCCCAAATGGCGAGGTGAATCACCATCTGTGTGTGTGTGGGATGCCTTTTTTATGGACCTCCCATGGGGCGACGCCAGGATGGCAGCGAGGCCAAGGCTACCCCATAGGTTGGCCCGTGGAAGGATGCATCATCCGACCACGGGAATAGAAATGAATATAGAATAATACCGGACCACATTGGGATACAACCATCCTGGAGTGGACAAGATCTAGGGATGGTTCAATTTCATATTCTACAGACAGGATGGTTACTCATACAGTTTTACTGCGCAACACCAATCCATCCGCTAAATCGGCTGATGCTGCGCTTTTGAGGGGGCACGGCCTGGTGAAGGTCAGCAAAAACACACACAAGTATCAAGCTGTCCGAGTGTGAAAAAGTGCATGGAGATGTCGATCATCAATAATGAAGATGATGACAATGCTAGTGCTGGCGATGATGATCTTCCTCATGTTTCACATGATTCTGCGGCACCTAGCCTTGCAGGTCTTGATGAAAGCATGTATGGCTCAACATGTAGCACTCAGAAGCTGCCAAGGCCAAATCACTTTTAACCACTACCAGGTCCCCCGGGGTCCAAAACGGAAGCTGCACATCATTGAAACACCATGGGGGTAGTCCCCTGAGGAGGTCAATTGTTGCCGCATGCTGGTTCACCATCCTGGGAGTGGTGGTTTACCAGATCACCCTCCACCAGTCATCAGTTCAACCCACCTATCCCATGCCACCTATCCCACGGGTTCCCTGGAGTTACCAGTCACCAGTTCAACCATCATAGGTGGCACGGCTGACATGTTGGGACTGGCTCCTCCAGGTGAGGCGGAATCGATCGACGAGGTGCAGCGATCAGCGTGGTGGGAAGGTAGACCTCGAAACCATCGAGGGGGGGACCTTGATTGTCCTGTCTGGAAGTTCTTGCTGGAGGGCACAGCTGGACTGGTGGAAATATTGATATCGGATTTTGATGGATTTTAATCATATATTTTCCTGTACTACTTGCTATAATAGTCAGTGGGGAATATTGTCATTGTGTAAATTATCAGTACCCCAGGAGGGAGCCTGAAAGCATCCAAAAATGATCTTACTTCTTCATCCTTCCCCAGAAATATTAAGTCCCTACGTAGTACTCAAAGAATTCCGGGGCACTAACCGCAATTCAACACGATGCGCATGCTCGCTTTTGTTGACCAAACATATTGCCATTGCCAACCCATTATGAATCAACATGACCGACTATTATTAAATCTAAGCATTATCAACTACTGTGTTATTTTCATTTATTTTCTATAAAATCAACCACTCTTGTTAACATCTATTTTCAGATGTGTGTGTGTGTGCGTGGAAATAGCCTGAGTTTGCTGTGGCCTGTCGCAAGTCATTTGACCCCCCAGCCGCTGAATGCCGCTGACATGTTTTCATAGAGCAGCTGACAGCAACTTGTTCATTGATTGGTTGCCTCTGAGACTCTGGCCACCCCGGGAGGCTCGACGATGGAATCGCAAAGGCCAAGGCCAACTCAGATTGCTGGTGTCCACAACTGTTCCTGGATCGATCCTAGAGTAGCTGGGAAGCTTTGAGAAGCCAAACCCCGAAAAACCCAAGGTCCAGGAAGAGGATGAGAAGGAAAAGCGGATCTAACATAAAATCTAGAGCATCCCTGGCTGAGACAGAGCTTGTTTTGACAGCGACGCAGAGAGAAAGAAAGAGTTAAGACCAGGAGAGAGCTACAAATTTAGCAGCAAGAATAGAGAATGCGCATAAGTAATATGCATGAACAAGCAACATCATCAGCATCATCAACATCAACCAGCAAGAATAGGGGAACATTCTAACTAAGATGCTAACGAACATGGAAGAGCAGGGGAACATGCCAACATGGCTGCTGTCGTTTCGGAGGTGCCAATGACATGGCCTCGATCTCGTGACTTGGCGGGGAGTGGAGGGTGCTGGCTATCGCGCTGGCTGTGGCTATGACTCGCCACGGAGCGGAAGATCCGGACCAAGCGATATATCATATTTTTGTGGAAGTATCTAAAAAAGAATGGCACAAATGTTTGGATACTTTTTGGAATGATTATTGATATGATATCGGTAGTTTGTACTTTTGCAATAGGTCTGGAATGAGCAGTCGAGAGGACAACGTGATCCCCAAGCGTTGAATTGAATACTTGGCCGTTTGATTTGAGTCCATTGGTCAATTGGTTGTTGTTACTCCGAACTCCATGTGGTGACTCACCGACAGGACTGTCACTAGCCGAAGCCGAAGCGCACCCGGTTTTGGCTTAGCATTAGCCATTGGAAATGGGGGATCTCTCCCGTTGATAGCTGCCGTGTCTGTGGAACAGCCAGTGGTACGGCCTAGCAGGTGGCCGTGGATGCGTGCCACATGTAGCATCCGCATGCGCGCATCTCAATAGACCTCACTCTAAACCAAACACTTGTGGTATGGGGGTGCCACATATAATGTTTTTGATCTTCAATGGTATGGATAAGAACTATACCAGTTGCACCGGTTTACGCGTCTGGTCCTGTAGGTACTAGGGATGCAGGTATGCCGTTTTGTACTGGTATGACTCTTGTGCAGCAACCAAGCATGATGGCAAACACTTTTCTCGGACTTAGGTTTTGCCGGCCTTTTTGTGAAGACCCAGCAGTTGGTTGGCTATTGTGGGTGAACATGTCCTACTGTTGCTTTTTGAGGTTGATCATCATCGGCAAGACAGCTTGTGAGCAAAGTCAAATCATGGTGTACGTTTGGTTGCTGATTTGGTGGTTTCTCAAAATAGGGACCCCCAAGAATGGCTTTTTTTTTCAAAATAAATGCTGAATAGACTGGATGATTGGGGGTACCACCATTTTGAGAAACTACCATTTTAGAGCTGCTGTGAAACCCATGTCGCCCCCCATGTCGCCAAGGCGGAAGCGGCGAGACTTGGCTCTGGCGAATCGAGAGAAACCCAGCCAAGTGCCGTGACCGGTCTGCAGTTGAAACAAGCGACGGACCCCAAATCCAAAAAGCCTTGGGTGCTTGGTTAATGATGGTTGATAATAACAATAGGGTCAATACTAACCAACAATAGATGGTTAATAATGGTTAAATATAGCTGGTTGTTGCTTTCAAGCATTTAACTTCTTTATTTTTTCCAGTAATTTTGAACAAATGGTTGGTTGACTATTTTTCATCAGGGTTGAAACCATCAACCCGAAAAAACCTTGGGCATTTGGGCATCAACTCAGGTATCCTTGGGCCCACCTTTATCAGGGTCAACTCAGGCGACTTCGCCGCCGGGAGGGGTGCGCCAAGGCTCACGTTACCGGGCACATTGCTGAAAAGCTCTCCGCCCTTGGTTGCGCTGGAGAAACGCACCTGGGATGGAGCAGTATGGAGCAGTAGCCAACCAGCCATTGGACCATGATTATGGGTTCACAGAGATGGTTACCCTTTGGCAAACCAACATGGCAATGGAAAATCCACTATTAATGGATGATTTCCCCAGGGTTTTCCAAACGAAAAGGTGGATTTTCCATTGCCATGTTAGTCTACCAGAGGGTAATGGCTAAATGGATGTTGCGACCAAAGCTATCCTCCTATTGGCATCAGCTCAGCATCCCAGATTTCAGGAGGTCGCCAAGCACTGTTTGACAATGCTCTCTTGGGTCTGTGGCGAAGCAACTGGTTCTGTCCTCCTGGACAGCCATCCGTTGACACATATTGATGCTGCGGGGTGCGCCTGAGGGGTAGAACAGGCTCAAAAATATCACCGTAATTCAACGACACCACTGACACGGCACAAATCCCAGCACGCAAGGAGGCAAGTATGGTTGATTTTTGAGACAATCTGTGCATAGATCCATGTTGATTTCTTGGTGGATGGGTGCAATGGCGCAAAGGACATTGCTCACGGTTTTGGCAATCACATAGGATGTTTACCCACTCATTTTTGTTTCGGTGGCCAAATATTTCGAACCATGCCTTGTTAGAAATTACAGCATGACAGCGCGGAGGGGTCCAGTTGGTGTTGGAATTCACCCCTGCATCCATGTTGGCCCCTGCAAGCACTGTGGATCTTGACATCTCTCTTGGGGGCCGTTTTTTAGAGCTGGAGCTGTCCCTTGTGGGATGCCAGGGATATAGCACCCGGAGGTCCATGCGGTGAACCACCCCATGGCCACGTCCGGCACACCGAGGCCCAAGCCCAAGCCCAACGAAAGAAACCGTGGATCCTCAGGTTGCTCCTGAAGGTGTGGCCTGCCTCCTTGCTGGACCACTACATAGCAGCTCAGGGAGGTGATCATGACGTATCAGGAATCCTTGCGCAACTATCATGGATGATTGAAATTCCGAAGCCCTGAAACAAAAGGTGAAATCCGTGTACCACTAGTGTTCAGCGTTTCTTCTTCTGGACTGGCACTGGAAACAAAGACAAACAGCCAGTGGTCCATGGTTGCAGTACCATTTGGTCGGAGGGTAGTGTAAGGTGGCTTAGCCGATCGCCAAGAGTACGAGGTTCATCCATGACCTTGTGACACTCTCAAGGATGGTTTACCATTAAATTTCCCACATCAAAACCAGAGTTGTGTGTGTGTGTGTGTTTGTCACGCTTGATCATAATGCCTTTCTTTGCAAGGCTGTCCTGGCATTTGCATAAATGGCTATGCTATTCACAGCATGGTGAAACTCAAATCACGAGTTTGCGGTTGCTCAGGCGAATAATATCAATATCGTTCAAATGTGGGGTGGAGGCGGCGCCACTATATTTTCTTCCAGGTGCAGATGTAGAATGGACTGCGCACAAGAATGAAGTCGACAGAGGCTGGGCGGAAACACAGGGACATCCGATATCATTGCGCAGCGCTATCCAACTCTGGATTTTTCTTGATACTTCTGGGCCCAAGGTATTGCATCGAAACTGCCGCCCCGCATCCAAGCACACATCAGCGTGGGGTCAACATTAGATGAAATATATGTGATTATAGGTGCATATTTGCACAAATGTTCTCACATATGCTTGTATATGTGTATCTAACATTTGTACACATGTTTCTGTATAAGTGCATGTTTATTACCGTTTTTTTTGGCTTTGGTCTTAATACATAAAACCTTAGGTATATATCGGTACATATGCATAGATTCCACGTTTAGGCTCTGTGTGTTTCGACATGCATGTTGGATCGTCGATGTGTGTGTTTTTACATGTATATATTGTGGTAGAGTTGCTGCGGTTTGGAATTGGATGAACACGTGGTTGTTGAGGATTGGTCTAGATCTGTTTTTCTTCCAGCAACTTGACAATAACCCATTGCCACCGTCCTACATCCAGTTTTGTTTTTTCAATATATGTTTGGATATCTATGTTTACATATTTATCTTATTTATGTATATATGTGTTTATCAGCTTGATTCATTTATTTATCAATTTGCATCTTCAAACAGAACACGTGGATCTCAACCCCCATGGCTGTGCCCATCACTGGTGCGATGCCTCACCATGGCTTCGGCCTCCAGGTCAGAAAGAGATCCAGCGGCTCCAAGAGGACGCCCCCGGGCTTGCCGTGCCATGGGATTCCCCGGGTGCCTACGGATATCAGAAGGGCGAACCATCGCACGCCGCCCCCCTCCTGGCAAGGAATGGGGAGTCCCTGGTGAGGCAAGTCATGAGATGCAGTTGATGATTGATGTCTAGGAATTTTCCATTTCCAGTGGTTTTGGGTGTGTTTTTATGCAGTAGCCATGAGGGTATGGGTCACAATGACAAAAAGGAGAGATGGGATAAAGCCACCAATCGAGAATCGATACTGACCACCTATGAAGAGTGAAGAGTCCCGCATTTTGCCCCTGAATGTATAGATTTCCTTGGAGGAGCTCAACTGATGCTTAATGTTCCCAGATTGGGATCGATTCGACAAATCGTTACCAACAATCAACTCATGTTCCAGATGTTCCATGGTTTGCGAACCGTACTTTTCACAAGTGATTAGGCAAATTTAGCAAAACGGAGCTGAAATGTTGTCAACCAATTTCAGCAAAGTTCACTTAGAGAGATTCATGGGTAGTTTCTTATTGATGTTTCAGTTTGCTTAGCTCTATCGATGGGCAGTTTACTAGTCACATGTGGTCGTTAGCAGCTTGCCTTGTGCCAAGGCGATCCGTTAATCGTGTCACATGATCTGTGGATATTTGTGGCAGCCCCTAGGTTCCAAAGGCACTAAGCCAGGCTTTGGATATATTGGTTGGACAAATTCCACACCAGAGGTAGGCGAAATCACAATAGATTCGATGCCAATGGTGTAGGGGTTGGTCCCTTGGCTCAACCACGATTTTGGATCTGTGAATTTGATCGTTTTTGGGGCTAGGAGCTGCGCTTGAGATCGGCTGAAGCGGAAGAATACCGACGGAACTTCAAGAAGAAAAGCGAAGAATACGAGGGTTGCGCTGCAGCTTGGTTTGAACAACCAGGTTTGGATGGGAACCAGCGGAACTTTCCAGCACGATTTGCTGGTTTCTCAATATAGGAGACCCCCCAAATCATCCCGTTATAGTAGTAAACCAACCATTTTTGGCACTCCCTAATTGGAGAAACACCCACATTTCCCACATTAATGAACCAGATTGAGCTCCGCTGCATTTCAAGCCTTGGGATTATGACAGGTTCTTCCTTATGCGTATATGCATCAATCCTGAAGTACTGACACCGTTTCATGCTTTCTTGTTAAGATGATTCAATGTTTGATTGGGCATGTATACGGAGGGAGTTGTATTTGAGGTGGGTTCATGCTGGAATGCGAGTAGCACCCCTTGAGGTTCGTGCTGCGCATATTCTGTAGGTTATGCATGGTCATCCCAATGAGTTTGCCGAATATCAAGCTGAGAATGTTGTTGAAGCTGTTTGTATAGATTATGTTTTCAGATGTTAGACTTTATCCAGCGGATGCATGTGCGCGTTTGCAGATAAGCCACGTAGATGGGTAGGGTTTTTTTTGTACACGCACCTATTTTTACATATATATACACTTATTTGTTTATATCGAGATATTTGTATATATTTTTTTGATTCCATGTTTTTATATACACACATATTTGTATATGCATATTTGTGTGTTTATAGGTACTTGTTTCTTTTTCTCCCCCTCTCTATTTTTGTATTTATACCTATGTGTATATATATACATACATCATACGTACGTACGTCTGTGGATGTATGGGTATGGATCGAAAGATTTCCTCAACCGCATCTATCAATCTATACTTGTTAACCCGTAGCTGGTATATAACAATCATATAGCTGTTCCAGACGTGATAGCTGGTATATATGATTGTTACCAGCTCTAGGGATGATGGGATACCAGCTGGGTTCCAGCCTACTATGACCAGCTGGTCGTTGAGCCAGCGTTCCCGGGTCGCCACGTTGCAGCGCCAAGGTACTGCTGGATGTCGCTCAAGCAGAGCGACGGGCTGAGACTGAAGCGCCAGCATCGTGCAAAATTCAGCATGTTCAAACATGTTGGAAGTAAGTAGTAAGGTATTGACATTTTGTTTTACATATTCAAGTATTGTCAGTGGTCGTATATTGATATCTTTCTTGACATGTTTGAATATGGCACAATGTACATAAATATCTAATAGTATCTTTATAGATATATGAGTGTGTGTGCCTTGCTGCTGTGGACAATGAATCAACAGTGGTTACACTTTAGTCAATTGAAACAGTGTGAATTGAAAGCACCAGTACTAGTGCTAAGCCCATGACGATGGGGTCACCAATCAAGCACTCTTAATTTAGTTGAGCCTGTGGCCAAGTATGATTAATGAGGTCATGAACCGTACCATTGATCATGATTGACAAACATTGTTAATAGCCATGATTAACCCAATGATGATGAACCATGGCCAACAGGGCTATAAAGCATTCCCTGTTGAAAGCTGATACAACCACCAGGCAGTCGTTGAGCAACAATGATGACCAATATATTTTTAATGGCTAAGCGCCCATCAACCATCACGAACCATCAATAATTGGTTGGTTGGTTGTTGGGATGATCAGCCATCGCCATTCATGATCATCAGTCAAGGCTTGGTCAATTTTGATGATTGGTCACAACGAATGGTCACCATCAGGATTTAGTGATTTAGTCATGAATCATTCGTAGCCACCAGCGATCAGTCTTAGTACTCTCAGTTTCGCCGTCATTAGTTTCTGCTTTATCATCAAAGATACAGGGGTTATTACCATAGATTCAATATTGATGATCGACTGCTTGGTGGATTTCTTTTTGTTTCCCCCAGTTTTTGTGATGGTTGCTGGATTTGTTCAGCATATTTTCCCTTAGGGGTGGCAACTCTCCAGAGATTCGCACGGCAGCAGCGCTACCAGGCTTCGTTTCTGTCAAGAACGGCTGCGGGCACAGTCTCCGACCCCGCCTCTGCTGAAGCCCAAGCGGCTCAAGGGCATTGGGCTCTATGCCAGCGAGCGGGACGGGGTTGTGGGTGGCGGGGCGCAGTTACGTTGAAACATGTTGAAACAGTTGCAGATGCGGAGCAATCACTTTGGTAAAGTTAAATCAATAGAACTATAGTTGATAATTAACTCATTCCATTCATCGCTGGAATAAGTTAAGTATAGCTGGTTGCTCATAATTAGTAAAATCGATTAATTTTAGCCAACCCGAATACAAGCCAGCGGCTGATGGAGCCGTGGAAAAAAGCAGCAGTGGATTGTGATCACCAATGTTGGAAGGAAATCCCAGTACTGCAGTTGTTTTGGAGAATGCACCAGGTTGGGTTTTTTTCCCCTTCAAAGCAGGTTTTCCCCGTATGATATGCACAGATCGACCATGTTGTTATCATGGTTATCAGCTATCATTGTTTTGTTTCACAACTGTTCGCTATGTGCTAACGGTGGAGAGAGATTCTTATTGTTTGTTGGAACTGATGTTGCATAATATGAGCTCACCTCGTGCAGCTGGGAGATGACTAGTAGGACAGCAGGGGTCCTGTTGGTGAACGATGGTTATTCATATGGGTAGTATGGTTAGTGAATCTAGGTTCCGCATGACTCGGCCTGGAAGAGAACAAACCTTCAGTTCTTGAAGTTTCATCGACTTAAAGATACTTAAGGACTGTCGCAATGCACATTCCTGCCTGCAAACAGGCAATGCAAAACTGCTTCAGCAAAGATATTCGAACTGATCCCCTCATTGAGCAGATCTGGTATAGTGCCGGTTGCTTTTTTGGTGCTTGAAAGCACCAACATGGAAGCGATTCTCAAGGAGCAGACCCAGCAGAGTATGACATCCAGATGGGCTTTCACGGGTTCATGCACAGGTTATCGGTGATAAATCAAACAAGTTACTATGACTCAGTCTTCGAGAATCAACAAAAATGCCATTGCCAAGGTCAATTGCACAATCAATAGTTCAACCAAATACGCATCGCAAATTAGCAAGCAAGAGTCTGTTGAATTACCAAATTGATGCGTTATTCATCCAAGTCAACATCGTCACCAGCAATACTCATCCATATCTTCATCCTTATCATCATGATCCTCCTCATCATTATCATCATCATCATCATCATCATCATCATCATCATCATCATCATCAACCGTTACTGGGGCACCTTCGTCCTGCTGGGGGACATCGAGCCTTTCGGCCACCAGGAAGTCGCAGAGGAGGTGGCTGCCTGGTCGGTGTCTTTGACCGTGACGCGCGTGCTGCGCGTCTTAGAGGCGCAGGTCCGGTCACCGGTGGCGGCGAGGAGTAGCTGGCCCTTGAAAGGGGGATTATGACTGAAGCAAAATGAAGCAAATGGCATATATGCCAGTTTACATGTACGTACTTATGCATGTACATGCTTATTTATATTTTATTTATTTACATGTGCATACTTATAGGTTTTATTCATATGTGTATTTACTTTTTATTTCTATATAGATAGTTCGTAAAACCTTTTGGAATACAGCATATATGTGTGTAATACCTATAGGTATTTGCCAATGGCCCTATAGATGTATAGATTTGTCAGTATAACCGAATGGATGTAGTTACATTTGAATAGGTTTCGCGAACTACCATAGTCATACCATGTCAGAATAGCAAATGGTAGTTAGTCATACCTATTGGTATTAGATTATACGATCATAGTCATATGAGAATATAGGTATATGGTATATGAACTAAGCATATTGTTGTTTACATCGGCCGATGCAACCACTAAGAATGAAACCCTAGTTGTGTGATTATGATTAGTGGGGTGATCCCTATTGTTAGTAATAATGGTGAGTAATGATGGATAATGGTTCATGATGGCATTTTGGAGATACCCTCGTGGAAATCCCCCATGGATTCTCCAAGATTCTCAATATTTGCATCCGTCACACATGCTGTTTTCGTTCAGGTACTATTGAGGTAAATGATGGCGATGGAAAAGAAACATATTGATTTTGAACAGTGATGAGTAGAAAACACATGTAATTTTGCAGTTACTTGTACCTTGAATGATCGGAACTTACGCTTTGGAAATCTATAATGCTCCGGAAATCTATAATGCTCCTGGAGTAGATAGAATATGGTGAATCTTCGATCCCAAAATTGAAGGCGCGGGAATGCCTATACTTGGAAATGGCATGACTTTTCAACTCTTGACCCAGCAATTATTCTTGAAATTTATTTCTACCATTTCCCTCCAGCAGCATGAAGTGTGTATACGGCTGGACTTTCTACCCACGTTTCATCCTGGAGTCACTCGCATGGTGATCTATGAATATGTATGATCGAATGCATTTGCAAGTCAGCAATCTGAATCCACGGGCCCCCAAAACTCTAAAAACATAGGTTTTGACCCCCAAATTTTCTTTTATATATGCCATTCTGTCAGATATTGGCCAAAAAGTCCTATTTTTTGCCAAGCGTTATGCGGCCCATATTAGGCTACATGAAGTCTTATATCCTGTAAAAAACCATGGGATTTTGACCCCCCCAAAGATATTCTGTCAGATATCACCTACCATCGTTCCTGTCAGACTGATAGGCCCATGGGTTGTGAAAACTCCCCGGGGCACGGGAGGCTCAAGCGAATCGACAACCGTCCGTGGAGGTGCCAAGGGGAAAGGTGCAGCTAGGCATCCGTGGTCATAATGCTGGGGATAAGTCAGGAATGATGATATTAGTGGAGGACACTAGCTACACTAGCTACATTCTATGATACTTCTTGATCTGTGAACGCTTTATGGATTGTAAAGAGGGAAGGTCGGCAACAGTGAATGATGAATGGTCAGAATGTGTCATACTGTAATGGTTTTGATCGTAAGCTAGCCCTGCGATACTGCCAGAATAAGATGATCCACCAGGAGTGTCACCATCAGAAGCCACTTGTACCTGTACCATGTAAGAGGAAAACTGATGAACGGGCAAGCCTTGAAACCTACCGTGCTACTTTTGATCCAGATTTTTATAAGATAGATCCTGAGCTGTTGTATATAGATCCAGGTATGGTGGCCAACAGACAAAGAGGCCAAAGCACCCCCTAAGGTGTATTTGTACAGTAGGACATTTTTGCTGAGAATCAGTGAGGAAACAGCCGCTATTGTGAACATTCATTGTTTCTTCATCAGCTCTTTTGATACTGATTTGCATGAACCACTACACTGGTATCAGCAATATGAACCATCAACCGCATTAGCGATACAATTTCCCACTATCAATACCAAGTTCAATGGCCTGTCAATTAGCAATGAACTATCCAAGCACGGTGAACTGACACTTGTAGTACTGTAAGTTCACCATTTTTCGATTTGGAGAAATGTTTTTACCTGCTATTATTTTTGTACATTTTCTGTACTAGGCTGACTTACTATTTTAGATATCCAACCTATTAAACCCTACTATCTTTAATTATGTATCACATCTCTATGGCAGTGGGTCAGTTCACCCTTAGTCCCCCTGGTTCCCCTATCATTGACCATTGTTTCCTTCTTGTTGGTTGGTCATTATCCCCCATGGAATTGGTTGGTTAAGAGCTTGACCCAACTCGCCATATGGTAACATGCTGCAACTGATGTTAAGCTCCAACTGTCGATCGCCACGGTTGGCGCCTCCCAGGTGCGTACTCAAGGTGGGCGGCGGGGTGATCAGATCTTGGGTTGGTCACCGCCGGTTGGCGGGAAAATGATCAGTTTCTTGGCTTTCAGTTTCAAGATGTTTCAAGGCAACTTCTGGAAAAATCCCACGAACCAAGTCCCAAGATGTTTCAAGGCTTTCTTTTGGACTTTTTTCCCAGCAACCAACCCAAGAAACGATGAAGTTGTCATGCTGTAGTTGGATTGGCGCAATATGGAGTTGCTTTTTATTCTCATACTGGAGCCATTTGATTCCATTTCATTCTTGACTTCGTCAGGGCATCAAGAACATGCTGTACAGCAACGCTCACAAGCGCAGATTCAGAAGGGCAATCATCAGGTGCACGTGAATCAGCAAGTACACGTGGTGCAAGCGCGCTCGCACGTACAGATTCAGCACGGGCATCAGCAGGTGCACTGTGATCAGCAGGTGCATATGGCCCAAGCACATCCACAACCACAGATGCAGCAGGTGCATCAGCAAGTGCATACGGCCCAAGCAAATCCACAGGCGCAGATTCAGCAGGGGCAACAGCAGGTGCAGCTGGATCATCATGTGCCTGTGGCCCAGGAACATTTGCAGGCGCAGCTGCAGCAGGGGCATCAGCTGGCGCATGTGGATCAGCAGATGCATATGACCCATGCACATCCTCAAGCACCGATGCAGCAGGGGGATCAGCAGGTGCATATGGCGCAAGCACATTCACAGGCGCAGGTGCAGCAGGGGCATCAGCAGGCGCACGTGGATCAGCAGGTGCATATGGCCCAAGCACACCCACAGGCACAGATGCAGCAGGTGCATCAGCAGGTTAACACCGATCAGCAGGTGAACCTTGCCCAAGCACATCCACAGGCACTTGTGCAGCAGGGGCATCAGCAGGCGCATGTGGATCAGCAGGTGCATATGGCCCAAGCACACCCACAGGCACAGATGCAGCAGGGGCATCAGCAGGCGCATGTGATCCAAGCGCATTCACATGTGCCGATGCAAAAGGAGCAACAGCAGGTGCAAGTGGATCAGCAGGTTCATGTGGATCAGCAGGTTCATGTGGCCCAAGCACATCCACAAGCTCAGATGCAGCAAGGGCATCAGCAAGCAAACGTTGTCCAGGGGCAATTGGAGCAAGCATCTTTTCAAGTACAGATGCAGGTTGGGGATCAGCAATCGCAAGGGTCCCAGCATGCCGGGATGAGACCCCAGCATGCTCAAACGGCACTCGAACAGCCAGGGGTTGCATTGCAACAGCAAGCTGATCCCCTGCAACAGGACCCACTGGGCAGCCCGGTGGGTCAGGTTCATCGCACCAAATCCGGCAGCAAGGGGAAGTCTGGTAGCCTGCCCTCGATTCAGGAACAGCCTGAGTGCCTCGACGCTGAATGGTGAATTGACAAGTGGCTATATGTGGCTTGAAAGTTTACCAAGAGCCAATGGATGCTAGTGATCATTGATATAACTGATATAACGAACATTACTCGTGGTATCTCATGGCGAGTATATAGCAACCACTAGCCATCAGCACCACAAGTCCACGAGGGTTCCTGACAGCTTTTGCCTCAAAAGTTTCTGAGCCTTTTGATTCTTCTGAAGCGCCGGTTTCAAATAGAAAGTTAAAGACATCAATAGACCTACACCTTCACTCACACAGAAACACTGGACATAGATGCACTTAGACATTCATAACCATCAACTTTACACGGTGACAGTGGAGGTTGATTTGTTCACATCACATCATATTTATATATAGTTTATGTCTATGTATACACTTATCATGATCCGCGTCGCATAGATCGCTCTTTCTTTTTCACGAGGCACCTGGGGCAGAACAAAAGCTGCGCTCAGCAAATGGAGAATTGCCAGGGAAACCCTCGGCCCAAACAGCGTAGTGCATGACTACCCAATAACCTGCACCCTGGCAACGTTCAGATTGCTCTATGTTTCCACTAAGCCTTCCATCTTCACCAATGTCCGTTAGCCCGGGAGATCCGATGTGGCACCATGTGGCATTCACCAGTAATCATACAATGAATTTGATGATGTTCCACTGCATTAAGTGCGTTTTTGGAGGAGCAGCGGCGTTTTTCCTAATCAAGGATGATGTTTGCCCTGCACCCATGACGATAGTCAAGCAACCCCAACAAGCATTCGCCACGTGGTGCCATTTAAGCAGCCCTCCTTGCGCATCACTTGAGGTTGGCCTCGGTGTCCAGCCACTTGCCTGGTGAAGCTGCTGAGTTGGTGGACTTTCTGGATCGGTTGCAAGTTGAGCTGTCAATAAGGGCTCCCAACTCCCATCCATCGATGAGCGTTATCATTGACCGGTGGTGGTCTATCACCCAAGCATCCCCAAGCATTGATTCATCAATAACCACGCATCAACAACCACACATCAATAGCTAGGATAAAGCGTGGTTGGCCATTGTAAGCCCCTATTTCCAACAAGTAGTGTCAACAGTATCCATGTCAAGTACTGTCAATCAGTACTCTGGTTACCTCCTAGATAGATGCAAAAATCGAATCCACATCGAAAGGGAGGGATAGATCACTACCCACTTTATCACAGGTAGGATTCAAAGATAGCCAAGAAGGCAATTGTTTCTTGAATTGCTGCTAGCTGAAGCAGGGTTGCAAAGATGTAGGCAGGAAGTCGGACATCAACACACCAAAAAATGTATGATTGGCAAACATCCAACCCCCTTTGCTTTTGTCGAAGCCAATGCCCAATGCGTGTTTTTTCTCCCAGGGTTCAGAGTGCAGATGCTTGGCATTAATAGGATTAGGTGTTCTCAACCAACACGTTTTGATTGATGAAACAACTGCGCGTCAATTTTTACCTTTTGATTGTACACGTTGGGGTTGGGTTTTGTTCTGGTCGCGCTTCAGCATTATTGGAAGATATGGGAAGTCGGGAACATTGCTTGCGATCAGAAACTATATGGCAGCAGCCCTGGCTGTTCACATTCCCGATGACCAAACTAGTCAAAGGGTTGGTATGTGAAGTACGACCCATGGCTGCTCGTTGGTTGAATTTTTTAAAAGAAACAATATGATATTGTTGATATTAAAAAAAATGTTGATATGGCTGGGGGTAAATATTAACCAACCAATAATGGGGGATAATAACCAACAATAATAGGGAAAACAATGGTTAATGATAGGGGGACCAGGGGTACAGGGTTTTGATCCACAGCCATATATTTCCCATTCCTGTTGGTCATTGGTATATTCCCCACTGCTGTTTATTATTATTCGTGATTTGCCATAGCCAACGTTGCATCAACTAACTCATCAACTACCACTTGTTCACCGTGGATCAGCCAGTGACCAACCATGATGGTTGGAGATTTCCTGTATTTACAACCTTTGGTAATCCTCATCCATACACGGCGGGCAGGGTCATGATATATCCATGATTGACTTCTATAAACAGTTGATCATTGCCCATAGTACTTCCATAAGCAGTTGATCATTACCCATTGTACTATTGTTATGATTTGTAACCGTTCTGAACCAATTCCAACAAACCTCTACTAACCGGCTAACCATTGTACCCATCATATCAATCACCATTGTTACCATATATCACTATTAATTATTGTGAATTACCACGGAGCAAAATATTATTGTTCCACGTTACCACTATTGTTAATTACCTTGTACAACTACTTATAGTTATTGTTGATTACCACAGAACAAAATATTATTGTTCTAATTTACCACTATTGTCAATTACCTTATATAACTACTAGTTATTGTTAACTATTGTTACAATATGGCGGTTTCTCAAGAAAAATAGGGAACCCCTAAAATGGTTAGTTTATTACTATAAATGGTTTAACTAAGGATGGTTAGGGGGGTCCCCTATTTTGAGAAACCACCATATATAAAAATTCTTCCCCAGCTAACCATTGGTACACGAC
>VSDK01011282.1:58061-83426 GCA_009767595.1 Symbiodinium kawagutii | reverse complement strand
GAGGGAAGTCAGCAGATCCGGGGTAGCATGGCCACAGTGAGCATCACCTGCCAGGTGATCTCTGTCTGGTTCATCGCCATGTGGGTGTTGAACCTGATGCAGCGCTGTGTTCATGGGAACACAGCACCGATGAGCAGCAAGGCTAAGCTGCTATCCCTGGAAGGCGAGACCTCCGTGTGGACGGTAGGGTCCTACAAGGTCAGGATCACCAAGAACACGGCATCCTGTGTCTGCCGCGCGTTCCTCCACCACGGGAAGTGCGACCATGTCGGAGAAGCTAAGGGAGCTCTCCGCAGTTTGGGAGTCTTGACGACCCCCGCCCTTGAAGACGAAGGTCATCGCCGTAGCAGTTCAGCGGGTCCTTCTTCAAGGGGCAGCGCTCTTGACCGTGGAAGAGCCGCAATGGCAGTGCCAAGCAGGGGCCTGGGTTCCTGCTTTCAGGGTCTAGTCGAAAAGGCTAAGACCATGCACCGTCCAAAGGCGATTGGAGACCTTACAGAAGAGGAAAAGAAATCCAAGATAGCCTCTCTGGACCAGCAAGCCGCAAGGGTGCGCGAGCGGCTGTGCCTGGACAGCCTTGGGGAAGACTCCGCGGCCTTGGTTGTGCCTTCACCCCTTGGCGCGGGTCGCCCTACTGGTTCAGACGCAAGCGGTGGTGACGGTTGCAAGGCTATCTACCTGAAGGACGGTGAATTCTTCAGTTGGGTTTTGAGCCAAGTGGAGGGCTTAGGAAGAGGCTCTCGCATCCTGTTGCGAGCCTATTCATTTGACCAACCATCGTTGATCGCAGCGATCAGGGAAGCAGCCACAAGAGGCTGTTCAGTCATGTTGGTGGCTGACCAAAGTCAGGCTCGCGGGAAAACCAAACTTCAGCTGCAGGGGCGTTCCACCCTGTAGCTCACTTCCACCTTCTGAGTAACTTGTTTCACTAGCACAGTTGTACAGTTGTTTCACTTGTTTTGGCTCAAGTGGCACGTAGTGTAGTTTGCACAGGTAGCTTCACTAGACGTCTCACGCCACACCGCGCCGTCCGACCGTGGACAAAGGCAGCTGCGCTTGGCCGTTTAGGTAAGTGCGTCCACAACTCTATGGCAATGGATCAACCAATAACCTACAATTAATAGCAATATTATCTGGTCGTCTATTAACCAGCCAAAATGGGTTGAATATTTCTCGAATATACTTGGGTCAATGTTAACCATCAATAGTGAGAAATAGTCCCCAGCAATCCTAGGGAAAACATTGGTTAATGACCCATAGCCAGTTCATCAAATGTTTCACCGTCAGTTTGGCTGAACCTCCAGGATGGCGATGGGAAAACAAATGATTCATGGTTAAACCTTACTGATTCATCGTTAAACCACTTATGAACAGTTTTCACCCATTAAGTTTATTAGTCAATAGTTTCTTCATGTTTTACAGTTGTTTTAACTAAAATGGGTAATGATTGATAGCAGCAATGTTCAAGGTCTACAACTACAAATAAGGGTAAGGCATCGTAATACCATCATCAACAACAGTTTGGTGTTGCCTAAGTTTTGCAGAATCCCTCTTGCAATAACGATGTGCTTTTTGATTTTGAATTCGATCCCAAGCCAAGAAAAAGAACACAAAAAGTTAGTGGCTTTCAAATCCAGTATATAGGCAGTCTCCATGACAGTACATGTGGATGAAAAGCCGTATTGAACAACCTCGAGCTGGATAACATGGCTTAGAAGGAGGGTCATAGCCATTGTCGCGATCTGTCAGTATGTCAGTGCTCATGGCACCAACGTCCCCCAAAGAGATTGGATCCTGCAGTAAGCGTTCAAGTTCGTAATCATAGCCTAAATGCCCGATATCCCAAGAGTCAGGGTGTTAAATGCTAGGGATAAACTTGTTCAGAGAAGAGAACAGTGCCGGCTTCGTCGGCATCATACAGCATTTTGTCTTCAATGTTTGGCTTGTAGGATTTTTTCATAGAAGAACTGTTAAGAATGGTAAGTTCATTATGATGGCAAGTTGGACGAGGGGCAATGACCGATTTGTGCTGATCATTCATGTCACTTGAGATGACTGTTCCATACTTGCCATCCTACTTGGGTTTTAGGACACCAAGCTTTGCACGAGAGCATGCAGAGTCATGCAAATCAAAGTGTGTTACTCTTTTGTATGGTTAGCGTACTGTTGTTTCAGGCTCAGGATTTGTTTGTACTTTTCTCCTGCACATGGCGGGGCTCACAAAAGTGACTTTCCGAGATCCAGCAGCCTGTTGATTTTTATGAGCCTGGCTTCGGAATCAGGGTGCCCAATTGCCTGTATGATTTTTGGATGTTCGAAGCTCGGTTCTTGGGTTTGGAGCCTAACCATCATTCACAATCATGATCCATTTCGGTACCCACCAACAGCATCCAGCATGTCTTGACATCGAAGAACATTTTGACATATCTTTTGTTGACATTTGAACATTTGAACATAACCGCGACCTTTAGAACCAGTTGAAGCACAGGGTTATTTGACCGTTTGCTTCTTTGAGTTGGTGAGTATCCCCTATTCCTAACGGTTCACTCTGCACCTACTAGCAAACAAAAAATAGTCTGTGACCAAACAGCAGAAATAACAACCAAACATTAGCTGACCATTAGTCAGCCAATCATTTCATCGCCATTCGGTAACTATTGTTTTTGCTACTCATAATTTTGCTTTGATCACCTGACAAAATGCTAATTAATTGCTAAGTTCATAACATTTTTTGTTATGATCACACCCCCAATCATCACCATGAGGCCTTGAGACTACAAAATCTAGACATCTGAAGGTTTCATAGCTACCTTAAGTCATTTGGCTCTGGGTCAAATCACCTGACTGCTATTAACTTATTGACCACGCACCGGCGACTTCAGGCGCTCGAAGACGAGGGATGGACGGAGGTGGCTTGGCCTGCTAGTGGGCTTAGTAGTGCTTAATGAGTTGTTCATCAACCATTGCTAAATTTGCAGGACAATGTCTATGGTGTATGATGGCTAACATTTTATGAATGATAGTGGATGATATTATGATTGGGTTGATGATGTGATAGTGGTCAATCATAGTCTGCTGACCAATCAGGGTCAAAACATGCTATTTCATGGCAAGTCCTGGTCGGTGATTGTTAATGTGTGATAAACATTGACAATGTCGCAGATGTCCAATGGCGGTTCGTGCTATAGGTTATAGTGGTTCATGATGTTTTGTCATGTTTGGTCATAGAGGTTAATGATGGTGAATTCTGTTGATGAATAGTCATGTGCCCAACAGCATTCATAAGAGGTAGCTCAATGACCGTTTCCGATAGTTATTTCATTATTGACGGGTAAAGCTATTGCGATTGTTGACGCTTCCTGTCAAGCCAAGTTGTTGGCTTCATCCATGGAGTAGTCGCAGCATGCTTTTGATTTTTTTTACAGGTTCTCCAACGCTTTAATTAGTTGATTGCATTTATTTTGGTGGTATAGTGCCTTGTTGTTTTTTTTTGGGGGGGAGGCTATTTTTTTGTTTGGACTGTCAAGAACTTTGAGCCCCTTCCTCGCTCTCGTTGCTTGCGGGGTGTCATTCGATGGCCATACAGGAACTCCTATCCTGGACAGGAAAACATGCTCTGATGCACTTCACAGGGGGCACGACAGAAAGCGCGGAAAAATATCAAACAACAGACCTGCAAATGAACGGAGCTTCACCAACGTCAATCCTTCGCTCCAGGTACCGCATGCGATCACAGCAAAGATGCTACGTAGTCCTTGCTTGAGGGTTTTTTGCTAACGGACCATCATGAATTGGTTGCTTCAATTCACAATTTCAAGATTCATGATGGTTTAATGACTGAGATGTTGATTCTACCAAACGGATGTCTTGTGGCTGGTTTTGATTACAGACCTAGGTATTCATTGCTTCCAGTCCCAGGATCATGGTTGAAACAGTCCTTTGGACATATTGGTGGTCTTATCATCCACCCTTGAATTAGCCCTGGAAGATTTTTCATTTCCTACAAGAAAACCAGCCATAAATGGTGGATTCCCATTTCCAGGATAGTTTAACCCGAGAGTAGCCAGAAAACATCCCCTGGGATTCCAACAACCATGGATAAGCCACTATAGTTCATGGTCAAACCAATCAGCTAGTGGTAAACCATGAAAAAAAAACATGATTAAAATTGGTAAGCCATAGTTCATTGGTCACCACTTTGAATTTACCACTTGATTTTGTCAAATTTGCACAGCTTAGCGGTGACATTTCGCAGCCTCAGGGAGCTCATCATGGCGCTTGGCATTCCACGGGTCATGATGGCTGGCAGCTTGGCGAGCAGGGCACCCCACCCCAAACTCCTAGCCATCGAGCCCCTTGTCCATGGACACCACGCCAGTTGCAATTGACTCATGGGGAAGCAGTTGATATTGATATTGATATGGTTGATATATAACCAACTAATGGGGGATAATAACCAACAAAACTATAGGGAAAACAATGGTGAATGATGGGGGAACCAGGGGTACAGGGTGAACTGACCCACAGCCATATTGTTCCGGTCCGCATCCAAAAGCAGTTGTCTATTTATCGTGTGAGGTATAGTCCCACATGACTGCAGACAGCGAAAGGTGCAGGCATGGAACCTGTCAAATAGAAAGACCGACATAGGGACAGAGACATAGACAAAGACAGACATGCAGATGTACCTTGTTTCGATGCAGATGTACATATATAAGCTCCTTCATACAAGCAAAAGCCACATGTGTCCCAGTGGCAGGCATTAAATGACGATTGGATAACTATATTTACGTGCCCGTATAGGGTATACATGTACCTCAAAGATTCTTGACATTTGCCAATTATACCTTGAAAATTCAATTAAATTCAACCTTTTTCAGGACTATGATTTTCATTTCCAATGTATATGCATTCTGTGTTTGTGTGGCTGTGTGCAGGCAAATGGTGAAATGCAAACACAACAGCAGGAAAGTAGTGCATGTGTGGATGTACATATGTGTGCATGTACGGATGGTCACCGCCTACTTGCTGTAGCAGCAACTACCAGTGTGTTGCAGCCGTGATTGTCCAGCCCCCTGGAGACCTTGTTGCCATTGGTGTTGCGAGGCACGGGGGAGGAGACTTTGCCTCTGGCTTTGAAGAGGATGGCAGCGGCAGTTGGACAACATGGATCTGCTGGCGGTGTGGATCAAGATACAAGCACGTCCTTATGCATAATAAGCCCAACAAATCCCATACGCATACAAATATGTACACGTGTTAGTCTTCGGTTGCTTTACGATGGCGCATGTATTTTATATCTTTAAGTATGTCAAAACATGCAGTGGCCGTGTGCATACAGTTCTTTGAGCAGCTTTTGCGATGCAGACTAGTAAGGGCAGTCAACCAACTGATCAATGGGGTCGTGCACTTATGCTTACGGTTACCGGAAGCCAGTATCAAGCAATTCCAAAGATGGAGACAAGGCTCCTGGCGATTTTCGGTGGTGTGTGGCTAGGTTTTCCAAGAAAAATGCTGGATGGCTGGAAAATGTTGGAAAATCCTTTGAACCCCGGGAAACCGATGACATTCCAGCGATCCAGGTGAGCACCTGCCGACCCTCGCGGCGCAGGACTTGGACGAAGAGGTCTCCCGCATCGCCGAGCGATCACCCGAGAAGCAGAGCGCTGCCGTGGCGCCTCCTGCGATGTCGCCGGTGCCGGAGACGGGAGGGACCCCCACACCCAACGCGGAGGACCGAACGGGGTGGGATCCTGGGGAGAGGCAGCCATGGAGAGCCGGCTGGTTGAAGAGTTATTCCATAACCAGTTTGCAGTTCTGGGTGAGCCAGTTCATCAGTTCACTACAAACCAGTTAAGACAGTTTAGATTTGATAGTTATGATAAGTTAATGGTATATAAGATCTCAGAGTTGAAACTAGTTGGAGAAAAATTGGGTAATAGTGGTTGGTGGTTCCAAGATGGTTTTTTCCAATCGTATATAGCTGGAAATGACTGTCTATATAGTTGAGTGTTTTGGGGGGATAGTTGTCAACCACGAGACGGGTATATTTGCTGAAACCCCGTTTGCTGACGACCCTGTTGCTGAATGGGCCTTATCCTTATCCGCACTGTTTGACCTGGCTGTTCATCATGGTCGGGAAGATTGGGAAAGATGAACAAGCAAGGTGGGAATCACGATCGGCCCAGCTTCTGCTAGTGTCAACACCGCGGACCATGAGGCAATTTGACTACGGAAATGGACAGCTGTCGATTGATATGGGCTTGCTGGGTGTGAGTCTAACAATGATTGCCTAGTAATTGCCCAATTATGAATGCCATTCCGAGCCTTTTGCTTTACTATTCTCTCTTTCTCCCTCTCTCTCTTTCTCTACGTGTACATGTTTTTTTAATCTATGGAGATGCGCCGGAATAACTCAGAATAGAGGAAGCTAAAGTCAGACTATAGCATATAAGAATATATAAGAGATGTTAGGGGAAATCTACTGGTTCCTTTTGTTGTAATCAGCATGCACGCTGAAAACAACAATCCCACCACAGGAAGTAAAGCCTCAGAGAAACAATCGCAAGCTACTATAATAAGCTACTTGCAATGGCAATCAAAATGTGGTGCCGTAGTAGTCACATCCAATCCCGATGCACTGCCCATGAAATCCAGGTTATGGATGGTTATGGTAGTTGTTGCTAACCATCCGTCGTCGGAAAAGTCATGTTACATTAAAGAGATCCATTCAATAGTTTGGTAACCTAGGAGTCAATGACGATCATTGCGAATTCATGACTCCTAGGATTTGGTTACGAAATGTACCTCGTGTCATGAATCCCAGGCATCAATGACGAACCAATCTTGATGGACCACCGCTGGGATCACCCTCCAACGGCCAGGAACCAGATTGTCCCAAGTGCAGCGGCGTGATCTTCAAGTTCGCTGCGACTCAGACGTCCCCGTGACATGTCCAATCGAGTGCGGTCAGGAACTGGTGTGCACAGTGCGGTTTGGTTGATGATCCTTCATGATGAAAAACTATATAGATGAGGGATGATGAGGGTGCTTCTCAAAATAGGGACCCCCCCCAAATCATCCAAGATTAACACCATTGTATAGTAATAAATCATCCATTTTGGGGGTATTTCCATTTTACGAAACCATCATGTAGCTGATCAATGTTCATAATAGGTGACCTGAATAGGAATGGCCAGTGCTTGATGGCTGCCCGGTTGCAACGGGGGCCGATTGACCTTCGCCCCTTGTTTGTGACTGTGAGGATGGCAAACCAGCAATCATGCAGATGTGCAACCATGTCCAACCAGAAACTAATTGGCACCTAGGGCTGAAACATTGGGGGATGGATTGTAGCCACATTCGTCCAATATTGTGGTTAGCTGTGTGGCTGGAACACGTTTTTTTGGTTCATACTGCCTTGCTGACACAAGGCAATATTCTTCTGCAGCGGTCGGTATTCCAACAGATCCTCCTACTGAATTAAATTAATGATCGAATGAGGCGCGTTTTCATGATGATGGTCGCTGACTGATCTGGTGGCCAGTTCTTTTCCCAGGTGCAGTTGCGCGAGTTAGAGTTCATTCAACATTCGTAATGATTTATGAGATCCTGTCTTGGTAACAACGAGAAGTGTAAAAATATCATGGCTTTGATGGCTACCATTGTAGCTACATGCATGTAGCTACCCCACTTAGACAAAGGAACCCTTGCTCAATCAATGCTTGATGCCCTTCACGGTGCCATGAGGACCATAGAGGTTGAGGAAGCAGCCGCTTGGACGACAGGGTACGGTCAACATGGTCGGTTGGTGCTGCCAGGTTGCGTACCGTTTGACTCACTTGATGCATGGGAGATCATATGAATAAACCACCTCCAGTTTACCTTAAGTGCCTTGTGTTGCTTTCCAAATATGGCTTTTACATTCGGATCCAACATTTTATCACATTTGCGATGCTTACGGCCGGAGTTTCAAGATTTGATGCAACATGATCCAACATGATCCAACATGATCCAACATAATCACAGGACCCCCCAGCGGTTGTGGCTCAAGAGCGCCAGCATTTGCTCATATTTGCTCCCGGATTTGCACTACTCAGCTACAGGATGGCCGGCCAGAAACCTGTCCTTGCTGTGCTGCTGCTTGCAGCCCTGTGCTACTTCTCCGCTCCCGCCTTCATCGCTCCACGTGCAAACAACTCGACGGAGCAGCGAACCGCAGAAGGTGTGGCCTTGGGATTGGGAGCTGGTCTTCTCACCGCTGAGCCGGCCCATGCGGGGGTCATTGGAACCTTTGCGGACGAGATCATTCCATACTCCTTGAGCATCAGCTTCGCCATCATTTGGGGCATCATCCTGGGCTTTGTCTTGCTCCGCCTCCAGGAGGCCTTCCCTGAGTGAGAGCGCTCTCAGCCGCTGGCGACCGTTTTTCCAAGGTGAAAAAATGACCAGCCGCAGCGCTTCCGGCGGTGGGCTGCCATTGAAATCTATGTGATGTGGCAATGTGATGAATGCCTGTATGCAGGCATGGGCGTTTGAACAGTATCTAAGTGTTTATACCGTAGATTTTTTTTTAGATCTATATGTATACATAGGTGTACGAACATGTGAATGTAGTAAGTAATGTTTGTAGGTTTAAACGTGCATCATGAAGCAGACCAATCACTACCACCCAAAAGGAGCTCGCAACATCAGCTCTTGCCTGGCTTATCTCAATGAGCAAGACTTCAGGGTTGCAGTACGCCCTCAAAGTCCGAGGTTCATGATGATAAATTGAGATGCAAGATGGCCTGTGAGCAATGGAACGATATACTATGATCGATGCATGCCGAACAGCGGGAAAATCACTATAGCAGGTCAATGATGTCAAGAGAAAGCGTCAATTGAATCTATGGCTCCCCACGGATGTCCACAGTGAAGTCCAGATTGATGGTCTCCCTGAGCCTTAGCCAGTTGTGAAGACCAGTCTTAGCCCTCACTATATAAGGACAGCAACTATTTCTGCTATCATAATATCTTTGGTCATCAGCCCAAATGAGATGGTTGGCTATATTTTTGGTTGTATGGTTAGCCCCCTGGACGCTTCCCGAAATGATGCCGTCTTAGTGGCCACTGAGGAGCCAGTGAAGCCTGAAAAGGCCTTGGTCACAGCACAAGAGGAAAACCGCGTGCTGAAGCTCGGCTCCAGAGGTATCGGATTGGAACGTTGGAGTTTCAAATCGATGGCTTTTGAGCAGGTTGGATTGTTTAGATTGGATCCTAGTGGAGTGCTGGATAGAATATGATATAATTGGGTTGATGTTTTTTTTTGGGTTTTGGGCACTCAACGATCCATGATGAACAATACAGGTTGTTTGTTTCTTGGTTGGTGGTTAAAAATTGTTGCTTGTGGTTGACTGTTAGCTAATTGATGGACAATAATGTGTAGTCATGCGTGGCATTTGTTGAATCGCTTGTTTTCAAACAAATGTCAATGCTGAAAATGCCAGTTACTAGTTGGCGATGGAGAGAGAGAGAGAGAGAGACTGATTATTAGTGGTCGTGGTTTCGTAACAGCTCCAAGAATTAACGGTTGATAAATTGTTGATTTAGGTCACGGTTGCTGTGATGATATATCATGGGTTGCCATGGGTGGATGACTGGGGGTGATCATGAGCAACAATTCGGGATGGATGCGTGTAGGTTCTCAGCGTGATATTAGTATATATTGATTTTGATCCTGTCACGTGTACACTCCTGCCATATTCACAGGTTTTCCTTGTGGCTTTGTTGAGTTTCTAAAGCTCCCAGCTGTCTCAGACATTGTTAGCACAGCAGCAACCAAAAGGGATCAGAAATTCCAACGACCCACCACCGACAACTCGCAGATACCCGCATCCACAGCAGCAGTAGCAACTTGCACAAGGAAGAGAAAGACAAGAAGGATAACATCAACGAAAAGAAACGTGTTAAAAACACATCATCGATATTGATACCCTCCCAAACATTTGGGGGTGAATCGCCAGCTATTGATGGTTGAAGTGGTGGTTGTGTACCTGTAGATTTGTTCAGTTTTTATCAGTTTTCAACTTTTGTATCCTTCCATATCATCATGTATTTGGTTGTTAACTATCAAGTAATAATAAAGCATATTGGGTGTCTGACGGTACCCCTCATTGATGCAAGAAGCAACCAATAGTGAACACTGTGCTCCTCATGCTAAGCATTAGCAACTGGTTGTTGAACAATGATGACAGTCATCCCCTTTGGATGGCCACCATGTTTGCTCAGGAAGCTTTCTGTACCTTGGCGGCAGCGCCACGGAGATTTGGGGCCTGATTTGGGGTAGCCTTTTGCCACGATCAAATCTATACACTGTCAGGTAAAAGGTATGAACAACCACTAACCCATTGCATTAACCATGGGGGTCAGCGTCCGTGAAACCAAACTCATTTATACCCTAATCTTCCAAACAATTAATTTTGAAACACCAGGGTTGAAATGCCACCTTTCGAATTCCTAGGTTTGGAAATTCAATGGTATCTATACGTGCCTGGTGAAGGGTCTTCAAGGGGGACCCCGGAGCCAGGCTTTACAGGCACTTGCTTTGCTCGTAGTCGAAATCGGTCCATTCAAAGCAGTTTGGGTCCGTGGGATTATTTGGAAAGGGCTGGGAACACCCAACCAGAATGGCTGATGGTCAATGATGGTTATTGACCATAGTTGCTCCACTGATTTTTAGGTAGTTTTCTGCTGAAGATAGCAGATTGAACTGTGGTCCTTTGCCGGGCCCTGCCGGCCACCCATACCGAACAGTGATGCCTCAGCACTGCTTCATCAGGTTGCAAATTCCAAGAAGGAAATTGCGTACTACAACAAGGTCACCCTGGGGATGCCGGGAGGATGGTGACACATCACAGGCGTGAAGATTGGTGAAGCTGGGGGGAAACCTGCAAGTTCACGAGCCAAGGAAGGCATGCATATGTGAGCTATAGACTGACCCAACTGACCCTGCATATTTCGCCCAAGTTGCATAGGCATGCACTGATTTGATTAGAAATAGGTGGTATGTTGCATGATGCTGGTAGTAATGTTGGTTTCTGATTAGTGTAACCCCCCTAAAGTACTGAAAATAGGCATGAAACCAACAGGTAGATACGATCATCAGAAACCAACATTAATGGTGACTAATAGTGATTATCAATGATTAATAGTGATTAATAGTGATATTAATGAACTAGTCATAGTGATATTCATATATCTATTGTGGATGTTGATGGCAGGTCATTGACCATTGCAGTGGTCCTGTGCCCAACCGTAGATGCCCCCGGGTCGCTCGCGTCACTCGCGTCACTGGCAGGTGCTCATGGAGAAAAATGCTGAACACCAGCAGGAACTCCAGGAGCCCCGGGAGGGAACTTCTCGGGAGATCTCAGGACGTTGGAAAACATGGGGAGGTTGGGTTAATATTGGTTAATCAACATATTCGTTAACTGATAATCATGGAGAGGTTGGTCTATGATTGACCAAACGATTGGGTGTTACTAATAATGATTAATAATAAGGTTGGTGGTTACTAATAATGGTTACTGATAATGGTTACTAATAATGGTTACTAATTGAAAAAAAATAGTAACCAATAATGGGTGTTAGTAATAATGGTTAATAATAAGGCTGGTGGTTGTTAACCCACCACTATTGACTGGTTGGTGGTTGTTAACTAAAAACTGTTGTTGATAATGGATAATAATGAAGGATGATAAGTAACAATAATGGTTAAACAACTATGTACTTGGTGGTTTTGAGCAGTTTTATTTTCAGAAGTAGATATTGACAAATGGTTGGTTGACTAACATTGTTCATAGGGCTTGCAACCACCAACCAGTCAGATTTCTTGCCGTTGAGAAGTCATTAGATGTCATTAGTGCTGGCTTGTCCTGGAAAACCTGTTTTACTGCGGCATTTTTGACTTTGCCATTAAGCATGCTAAGATAAAAAGTCATGGAAAACACAGTTTTTGGGTTTTGGAAGTTGCGATTGTGTTCCTTTTCCCCGACACTTTTGTTTGCTTCTCTACAAATCGCTATGCCGCTAGTTGTCGACAATTACAGCGCCTCCAAGTCACCAATTACAGCGCCTCCAAGCCACCAATCGGGACGCTACTGCTGGCAGTCATGATATGTTGAATGGGTTGGGATGGCTGTCCGTATCATTATTGAATCAGCCCCCAGCTGCCGAGATTTCATTCTTGACCTTCAGCCATGGATGACTGGCGAAAGAGAATGCACAGTCGAACGAAGCCAAATGTGGAAGATATGGGGAGACGAACGTGGCATTCAGCAAATTGTTCATTGATTATAGATTTTAATGGAGGCCTTTGCCACGCGAATTTGCAGGCGGGTATGCTCCAGAACGTGCACTCTTAGCACTTTGTGCACGATGCTTTTGGCGCAATGACGCACCTCCTAGCTTTTTCTGCCGGCTGCCTTTGTACAGCAGGGCTACAGTTGAGACGCTGACCCTTGAATGATCATAATGAATTCTGCTCCCTACTACTAGCCCTCCCTCTCCCTAAATACGAAACACCCGAGGATTGTTGGTTTTGCTGAAGGATGTTGAAGGATGTTAAGGGTGGCTTAGTAAAGGTCGATCATCCTGGCGCATGGCTGCTGACTGTCCACACCCCCAGGACTTGCAGGATGAACTGGTGCAAGAACGGCGGAGATGTACAGAGGACCGGGGCCAGGCTGTAGGCTTGACCAGGACGTGACATCCCAACAGCCGGAGGATTGTATTCAGGTTGAGGCTACAGGCCTTTGACATGAAGCAAGTTATTCAAAGTACCACGGTTGTTATTGATGGCTTTGTGACCCATCTATGAAGAAAACGATGAAAACAGAGGCTTGACCCACAACATATTTGAAGAACATGGAGACTTGATGAGACTTGTGTGGCAAAATGTTCTCTTTGGTGCCCAAAGGAGAACACTTGACACGTTTAGTGTTTCAGTGGGCAAGAGTTTTGTGCAGCCTCCTGGGGATTATCATTCCAACCTTCAAGGATTGGGAGCCATTCTTAAGAAAACAAAACTAAAACATGTATCAACCCACCGTTTGGGCAAAATCTGAGGGAGAGAGAACTTTCGCCTAAGATTTGCGCACGAATTGGCGCGTTTGCTAGGTCATTTCCTCACTTGATTGTCCTGCTTTCCATTGCCATAAGTTGGTAGAAGAGAAATTAAAGCTATGACTTTTTGTGTCAATGTGCTGCGCGAGGACATGAAGGAATGGAAAATGCATGTGAAGAAGGACAGGGCGGACAGGGCGGACAGTGGCTCTGATCAAAAAGTGGGTAGGAGTGAGATCCATTGCGATCCCATCATGCGCAGGTGGATTCAGTTGGTTCCATCAATGCCATCCAGAGATAAACAAAGTCAATTAGAGAGAGAAGGAGAGATGCATATTCATGTGCCTGCATAGGTGGAGAATGCAGATTAGACAACCTTTTTTTTTGGGATAGGTGTGACCAGGAGACTGAAGATGAGACTTGTAACCAAGAACAAACGATAAAGGGTCTGGGGTTTGGAGGTTGCACGGTATCAGTCCCCAAGACGAACTTGGAATAGCAAACAGGTGACAATATCAAAGAAGGGATTCTGTTCCGTTTCCAGGGTGCATCATCCACGTCCAGCATGATGCTGCTGATGCTGATTTTGTTGATCCAAATCCCGCACAAATTTCATCAAATTTCGCAGTTTCAAAGTGCAACAAAGGAACTCTTCATTGGGAAATGCCACCGGAAGGATAAAAGACGAACCAGTGAACCATTTCACCAGAATGATCAACCACTCAACTATCATAACCATCACTAACCACTGCCACTAACCACTGCACCGAACCCCACCACTTGGCTTGGAAGCCAAGCCCCGGCCTCGCATCCATTCATTTCCTGAGCTTCAGGAGTTGGGTCGCGATCCGGTACTTTCTGTGTGTCGCTGGGCGCACCGCGACCTGCCAATGCCATGCAAGGCAAAGGTTCGTTGGTCGATGGGTTGCCTTAGGTGGGTAAGGTGGGTACCCACGTAGGTGAGTATTGATGTAGTAGCGGCGATCCACTGAGAGTACTAGGATCACCTTCCTGATCTAGTAGTCGCAATGGAGAGAGAGAGAGAGAGAGAGAGAGAGAGAGAGCGAGAAAATGGCAAAACCACCTGCTGCAACAAGGGGTTCATTGTACCTACTGATATGTTCCTTTCTGTTGGTTGATTGCTGCAGGAAGGGTTGCAGCTAAACAAGAACTTGTTGTTCAGCAACCCACTTTTCGTTTTCTGAATTTCTAATTTTGTCGCCGCTGTGATTGTGTACATCACCACTAAGCCGACGAAATATAATGAACCGTCAATAATGGTATCATTGGTGACTCACCCAACGGGCTGCGATGCGCCCTCCCCTTTGCGCCCCCATGGGGCCTGGTCGAGCCCAGGTTTACTCATGTGGGAGAAAGAAGTCACCTCACTCCGGACCTCCTACGTTGCTTGGCAGACAGGTCTTGGGGGTGACCATGGCCGGGGGTTCATTATCATGGCGTGACTCATAGCCGGGATTTGATTAACTGGTAGAAGACTTTGGGACATATATTTTTGTTCAAGTTTGTTCATATTATGAATTATGAACGTAATCATGTTTGCAGAATTCAACTGACAAATTGCATCACGTACGCGCAAGGGAACTTGGCCTATGCTTGCCTATACGCTCAGATTGGGTTGATTAGAACGGCGTGTTGTGCTAAGTCGACTGGTTGTGTATCCGTAACTTGGTTCCATTTGCAGAGCCTTTGAAGAGTCGTAGACAGGGTACTTCATGGCATAATTCGCTGCTGGCTGTGTCTCAGCATAGTTTTCAAGATATTCAAATGTTTCCATGCCTTGCATTTGCCCATGTCAACGTTGATTTCCACAGGTTCCCTGGCAGCAATGTGCGTGAGGGTGGGCGCCAGTCGCATTCCTGGCTGAAAGTGTCATCATTGCATCCCATCTTTCCTCTGTATTCCTGGCCCCAGGCATTCCGAGAATGGCGGCGCAAAACGAACCAGATCCTACGCAATCGCGGCCTGGCAGGCGGCTCCTTCTTATTCCAGGGAAGCGCTGCAGTGGTCGTAGTCGTGATCATCATGGTCACTCATGGTCGTCGTGCCCGCTGGCGTTTGTTTTTCATGATTTCGTTTGCGGCAGCAAAAGGTTTGTGTTTTTTATTGCTGTCGAAGTTGCTGTTCTTGTTTTGTGTCATATATTATGTGCATTTATATTTTGCATTGCATGTCTTTATTGTTGCTGTTGTTGTTGGTGGTGGCGGTGGCGGTGGTGCTGCTGCTGGTTCTGCTGTTGCTGCTCATGTTCTTGCTGTGGGTATTGCCTTGGTTGTTGATACCCCAATTGCCCCAATCGTAAACCCACCAGCATTGGCGTACACAATTGGCAGGTGTACTTTTGTTTTTTGCTTCAGTAAGGGCATCACTTGCTAAGGATGGCTCAACTCAACATCGGATTTGCCAGATTAGCGTTGCTAGGGTATAGCGCATGAAGGTGCATCATAGAGTGGTTTGGGCCATGGTCCCTCTCTTTGAATGATTGTGCCACCGATGAGGGCCACAATCTGAGAAATCCTCCATGGTGAGAAATCATTGCAGGCAAAAGTGGAGTTGTCTTCAGCGCTTGTCTGGCACGGGAATTCAACTCGTAATTCCCTCAAGCCTGTGGAAAAGGATCTTGGATAATTGGATGCAGTTAGTTCCCCAGAAGTTGAACCATTCTTGTTTGACTCCTTTACATCCTTCTACAGTGTTTTTACAGGTGATTGCATGCCAGCCTTTGTACGTTCGCATGATATGCACATGATTATATATACAGCAAATACAGTTCACATGCTAGGTAAAAAGCCACGTCTCGCAGTTTCATGTAGTTTCTGCATTTATTTTGGTGGACATATTGCGCCTCATTTAAATCCAGCCTTTCCAAGGCTTTGATGAAGATGATTTGAAGATTATGACTCAATATCAATCCCACAAGAATGATAAGAATGCAGGGAGCTATGTTTTCCAATTGACTGTTTGGGTCTTGGGATGATGTTGGAGGGCAGGCACAAGCTGGTCCTGCGGTGGCAGCTGGGCTTGCAGCAGGGAGATAACAATGGTCATACGGTCATAAGCCTTAGACAGCAGCTTATGCTATAACCATCTATAACCCTATAAGTGTGTTGTTGCAGTTGGGCTTATACCTCGGACGTAGCCACAGTAAGTAGCCCCATCAGGTAGGTTACAATCCCTCCCCTGGGATGCACATCCCGTTGCTGGGAGGCAAGATGTCCCTGCTGGTCGAGCTGCATTGGGTCCTGCGTGATTGGCGCGTGGCTGTCATGGATCAGAAGGCGCAGCAACCACCGTGCTGGGGATATCGACTGTGGGGGCGCGTGACATGCGTTGAGGCAGGGTTGATCATCAGTGCTGACAGGGGTTACATCTACCATAAATCATTACCCCTGGTTACACATGTTACAGGGCTTACACACTATTTTACAGGGGTTACATCTACCACAGGGTTGAACATTGATCATCAATCATTACAGTGGTTTGGAGGGGTTCACCTACCAAAAGCACAGGGGTTAGACACTAAAAAGGATTGGAGAGTTGATCATCAATCACTGAGGCGATAGCAGATCTTGGAGCATCGATCGTTCGCGATTGAGAGTCGCAGTGCTAGCCCAAGTAAGCAGTTTCAGACAAACATTGACCTTTGCCATTATATGCCATGGTCTTTGTGGGGTCCATCAGTTGGGCAGAACCGTTGTTGGGGTTGTAAGTTATTAACCGTTGATGCAACATCAGCTGGCCCAATGTGTTCCAATCCTGCTATTGAAGCTGCGAAGATGAGGCAACCTGCACGCAGGCCGAGTTTGAGGGACCAAATCTTAACCTTCTCTACCCTCGGCTTAGAACTGCAGGTTTGCGAAGAATCGTTCATTCTTTCAGCCTTAGCCTCCCTCACCACGTGGAAGCTAAAGGTAGCCACCTGTATTTCAGGTTGGAGGAACAGGTTGCTACCCTTTGATGCCGCTTTGTGTGGATGTTTTCCGGAGGGTGCGTCATGGTGCGTCCATCCCAATGGTGAGACTTCCCGAGCGGTGACTGATTCCATTTCATTCCCCCAAAGTTGAACTATGGTTTGATGATGTCAGACGGAGAGTTAGTTAGAGAGGTTTCCAGATAGATATAGGATAAGCAGATAATGACGAATAAGAAAGATAAGTTCGATGGACAGTTGTATGATAGAGAGTTCAGTAAAGATGCATGTACGATGGTGTAAGATGACGTACTGTAAGGCTCCTGTTGGGATGGGCCCACTCACAAGCAGCTTCGCTCGCAGCAGGCAGACCGAATGAAAGAGGGCCTTCGCCAGAGGTGGTTCAACTCGCTGGACCAGGTGACTTGGACACTGGTGCCATGATGTCCCCTTTCAGCATGCTTAATCATGGGGATTTCTTTCGGAAAACCCTGGATTTTTATGGATTTTCTATGGTGAACTAGGTTGAATCAAGCACTTGCTAATGATAATGTTGAAAGGTCACCATGTTTACATGTGATCCAGATAAGCATGAATCCATGTTTTGAAGGAATGTTTGCGTCCATTTTTCTGAGTGATAACATGTGAGGGGAGAGCGAGGGGTTGCGAAGTTGCCTGTTTTGGGTCTTCTGTCCCATCACTAGGAGAACACTGATGGAATTGAGGGCTACAGTTTTACATAGTGTTTTACCACAGTGCCTGAAGCCTTCTTACTTTGTGGACATTGCAGCGTTCCTTCCATGAATGGAGTTTAAATTCCAAGCTGCCAGCTCCAGCTTGCCGCTATAACTCACATGATGACGACGACGACAATGATGATGATGATGATGATGATGATGATGATGATGATGATGATGATGATGATCATGATGATCATGATCATGATGATCATGATCATGATCATGATCATGGTGATGATGATGGTGATGATGATGATGATGATGATGATGATGATGATGATGTTGATGATGATGATGATGATGACGACGATGACGATGACGATGACGATGATGACGATGATGATGACGATGACGATGATGATGATGATGATCATGATGATCATGATGATGATGATGATGATGATGATGATCATGATGATCATGATCATGATCATGATCATGGTGATGATGATGGTGATGATGATGATGATGATGATGATGATGATGATGATGATGATGATGTTGATGATGATGATGATGATGACGACGATGACGATGACGATGACGATGATGACGATGATGATGACGATGACGATGATGATGATGATGATCATGATGATCATGATGATGATGATGATGATGATGATGATGATCATGATGATCATGATCATGATCATGATGATGATGATGATGATGATGGTGATGATGATGATGATGATGACGACGATGATGACGATGATGACGATGATGACGATGATGATGACGATCATGATGATGATGATGATGATGATGATGATGATGATGATGATGATGACGATGATGATGATGATGATGGTTTGCGGATATATGATGCATGTAACATGGATGTATATGTTTATATGCAGGCATGTACGTTTTCACAATTTTCACTTGCAGTTGGAAATTAGGCGTGTAACTAATCACTGACTACTCTCGAACTGCGTGCTTGCACGGTTGCGCGCATGCATGTCCACCGGGAGCATTTTCCCAGAATTGCCAGATGCTATATCCGATAGGATCTCTCCAGTGGGATTCCCCCCGGCCCATGGGGGGCCGGTTGCGAATCAGCACCAGGCCTACGAAGCTTGGGGACGCGATTCGGATCAGGGAGACTTGGCTCAACGGTGATGAGGGAAGCTTCAGTAGCTGAATGGTGGTCAACCAGCCCACACGCCAAGCTGAACCTTCGGGATGGCAACGGATAGAGAGAGAGAGAGAGAATGAGAGAATGAGAGAATGAGAGAATGAGAGAGAGAGAGCTCATTGCGGGTTACCTTTTTTTCCAGGTTTAGTGAGATGACCAGATCATTGTTTAATCATTTGGGTTTGCTGTGTGGCGCTTTGGTTGGGTCGTTTTCTCCCAATGTCATCCTGTGCCATCCTGGCAACTGCATTTCGAATGAGAACTTGATGTTACCTGATGTTGTCCCCTTGAATTTTGCGTGGAAAACCAAGATCCCATAGAGGAAAAATGGGGGAAAACTGTGTTACAAGGAGCCACCAAGCAGATTGCGATAAAGAGAAAGAAAGAGAACGGAGCCACACAAGATGCAAGCTGGCGTGTACAGCCAATTCATGATGAGTGATTCTTAATTTGGGGGTTCAATACTTCATCCCTTAACGGAGGATCCCTTGCTTAAATTGAGAATGGGTTTCCTCGATTTTTTTTCGTACCAACACGTGGCTGAAACTCCAGAAGTCACCGAGCCATGTAGCGGCTACCATGTAGCACCAACTTCAAGAAGCTTCGGAGAAAAGCGCTACTTGAGCCTGTGAAAATTAGCAGTTCGCCTGGTAGCTGCAGATGGGCTGCAGCTGCAGTTTTCAGGGGTCCATCAGCTGCCAGGAAGTCCACTCCATTTTTCAGCTGGGTTGGTTTAATCCTGATGTGCACATGCAGCTGCCAGATCTCAGGATTGAAGCACTTCATTTTCCAGGGCTGGGCATGGCAGAAGAAGTTCGCTCGTTGGGAGAGGCGAGTCCAGAACCCCCACCACCCCCCAGAGCCCATGCTGCCAAGGGCTGCACAGATACTCCTTTCAAAGTCTCCAGTGGCCGGATGCCATGGGGATCCGTGGAAAGATTATTCCGAACCGTTGGGTTCCACACTGAGAGAATCAGTTTTCCCTGTCATGAGACCCAGCGACTTGCGGCAGGAAGTCTACACAGGACGTGCAGTTTACCCTCAGGAGCACAACGGCCCGCTTTTAGTCGGTTTGGGGCTTACATTCCCTAGGTTTGCTTACCCAGAAGTCGTGCTTTTGTAATTTTGGATGTCCCCAGGCGGGGAGCTCCAAGTGAAGGCAAAGGGATGACTATGGAGATTATAGTGTGATTTATGCAATCGTTTTATTTGCTACGCTGTGTCATGCCTTGTTTGGATGCTCCATCGGACCCAATCGGCATGTTTGATACTTCATGCGTTGTGGGTTTGCAGAAATCAATGCACATCATGGCATGTCACCAACTGAAATGTTGGATATGTTGGCTTGTTGCAGGTTCACGATTTCACCAGTTGGTTTGGGTTCACTTGCTCATATTTGGTTAAGGATTCAAGTTTCAAGCTTCACTACTTAGCTGCCAATGTGTCATGCTTAGTTGCGTTCATACATATACAGAATGACACACACATATATATATGTGTGTGTGCGTGTCATTGCCACCCGCACATGCTCACACACACAAGGAGAATATGTTTTTTGTTTATTCATTTATTTGTTTTCCATTTAGTCACTTTGTGATTCAATCATTTTTTTTTACCATTTAGACTCTGTCTCCCTCTCTCCCTCTCGCCTGTAAATCTATTTCAAGTATTTGTGTGGATATTGTCGTATACCTACGCCATTCTACCCCTCACAACATGACAACCCCGCCGCAGGAGATGGTTCTATCACATGGACACAGCTGTGAGGTACTTTGCTTTCTTAGCCTGGTACGAAGCGTGGATGGAGGTGTGCCACTCTGGGGCATCGCACTGGCTATTTTGGGTCTGGAAAGGAGTAGGATATGTAGGATGTGAGCGCCGGCTGGAAGCACTGGCAAGTGTGTAGAGATAGCCATGGGTAGGGAATGACACAACAATAGAGACTGTGGACTGTCCAAGTATGCAAGTGTCCTTATCTTCGCTCGGAGCTTTTGAAATCCCACAAGATTGAAAGGGGGAAAGCCGTCACACTAGGGCGGTAAGAAATCACCGCTCATGAGAGTTGCGCACACTGTATGTATATGCGTAATTATGACTTGAGTTTTGCAACATTGTAGGTGACTTCCGGTTTTACACATGGGAAACCTCTTGAGGTGTTCTGCATTGGCGGTGATTGGAAGCAGTGGTTGCTCGTATTCATTCCCAGATTCTGACTTTGTGCTGCTCACAAGTGCAGTACAGAACTACAACATTCCTGAATCATGCACTGCCGAGCACCAGCATATGCATGGCACATGTTGAAGAGAAACAATGGCCAGAAGTGATAGATCCTTGGATATCAGTTTTGACAGCAGTATATAGTGGGTTTTGGAATGTGGAGGAGATGGAGTGACGACGTGGCCCTTTGAGGTTGCTGGTTATTTTGGGGGTTTGCTTGTGGTTTTGGCTGCGGAAAGCGTCAAAACAGTAGAGGTTTCATTCAAGCAAACTGAAGGCTAGAGAGAGAGGCTATACTATCCCAGTACGTGAATGATCCCAAATGCGGACGTGTATCAGTTTTTTTGCATGCCCGGTCAGATGCATACCACACACATGTTGCATAACGTAACATATATGTATACGTATGTTTGTGACAGGTCACTTGTGATGCCCTTTTTTGCACATAGACATGTGCAGATTTACGAGTTTCCGTTTCGCTCAAGACAAGATGCATACAATGCAATCATATCTTAATATGTTATGCACATGGGTATCGCGTGGTGCTCATTTGCATTCACCTGAACATTTTTTAACGGCAAAACCCATGTGCACAGCCCTTGAGCGCAGTTGTGTCACCCCACCTCGGCGACGCCCTGCAGTACAAATTGGAAAGATTCAAGTTTCAGCTGGTTGGAAAGAAGTCCCTCTTCCTGAAGGCGTCCGGGAATCTGTCGAGTGATGTCCAGCAGTTGAAGTTGAGGGCTATGAGAGGCATGCAGATTTGGCCTTTGAATTACTGCCATAAGTTGTGATGTGATTCACAGTAGACACCAGGGTTTGAACACTGTTCATATCAAATATGGCCGAAGTAAGTAGCACGAGTAGTCACAGTATTCAACTAGCATGTCCAGGCCCCAGGTTTTAGTAGGCTTCCAAATCACGCATTCATGACCCTTGCATTGACACCCCTGTTATACAGAAAACGAGTGCCATGCAATTCGCATCAATCTGCAGCATGTAAACTGGTGCCAATCATGATCAACTGATTGACATTATCAAGAGCTAGCTCATCAAGTGTGGTCAGTCAGTGAGTAATCCACCATTTAGAAACCATGATGTGCCATCCTTCGTTCCTAAAGCATCATCAACCGTTAGCAACCACTGTTCGTTGGTGTATCAATCACTTATCATTTGTTAGTGAACCATGTGTCAATGATTGGTCAACCACTCTTGGCATCTCTTGACTAGTTTGTTAACAAAGAGTTACTTCACGTTGAGTGAGGACATTGAGGGCCTATACATTTCTTAAGTAACCAGCTGGCTGTTAATTATCCATTATTTGCATTTGTTTGCATGGTTCATTGGCTTGCCGTTGAGCGAACCATGGAGCAGCGAGTTGCCATGGTTCCTTGGTCTACTTTCCACCAGCTATTCTGAATCCTAAAGTTTTTAAATATCTAAAACCATCTTCAAAAATATTTAAAAGACCTGAATGTATTTATCACCCATGTCTTCAGTATCCCTTCTTCACATGGTTCCACCAAAAAAAAAAAGTGGCGTCTCAATCTGCCCAGTTTATCATATCATGCATGGTACTACGGATGGTTCACCACTCACCGTTGTCGTTGCATCTGAAGTCATCATGACGTCGAGCACTCGTTGGGTCACCGGGCGCCAGGCAGTGATGGCCTTCGACAGCCAAGCGACCTCCTTGACTGCGCGCGCCGTTTTCTATGCCTGGGTTTGGAGCACGCCTGGCATCCAGGTGGGGGAACGGGTGGTTGGTGCGGCCAGGAGGGACGGTTGGATCACTGTGATTCGTTACGTTTGATAGGTAAAAATATAAATATAAATATAAATATATATATATAAATAGGTAAAGGTTATATGTAGGCCTTGCCAATTATGATGGTTTATGGTTTGCGATGTTAATGTTGCAGTAAGGAATGAGCATGAGATGTTTCATTGGTGGGAACGCTTGATTAACGACGGTTGATGTTTGAAAATGAATCTTCATGTTCAGTGATCAGCGATGATTATTGTAGTGATGGTTGATCATGGCTACTGATAGGTGAAACTATTACTATGCATTCATGATGCTGGTAATTGCTTGTCCAGGTGGGGCCCATGATTTTCATGGCAGTAGCCCAGCCACACAGCTTACCGCGCGTCTTTCCCAACAACTGCCGCACTACAACTAGGGCCTGCTGCAGGTCCAAAACTGTTCTCATGGTTGTCATTCAGTGCTGTCGTTTGGCACGGGGCTTTGCATTTTCCATGTGTGTATGTTTTCTTCCATGTTTGTATACCGTATTTATTTTTTTCTGAGGATTGCATAGCTGGAACATGCTGGAACAATTTTGCCATACAATTCCCCCATAGAACTACAGGGGCCACCAGTGTGTGTCCCCGAACGGGCGGCACCATAGTTAATAGTTAGTCTCTCACTCGAGATGCATATGTGTAGCAACACAATGATGATCGGAACTCTAGGGACAACATGTATAGCTACCGGCGCGAAGAAACTGCGAATGCTTTTCCTGCGGTGATTGCAAGAGCGGAGGCCATTTTCAACAATATCCGTTCACATTTTTTCACAAACTGTGATATATGTTTATGGATGGGCAGTCAGTTGGGTTTGTATATTTGAAAGTCATTCATTGAACATCCTGGCGGCTCAACCTCCGCACAGGGGACCCCATTTTCCAGCACCTTGGCAGTTTCGCACACCGCCGTGCTGCAGCTTTCCAGGATTTTGTTGCTGCATGATGGGCACACGGTATACCAACGAGTTGTTGCTGGCTACTGATGTGGTGAATGATGGTGTTCGATGGTTGACGTTGGATCATTAGGCTTGATTACTGTTGTTGATGCTTGATGATGGTTGTTGATGGTTCATGATGTTCAATGACGGTTGCCAATGTTCAACGATGATTTATGGTAAATGACACAACTTGAAGCTGAACAAATGCTGGTTCATAGGATGACTCTGCACCTGCAGATGGGGAGTTTCCCAAAGAAACTGTGGTTCAAACGTGTTGATAAAATGTATTTGATAGTGTTTGTAAACAAGGATGCATGGTACTTATTTTGACTTATCTCATTTTATCTATATTTATGTATTTGTATGTTTGAATTTATTCATCCATTCATCTATGACATTCATTTCATTTCAATAGATATTGTATACATTTATATATACATATTTCTTCTGTCTGACGTTGATACGTAGCCATTTTGATGAACCCCCTGCAGCTGAATCCTCATGCCCACGCGACTTCATGGACAGTTGAGCTGAAGGCAGCAGCTTCACATGGGCATCCGGGGTCTCCTCCAGCCCGGGACGTTGCATCCCAGGGTTCGAAGACCATCATCAAGGGCTGCCTATTTTTGATGGCAGTTCGGGTGTGGTATTGACATTTGGGATGAGCATGGGGGATAGCACGTTTTCACCTTGGGCGGCTCACAGCTTGGGGTCAAAGGGCTTTGAAGAAAAGACTTAAAGGCTCAAAGCCGTTCTTAGACCACCTGCCTTTCAGCACAAAGCGCTGCGGCCGATGTTGAATCCGAAGAATGTTGAGAATGGATAGCTCTGGTTGGTATCATTGACATCATCATTGATGGGGGAGCCATGGGTGAAACCACATTTCTACCTTTGTGACAGTTACCCCGACCTTCAAGCTGAATAGTTTCGTGTCGGGAGAAGTGAATTGATGAACATCATGATGATGATGATGATCATCATCATCATCATCGTCGTCGTCGTCGTCGTCGTCACCATCATCATCATTATCATCATCATCATCATCATCATCATCATCATCATCACAAGTAAAGACTGGAAGACACGATCACGTCCAAGGCCGATCCTTTCGGGTTCAGTTGGAATCACTTGACCTTCACATTGATGTTAGGTCCTTTTGGGTGATCGGCTTCTGCTTAGATTGGGTTGTTTATTCTGGAATTGGTGGGTTGCTTTCACTGGGTTAGTCAATGATGTTTGACGGGAAACTCCATGTTGGAAACCTTTCAAACTGATTGTCCCACCACCACCACCACCACCATCATCATGTTCATCGATGCCATCATCATCATCATCATCATCATCATCATCATCATCATCATCATCATCATCATCATCATCATCCTCATCCTCATCATCATCATCATCATCATCATCATCATCATCATCATCATCATCATCATCATCATCATCCTCATCATCATCATCATCATCATCATCCTCATCATCA
>VSDK01011282.1:37475-50194 GCA_009767595.1 Symbiodinium kawagutii | reverse complement strand
GGTTGGGGATGTCTCATTCAGCAGGAAGCAGAGGTGAAAAAAGTGATACAATAAACAGGAATATCATTGACTGTGACTGATCAGGGCAATGAAAGTTGGCATTGATTCGACTTGTGTATTGTATCTCTTCTTTTTGCATTGCATCAATGTTGTTTTTAATGTGTTTTTTAACATCGGCCAATGGGTGAATGATGGCTTGGTTGGTTGCTGCGTTCATAGGTTATGACATACTGATATTGCATGGTTTGTTCGAGATTGGTGAACCCTGAAAATCCTGATGGTAGAGCGGGCGCTAGGCTAGGCTGAAGTTGTTTCCTGCGTGTGAAAGCCGTCAAGGAGGTGTGCAAATCTTACACTCAGCCTGCGGGGAGACTGTGTCCCAAAAGCGGCGAATTGTGCCTCTCGGGCACCAGTCGAAGACTCCCACGACCACAGGATGTTGCATGTATGACAGTGTGTACCCATATTATGACTACTGGCATATGTGTGTATTTTGTCAGGCCGGTTCTGATATGTATGCTACCATTGCTTTTTACATTTCTGTGCATGTCATATCCCCAGTCCCTAGCAGCCTCTTGGGTGCTTGTCTTGCCGTAGGCGTCCGAAGACGGCGGTCCGGGTATCCTAAGCATGGCTACTTGGCTGTGTAGAGCCGAACTTCGGACGAAAATGCCCTGACAATTCCAAGCAATAACACCTATCCCAGAAACGGTTGATGCAAAAACCAAAAGGAAACCGTTACATTTGGTGGTCAAAACAAGGGTTTCCAATGTAGATTTTCCCGTCAACCCAGTGAACCCAAAACTGCTAACAACCTCTCTTTAGATAGCTGTCCAACAGCATTTGCAAATGGAGGTGGGGAATTCCCCCCGGCTGCGTGACCCACTGAAATAGATGCAAATCGTGCTGAAACATCCAGGTAAACCTTGAAATCAATTGAAATCAGTGTTGAGCTGCCTTTGTGACAACCATTGCTATGTTCTCGTCCACTTAGAGGGTCACCTATTTGCCCGCTGTTCGATAAGACGGGCTGGGCTGGCACCACCAACCAAGAGGAATACTAGGAGTCAAGGCACACATAGGCACATTGTTTGAAACATGATTTCTTCTCATGTTTCTCAAGTGCAGACTATTCCATTCAGAAAATCCAGTGCAGAAAAATCCCATGACAAGGGCAGTCCATTTTGCACCGTTCGGACGGACTGATTTGTCAAGTTGACGCCTCATTGTGACTAGTCTCCGCCGTTTTACTGTTCGGATTCCGGATGCTGTTTCTTCGGCAAACTAACTTGGCTGCAAAAATCCTGCATGACCATGACACACCGGGACGCACCGGTGATTCGAGCTTGTGGCTAGGGCCCTTGGCTCCTTGGGGCCACCCAGATGTCCCAGGTGAACAAAGCTGTGAAGAAGCAGAGAAAGGCGCATTCTGAGTTAAGCTTGGCAGTATGGAGAGCTATTCATCCCAGCTTGGACTTTTAGGTACTTGCTGAGCATTGTCGACCATCAATCAATCATCACTTCTGACCCTTGTGAAAAGTGTTGGCATGTGTTGGCCATTATTTTCAATCGTTAAACGTACCATCTATCATTATGTATCATTCATCAGCAATTCACTTCCCTTAGAATCATGAATCATTTACTTTATTTTGCGTTCTTCTTGGGGACAACCATTCATCACTATTCATTAAAGCTTCATTTGCTGTGCAGGCCAAAGAGCAAGATGACGCCACAAAGTTGGAGGATGGTCGGGCTGTGCTCGGGCTGCGGCAACGGCTGAGCACGGGAACCTTCGGTTGGCGTAGTCGGTTCATGAAGCTACCAGGTGTCCATCCAGGTGCTGAGGCTGGCCACCTTGGATGGCCAGCGGTGGGGCTTTCACCAACGACCATGAAACTATATAGTTGGTGGTTGCAAACATTTTGTCATGGCCATTTTCCCCAAACTCGTTTCATGATTGTTGGTCAACTATTGGCATGATCAAACTAGCGACAACCATGAAAGCATAGCTGTCAAAATGGAAGGTCATTTTGCAGGCCTTTCCGTTTGGTTGGGATTCGGACGCCCCGAGGCAAGTCTCAGTTTTGATGCGAGTCCTTGAACCAACGTAACGGAACAAGCACGTTGGAAGCTAAGACATACTAGCTAAAATTTGGATCGGGCATCAAAGATGCTTGAAACTCCCTGAGATTTGATTTGGAGCAGGTGGGACAACTTTGATGTTTGACCAAATCTGACCACCAGGCTGCTGTGAGCCCATGTCCCTGGACCATGATCAAAATGATTTGGAAAGACTCTCTCTCCACCAAAAAAAAATGAAGCGGCATCTCCCAATGCCAGCATTCTTCTGTAGAAGCCGGGAAGCATATACCATCCCTCGGTTGAATTGCTCAAGAAGGGCAAATGCCTGTGTTCAAAGCAACCTTTGTTTTGAAAGTGTTTGGTTTTGCTGGTCCCAATGTGCAAGAAGAACGGCGGCTCATCCTTCATTCATGATTCTAGCCACTTCAGTGGGTTTGGAGGTATCAACTTGTCGGCATCATTTGCACAAGGTCGCACACCTTGATTTCAGTTGGCAAACCACTTCACGAAGCCATCGAAATCAGAGCTACTTCACGAAGCCATCGAAATCAGAGCTTCAGAGCTGCTTTGGCAGCTTTCACCGTCGGATGTGTCCAGGAAGCACGGGCCAAGGTTGGTTCCTCAGTGTTTGGGCAATGTCCTCCCTGCGGTTTTGACAGGGGTACTTGTTGGATCTTGTTTTGGGGTACCGAAAGCACTTGGGGGTTGGGGGCCTTGGAATGGTTATGCTTCATATTACATATATATATATACATATATTTATAACATTTGCGACGAAGGGTTCTTTGAGTGATGGCACTAGAGAAGAGAATGATATTATACGTATATGCATGATGTGGCATTTTGGACTGGGAGTAATGGAGTAAGCCAGTAAGCCTATGATTTCAGGGCACTGAATATCCCCATGTTGGGAAGTGTCCGCTTGACCGTCTTTACGGGAAATCCTCAAAAAAGGGCCAAGCTACGTCGCTGGTAGACATGGTTTGAAAATAAATACATCCATGTGGCAATCTTGGGTATGGGCGCATGGCTGTGTCCGGTTTCATCCATGATTGAAGATGATTACAGCCCCAGTGAGTGTGCCAACTGACTGAGTGAAAAACTGCAATGCCATTTGCATTTTATTTGCACTGACTTTTGAACTGGATGCTTGTCAAAAAAGGAGTTGGGTTGATCCATAGGGGAAGTTAGGACGCTCTGGTAGCTGATTAGTTTCTAATTATGTGTGAACGCTTTTTGATTGTATGATGATGGATGGTTGGCAATTATCATCAACTTTCCCATTGTGGTATGACAAGCTAGCAAACCATGACCCAAACTTTTTGCAAGCAGAGCCCAATGCGGTTTTAGATGTGCCGATTGCGCACGTGTATGCAGAACAGCCACAGAGAGAGAGAGAGAGAGAGAGGGAGAGAGAGAGAGAGAGAGAGAGAAAAAAAAAAAGAGAGAGCCATTTTTCAGAAAGCTGCTCAAAGGAATCACTGATGCCTTTGGATCCAAATTGGTGTTCAAACAGCCGTTGGATTACCATCACCCGCAATCTTTTGTCATGGCACCATGGAGGAGGATCCATCACCCGCAGCCGCCGCACCTTCAACCCCGCACCTTTCAATCTGCAGGTGGCTGCCCTGGAGAAGAGCCTGAAAGAGTCAGAGGCGGGGCCCCGCGGCCTCCCCACAACCGAAGATTCCAGCGGTGAACCGATCGTCCCATTTTGATGATGGCTACTAATCCCTAATGGCTACAGTCTATAGGAGATTCTTCACCTCGTGTCCACCTTGTCTATCCCTTTCTCCTGCCCATGGCTTCTGAGCCTATTGACCTCGATGCTGCTTCTAGTCAACTGGTTCCCCTGGTCGATCTTGATGACGATGCCTCCTCCCCCAACAAGAGACAAAGGCAGCTAGCAACCTTGGAAAAACGTGACCTGGTGAACCTCATCCAAAGTACCATCACCACCTCCTTGGAAGGTCACTTGGGTCAAATTCAATCCTCTCTGTCTACCATTGTCCAGGACCAGTCCAACCAAGCAACAAGGTTGACTAGGTTGGAAACCATCACAGGCGATCACCAACACACCCTCAAGCAGATGCAGCAAAATCACACTCAGCGACTTGATCACTTGCAGGCTGAAATTGTCCAATTGCAAAAGGGCAGTGCTCCCAGCTCCGCACAAGCTTCACCCACCAACTCGCCTTCATCCTTTAGGGCCGTTGGTCCCCTGGAAGAGCCTAGCTTCGACCTAGTGATTGGTGGATGGAAAGAGGGGCTATCAAAGGAGACCGTGCAACACCAAATCTCTACTCTACTTGGAGGGGCCCACCTTCTAGATGACATGGCCGAACTCCGGCTGTTTGGCAAGCGCCCCACAATAGGAAAGTTGATCTTGAAGTTCGATGATGGCATGACGATCGCAGCCAAACGTGAGCGACAACTTCGTCTCCGCGAGTCCGTTCGCAACATGTGTGAGGGCAAGGACCTTTGGTGCACGATGGATAAGCCACCCAAAATGCGGGTTATCGGCAAGGCCGTGGGCAGACTCAGTGGGTTCCTGCAGCAAAAGTTTCAACTCACCAAAGATGACTTGGTTGTTGGGTCATGGGCTCTGGCCAAGTGCTTTGTGGGCGAACATCTCATTACTGGACTTGCTGGCCAGACCGGAGCTCGCCCTCCTGCAGATCCCACCCATCTCCGTTGGCTCATCCAAGACGACCACAATGCCGTTCATGTTTGGGTTGATCTCCCATCTTTGGCTGCGGCCCTCTCGCACAATCCCGCTGACCTCATCAAAACTTGGGATCTTCACTTTGGCACTGCTGTCGCCAGTGCCGCCCAGCGTCAGTGATTCTCACCAGCCATTGTTTCACGTCGGAGGCTTGGACAACTCCAAGGCCCTCCTTCCCCTTTGCATGCGTTTTCACCCTTGCCCCTTAGGCACGCCCAATCGGTCGTGCCTAAGTCTGAGCCCTCACCGTTGTTTCAATATGGTTGCTGGAATATCCAAGGCAAACCTCTCACCCATTGCATCGATACCCTCCTGTCCTCGGACATTGATTTCCATGTTCTTGGGGTTCAGGAAGCTACATTGCCTCCAACAGAGACTCTTCACGAACAAGGTGGCCTGCCTGAAGTCTCCTACCACCAAGGGTACACCATTCTGCATGCTTGGACCACTGGCTGCTTTCGACGTTTGGCTCTTTGCCTCGAAGATGATTTTGTGACTAAGTGGGCTCCAGCCAAGAGCGGTCACTCACATCTCCTTGTGCAGGTTTGGTTTTCCTTCCTTGCCACTCCCGTGACGATAGTGGTGGTGCACTTACCGCATTCTGGTCGGCCTCTGGTGGACTTCCAGGCTGCCTGCATTGATCTCCAGCGGGATTTGCAACACTCCGTGCAACGTCACGTGCCTGTCCTGGTGCTTGGTGACCTCAATCATCCGATTCACTTGCAAGAATCTGTGGGCGAGCGGGCCACCTTGCTCAATGATGTTCTCACCAACTTAGACTTGATGCATTTCTCAGTTGATGGGCTCCCCACTTGGCGTGCGCGCCGCATCGATCATATCCTCTACAACTCATCCTTTGTCGATCTTTCCTGTCTCATTGGCTCCTCACATTGCCCCTGGGCAACTCTGCAAGTCCGCTCTGATCTGCAAGCCATCCTGGAGGTGGACCATGCCCTCCTTCTCTGCGAGACCCTTTTCCGAGTCGAAGTGGCCAGCTCCGACTCCAAGCAGCGTCGGCGTCTTCGTGCCAATTTCTTTCGGCAGCGGCCTTGCAAAATGATGGTCACCGATGATGCCGCCATCCAATCCTTTGTTTACACCCATGTTGGTCAAAGCCACCTGCACCCTGGCAATGTGTACTCCTCTCTCACACGTTTGGTATCATCCTGCTCTCGTCCTGTCCCCTCTCAACGGTATGTTGACCCTCCACCTGTCAAGGAGTTATGCCGGCAACGCTCTCTCTGCACGGACCCGGCTGCACGAAGAGACTACAGTTTCCAAATCCTTCGTCTTCGAGCGGCAGCCCGTCGTGACTGGCACAAATCACTTGTGACTTCTGCTGCATGCGGGCATTGGCCCAGCCGCCGTCTCCTTCGTCGACGTCGCCCATTGCCAGTGGCCACTCGTCCCCTTCTTGACCATTTTCAGGGTGATCCTGCCCTTGCAGCTGCAGCTGTTCAACAGCACTTCGAGGCCAAATTTGCCAGTGGTACCCCAGTCCCTCCTGACTTCCTAGATGATCTTCCTGATGTCGAACTGCCTTTTGAGCCTGCTGAAGTTGACCAAGCCGTTGCGGAGCTCAAAGACAACAAGACTACCGGGATTACCCGCATCAGTGCTGCTCTCCTCAAACACCTTGTCCAAGTGGAATTCGGCTTGCACCTCCTCACTGCTCTCCTGAATGCCTTCCATGCTGATCTCACCACGTTGCCCTTGGATCTCGCTGCTGGCTGGGTCATCCTTTTGCCCAAGAAAGCCCTGGTTCACCTGCCTGACCACTTCCGTCCAATTGTTTGCGGCGAGGTCTTACTCAAGGTTTTGGCCAAGGTGGCCATGGCCCGTCTCATCAGTCAGTGGCCTGTGCCTCAGTGCTGCTTTGGTGCCTGCCGTGGCCGTGGGGTCCCCGAAGCTTTGTACACTGTGAAGGCGTGTGCTCAAGAAGTTGGGGGCATGCAAGACGACACCATTTTCCTTCAACTTGACGTGTCCTCCGCCTTTGATTCGTTACAGCTTCGGGCTATCATGGATTTTCTTCGTTCACGCTGGAGCGCGTGCACTGCCAAGAGCGCCAAGTTATTGCAGTGGATTTTGTCGCATTCCTTGCTCCATTTCCAGTTCCTTGCCCATGAGTGGACCATCCACCAACAAGTTGGTACACAGCAAGGTGCCGCCCATTCTCCCATCCTTTTCGGCCGCATGGTGGCTGCCAAATTTGATGAGCTCTGTGCCCAGTGGACTGCTCAGGGGGAACTTCCTGCTTTCTTCGCTGGTGCCTTTGCGTTGTGGGGAATATGGTTCATTGACGATGCGATCTGTTTCTTCCGAAACTCTGCTCAATACATGCGTTTGGTTCCCTCCTTGGTTGCCATGCTTGCTAGCCTTGGCTTAACCATCAACATTTCCAAGAGCTGCACTCTTGCTTGTGCTGGCCCACCTCGTTCACTTGCTTGCCTTCCTGGTCTTCCCCATGTGCGCCAGTCAGTTTACCTCGGCCTCCGGCTGCTCCTCCAAGAAGGTGATGATCACATGCTGCAAGATTTCCTCCAACGTACTTCGGCGGCTTTCTTCTCCAACCGAATCTTGCTCATATCAGCCTCAGCCCCTCGTCGCGCACGGCTGCGCATGTTCCAAGCACTGGTGACTTCGTCCATGTTGTGGTCCTTGGCTGTGCTTTCTCCCAGTGCCAGTCATCTCAGTGCTCTTCGTGTTCACCATGTTACTCTGATGGGATGGCTCTTGCGTTGTGCCCCTCACCCTTCCTGGCAAGACCCTGATTGCATCCGTTGCGCTCGACATGCAGTCAAGCTCTGGATCCGATGCTTCTCCAAGTTGTGGGACCGTGTTCTCCTGGAACAACAATGGAGATGGATTGGGCACATCTTACGCATGCCTGCTGACTCTTTTGTTCGCCAAACCTTGCTCAACCTCGTACCCACTAGCCGTCAATTTGGTCACCGTCGAGCTCACACTGGCCCCAACAACTCTGGTCACAGGATTCTTCTGCGATGGCTTCACCACCAGGGACATGACTTTTCGGCAGCTATGGGTCGCCTGGACTGGAGGCAACTCGAGTCTGATTGGTTGGCTCGTTTCGGGATTCCCATTTGGACTTCCAATGTCAACATTTTCCGTGTGGCGGCAACCGATTATCTCCCGGACAGCTTCCGTGCCATACAGGGTTGCTTCCGAGGGCAGCAGCTCTTTGTGCTGGTTGCCATGTCCAACACTCAATGGTTCCTTTGCGAACTTGATCGTCGTGACGGATGGCGGTCTCACACTTTGTCTGCCTCACTTGACTTGGCCGGATTCCTGAGTGCCCTCCATTTCTGTATCGAAACGTGGTGTCAACTTGGCACCTTTCATTGCCGTTGTTTAATTCATTCTTTTGCTGATGTGTATTTTCCTAATTTATGGCCCTTTTTGCCTGCTTGGTCGCAGCTCTTGCACTCCAAGACAATGGTTTGTGAAGTTTCTTTAGTTCCTACGCCCTGGCTAGCCCGCATGACGCGAGAACTCACCTCTCTGATGAGCTCTTGCTGACAGTGTTGGCCAATGGCTTTTCGCGCTCCCTCAAAGAGGGTCTGGAATTGATGGCGCTGGAAAAAAAAATGGTGAGGGATGGGGATAAGAACCAGCAATGATGCTTCAATAGTTTTAGTAGTTGATGTTTTGAAACATGAGTTGATATTTTGAAACATGTTCAACATTGTTTTACTAGTTGGTGTTTTACCAGTTGGCGTTTTGCTAGTTGATCGTTGTTCAGGGATGGTTGGTTGATTAACCACATTTCAGAGGTTTTGAAACCACCAATCAGTTTGGCCAACTGTGAGAAACCCACCAGCAGTGAGCATGCATGGTACTTATCAACGAATCGTTCTGACTCTGATTGGTCCTTGTGTTTCACCAGGTTCTAGCTATCAATAGTGCTTACAGTAAATAATCAAGTCTCTTACGTTCTCATCATAGGACAACGCATCCAGTACCCCCTTTGTTTGAAGGCAAATCATCAGCTTCGTGATGTAAAATCGTTGCATGCTTTGTGAGCAGCTGGATTCACCATCAATATTGGCCGTGAGGATTCATCGTGGTGTTTGTAAAGTAGGATTATTTTAAGCACTTGCGTCATCAGCGTGATGAATCGTCCGTGTTCTTGTTGTCCGTGTTTTTTTCCCAAATCCAAATCACGATATCTGGCTAAGCTGTTTTCATCATTGGTCATTGTTCAAATGTGGTCCAATTCTTCTATATTCTTCACATCGTAATGGTTGGTTCACCTATATTTTCATGATCACCCCTCATTTATGTAATAGATTTTTTATCCCCTACTATCAACCATTCTCACTGACTATAACCCCTGAAATTATAGTTGGTTATTGTCATTGCTCAAATCGGTTTATATCATTAAAGGTATTGGCTATATCCTATGTATCAACCACTATCATCAAATGACCCCTTACGTTTTAGGATGTATCTCCTTAATGATTTGGTGGTTATGATCATAGGCTGGTTACTGCTCCATTATCATGGATTCGTTGTTATCAAGGTTCATTCTCCCTTTTTACCCATGACCAATTGTTGGTTATTAACTTCATAGCTGGTTATTTATATGACTTAGGTGGTTAATACTAATTACCAGCTATGGCTAGTTGGTATACCAATCGTATACCAATCCAATAATAATATCAGCTTGTTGGTTAATGTAACTTCGTTGGTATTAACTTTACAGCTGGTTAATATAGTTTAGTTGGTTAATACTAATTACGATGAGTTTATATATATATATATTTATAACAGTTATTTATATAGCACATATTACCATTACCCATCCAATTGTTGGTTACCCCCGTATTCGCCATCGCTTAGCGCGGCCACCGCTCACCAGGAAGAAAAAGAAGCCAAGGCACGGCTCGGGCGGCAGTCGACCCTGGGTTGTCCTGGGCAAACACCATGGAGACCTGTGAAATATGCAGGATTTAACCATCCAGAACCAACCCAACTTTGGATTGTGCCAAGAAAAAGCTAATCATTTAGCATCAGTGGTAACTATTGACCATGACTACTATCTCTTAATCATCAATGACGATTCATTATCAATGATTGATGGTGTTTAGTGATTATTGGTGTTTCTCGCAAAACTATTAATCATTACATCAGTGATCACGATTACTTCTTCTTGATGCTGTCATTACTCGATCAGAAACCAATCAATGTTTATAAATGTTAGCTAATGCTGCAGAATGACACTTTAGGTTCATACAGGTGCAAGCTGTTGAACAAGTTGTGCCAAACATGTTTAATCTCGGTCAGCATTGGTGTCTGCCAACTAGCAAGCTATGGTTGCTTACATTCATCACTACACGCACACCAACAATTATTGGGATGTTCATTTACATGTTTTCGGTGCTGTTGATGTTAGTGGTATTGATTCATGCCCATGGCCCGTACGGTCGCAAAAGTCGGAAGGCTAGCTCCCAACCGATCTGGTCGTTTTCCACTGTTAGGAAGCCATGTTGGTCACCTTTTAGGACATCACATGTTTTAGATTCTTTGTTTGCAAAGTCAAGCTTCACATGTGTGAACCTTATGTTTTTCCCATGTCAAGCTACAGTACTCATTTCGCCAAGAAAATTTTTGACGCTCGCCAACTCCAGGAAGCCCAGATCAAGACTTTGCAGGTGGGAGCCCGACCTTGTGGGAGGCCAGTTCCTGCTATTGAGATAATCAGCCAAAAAAAGTCACTGGTTAGTAACAAAGGTTAGTCGTAAAGCCTTGATGGCAAAACTGGATGCTATATATTTACCATGATGGCTATACTGAATGGCATGTATCAATAGCTGAAACCTAGCAGAAACTACCCTGAATGGATAAATAGGTCCTACCATTAATGAATAGGTTGTAACCAGTTATAACCATGGCTACTAACCACTTACTAAATGGGATGTTCATCCAAATACCTTCATCCCACCAACTTCGACTGTCAACTGACTCGGTTTAGGTCTTGATCAGGGTATCAGCAGGAGCTGATGACGGATACAAAAGCTGCGGATATTTTTGTTTACGTAAGTCAATGCTGTCATCCTGGCCAACTATTTCAATGTATTCTTGGGTGTTTTTGAACAGGTGCCTGTGGGAGCGACAGTGGATTGGTCATCCCCATCCTCTTGGGCCCTTGGTCAGTTCCTCTTAGCCCTTTGGTGTCTTTGAACATGCTTTGCTTTGCTCATTGGTTCACCCCTCGTCGGTTTGGACTGTCCCCTCCCTGGAAACAGCCATGTCTCATTTTCATGCGTTTTCATGCAATGCAATCAAGTGTTTGGCAATCACGGCCCGGATTCGTTTCAACGTAATTATCACGGGGTCGTGGCAATTATTGCAATTGCGAACGATGATTTGCAGATGCAGCAATATATGCAGCAATTGTTTGCGAGATAAACAGCATGTTTCTTGATAGAGATGCGCGCCGATGTCAAGCACTTGGTATGTGCATAGACCCATGTTTCCATGTTTGGAAGCTTTCCATGCTTGTGTGCTGAGAGCTGCTAACAAGAGTTCCGCTGATGTGGGGGTTAGCAATGTTGCCGAATACATTTGCAATGCGTTGCTTTTCTGACCATGAAAGGAAAACATTGCACATAGACACACCCACGTTTTGTACTCATGTGTCAAAACGTGGCATGATGAAAAACATCAAACGCCCTTGTCCGTTTTGCGCCCTTTGCAATGACCAGTGGCTCACCATTTGGCATCACCTTCTGGACGCTTGGCCATCCCTCGGCTCAGGAGGAGAACAAGGAAGTCATGAACTCAGAATCGTTGTCGTGACTGAAGAATTGGTCAGCGAGGATGTTGGAGGGGTTGCTGCATGGAGAGCGATTACTTCATTCATTTAAGAGCCATGCTGCTTTCTCCCAGTTATCACCTTAACCAGTTGAACCTCCAGAAACTTGCATCACCATTCGGGATGTGAAAGCATGATGCACACATGCCACGGACTGTGGATCCATTTTAGGGTTCTCATTGCATTCATGATGAATCACGGTGACAATTCCCATTCTTCTCAAGTATCCAAATTCTAGCGATTCGGACCCGCCGAGAGTGGTGCAAGCGTAGCACGACTCAACACTATGGGCGGTTGACTGTTGGCTCTCGAATCTCCGGATTTCACAGCTGGATTTCTCGGGGAAGCTGAGGAAAAAGACAAGAACGAAAAACTGGAAGCAGAGGCACCTCTTGAAAGCCTGGAAGGGCCATAGCATAGCTCTAGATAGCCTAACTATTGGCATGAGGCGAAGCTTCGGGTGAATTTAATGAAACATGATTTGTATACGATATTTCTGTGCGTATGCTGCAATGATGTGCGTTTCATGTGTAAATTGCTCAACTTATTTGACGACCCCGTCCTTAAACATGGAATTCCTACGGAAACCTTATCTAAAACTATGACCTTGGAGTCCTGTTCCATAAAGACGCTAGGCATTTCAAGCCATGATCATCAGCGACCGCCTTCTGTGGCAGGCGAAGAAGGGCTGTTGCAAGTCTTGCTGCTGCACAGTGCAATAGGTGGGCCTGCTGGTTGTTGCCCCGGGAATGGTCATGCGACAGTTGCCTCATCGCTACCGGAGTTGTAGTCATACTTTCGGTGCTGGGGGACCAGGGTCCACAGATGCTTCTGCAAGCTGAGCTAGTTTGGCTCTTCGAATTGTTTTGGATGTGTCTATCGGGTTTTTTTTTGCCCGGCTCATTGCCCGGTTCCTCGGCCAGCCACAATAAGATCCAACAGATGAATGATCAGTGTATGCTATTCATGTTGCCAGATGCATTATGTTATGCTGTCTTTGATGAAGCAAAATGTTTTTCTTTGCGCACACGTTTGACAACGCATCTTTGGATATGGGCGGAGAATGCTGGGTGC
>VSDK01011282.1:262-37435 GCA_009767595.1 Symbiodinium kawagutii | reverse complement strand
CCCTGCTGAACTATTGGCGGTCTCCCTAACAATCACTGGAGGTGGCTACAGATCAAAGCTAGGATAGGAGGAAGGGATCCGCTTCCTGACCACTTTGGAAGCTTGTGTATGCTGCTTGACATAAGTAGCTAGATGGTAGACCAACACCTATGCCATTTATATATTTTTGTTTGTGAGTCAATGTGTGCGGATCGCATCCCAAGCCGCTACTACTCCTTGGTTTGCCAGCCGCCACCCGGACAAATTGAAAACTTTCCCTGTATGTCCCATACCCCCCGCGACCAATAACGTCCTAGGCTAAGAAGTCCGTACCCATTGATTGAGGGAATCTTCCCAACTAAGTTGTTTTTCTTCAAGATTGCAGATCAGTAATCTTGGTTGGATAGCAATTGTCGCTTGCAATGTTATGACCATTACTGGTCATTCATGTAGCGCTACTCTCCCCTGATTGTGCAATTTCACCAGTGAGCAATTGACAGACCAGATATCACTAGATAGTTCGGGGCCCCTACTGGCAAACGATGGCAAATGTGAAAGTCGTCTCGGCTTTGTTAATTTGTAGAATTTAGCTTGTGAAGAGTGTTTCAAGTAAGTCGTTTTTTCACGCTTCCCCCATATTCAATGCAACAATTTTGGCAGCTCCTGATTGTTGAGGCAATATTTGTTGAATGTTGCGTTTTACATTGGCTTGCAAGTTTCACACGTGTGGTCTTGTGTTGGCTCAATGTTGCGTTGCCATTGTGTTTCTTGAATACTGGCAGTGATAGCTCCGACATTGATATCAGAACCAGATAGATGTGGGTCAATATCCTGTAGCCCTAGTGGCCATCCCCTTAAATAACCAATCTAGTATTTGTTGGGATGTCTACCCCCAAAGCTTGTTGGTTTCACTTTCGTATGGTCAGTTCTTGGAACGGTTTAGTTTACCTTCCTGTTTGTTAGCGAATTTAACTCAACATACATCAACCCATAGCCATATCACTAGATAGCTCGGGGGGGACATGCACCAGTTCTAGGCACCTCAAACCCATGGCTTCACTGCGCCAGGTCATAGTGGCAACGTTTCACAACGAGAGTCTGACTGGGAACAAAGAGTGGTCCCTGGACTCAGCGAGGAAGGCCTTTCCAATCCCTCCAGGCACCAAATCCCACCGCTGAAGTTTGAAGATCGCTATGATGTTGTGACACGTTGTCACACTCTTGGGGCTACGCTTGGTCCTCTTTGGCTGGAGCGCTTGGTGCATTGCGGGGCCTTCCTCTCAGTTGCGGCGACCTGGAGAAAAGAAGCTCCCAGCTGTGTGTTGATCGGGGACGCTGGGCACATGGCCGATACACGAACGTTGTGCGACATGTGTCCACGATATGGGATCCTCGCAGATGGTACTTGCCAGCAGTAGAAAACATGTTGGGAGCACATTGTTGATATTTCAAGATTTTCAAGGTGGCGGCATGTTGATATCTCAAGCTGGCGGCATGTATAGGTCCTCTCTATTGTGCAAATACCAGCAGTTGATTTGCAATGAGTGCTTTTGCACGTGATAGTACGTGATGTATTTTGTTGATTGTCACATGATTATTGTGCAGCGACATTCTGGCATATCAACTTTTAGCAACAGTTCTACTTGACCATACGTGACCATTGGATGGCTACCATGCCGAGCCAAACCTTGGGTCTTGATCCAAGCGGCTTGGTGCCAGCGGGGCTGTGGGAGCAGTAATTACTGGCTGCTGGTGTCAGCAGGTTGTTCGGAGTAGTTGGAGCCACCAACCACTACGTCAGCGCCTTTGTTTGTCAAAGATCATTATTTTAATTACAATTCAAAGGAGTTGTTTCATCTCCCCCTATGCATTGGTCAGTACATGTCCCTACCCCCTGCAGGATTTGCTGCAGATTCAAACTTCCTTTTACTTCTCCCTTTTATTTAGTAGGAAGGGACGGTCTTTGTTTTCCATGTGCCACAGGGGTTTTGAGGTCAGACCTTGCCAACATCGTGAGTGGCGCAGCCCCAGACATGGCCTTAAGTTTCACGGTGATGGAGGTTGTTCAGTAGGAGGTTGCTCTTGCATCTCAAAGGACCATGGCTCAAAAATGATCAAAATCAAACCTTATGGGTTGCCGGAAGTTGTTAAGTTTGGGGTTGATCCTTTTAACTTGTTTCATCCAGGCATTTGATGTGGGATTTTTTGCACCCACAGACTTCGTCATGCATCATGGCTTTGGTCTTTGTATCTTTTCTCACTCATAAGCACCCATCCTTCCAGTTCAGCACCGGCGCTTTTCATGATTTGCCGCCATGTGTTGGCCGCTGCTACGTTGGCGCTCACTGCAGACGCCTTGGGAACCGAACATTTATGGGTGCCCTGGGAATTGCTTGGCACCTGCCCCCAATGGGACGCTGACCTACCATACCTATACCTATGACAGGATCCTCATGACTGGGTTTTCCGATTGCACGGGACATCACGGGACCATGGATTTGTGATTCCATCATTTGTGGATTCTAGAGCAACCCATTTAGTGCTTGAACATGTGCCGGCAAACGGCCAGTCACCATGATGCGCAGAATCAAGAACTGTCGCGCGTTTGGAAAAGTGAAGATCCAACAATGGACTCACGATTTCACAGACTTAGAGAGGTACGTGGGCTCTTCTTGAAAGGCTGTGACATCAACCTTTATTCCTTGATTAATGGCTACCCAGGATTACATGGTTAATGGGAACCCCCCCTAGTTAATCAACCAGGGGTTTAGCTTCATCCTGGGTAGCCATTATCCTTGATTCCTTTTGACAGGTCAATGCAGGTCATATCTGGGCACTGGGAACCTGACATCAGAGTGACATCCCTGGCAACGTTCGCCGAGGGTTTCCCAGTCGACCCTGGCGCGTGCGAGCAGAACGAGGCCGCCCTGGGCGCTTTGGAGCGCAGCAGCATCAGCGAGGAGCTGAAGGAGCAAATCCGCACGGTGCTGGAGACCAGCCGCCCCTGTGCCGTGAAAGGTGCCATGTGCTGCGCTGCGCCCAGCAACTTTTGGTTTCACAAGCCGATGGGTCGCCCAGTTTTCGCCCAACAAGGCTCAACCTCAGGTGACCTTACGATTTGGGATCTGGTGCCCTTGGCAAGGGTCGAACATGAAAGAACCTGTGGCTCACAAAATGCTTGGCTTTGGCACTTTGTGCTGCACAGGATTTTTGTAATATTTTGTAATATGATGCCATGATACCCCATAAGTGCTGAAAAAAGGACCTGGGAGATACATGAAGCACTTCCTGGGAAGTGTTGAAAACCATTGGACGCGATGTATTGGTTGATTCCCCCCAAATTGGAACACATTTCATTCTCCATGCAGTTGCCCTTAGTTGGTTTTGTGCCCTCTATGTTTTTAACATTTGATCAATGCAGCAATTCTTAGCTGGTGTATGCTGGTGTGTTTGATGACCCAATCAGCGCAGTTGCGATGCAGCATAGCTGTGCTGCTGCCAGGCTTCTTGTCTGACTTGCTGCTTCTTATAGACGATGCCTATGCTGCCACCAGTGAGCCGGTGGACCCCAAGGCCAGGCGAGCGCATGGCATGGTTTCCTTGGTGCTGGGCCTAGGTCCTGTTGATCATCATGGACGCAGCCACGATGCACGGCTCCCATCTCCCAACCAAGCTTCACAACACACCATCAACCTGTGGCAACATCCAGTGAGAGCCGTTCAAACTCAGGGTGTCCCTGGCTTTCTAGGGCTTTGCCTCTCGGTGGTAGCCAATCCTTCATCATTCCCTGTCAGCACCTCCCAGGACGGCGAAGCTGCCCTTCGCAGTTGGGTCCAGAAACACGTGCAGCAGAGGGAACTGCCGAGTTTCCTCCAAGTTGCAGCGGGTCACTTGCTTAGTGATCAGTGATTCTACTTTGAAATTGGAGCATTATTTTGATTACTTGTTGGCTCATCGTGATGTTGTTTCTACCCCAGAGGCAGATTTGATTTCCCTCCCAGCACGTTGGTTCATTTATGACTTATGACATGTTTCCATATAAGTGAAACATGCTCCTAAACATGCATCAAGACCATAATACATCATCCAAAGCACACCCAACAAAATGACTTCCAAAATTAACGTAACACCATCCAAAAATCCAGATCTCAGGCGCTCATCATTCCACGACTTCCATGTTACCAGATCCCCATGGCCGGTTGGAAACCGTGCCACCGAGGTCCTTTGCCGCAGGTGATGCACGAGGCGGGCAGCGCCATTGCGCATTGGCTGCGCCAGCGGAAGATCACGTTGGAACGCTTCGAGTCCTGTGGCTGGGCGGTCCCGTCCAGGTGGGTGGAAGGGCTCCCTCCATTGGTCCTTGGTGGAAGGGGTACCATTGGTTGAGCCACATGGTGATGTTTATGTGATAAAAGCACTGGCAATATCGTGGTGTTGAGATGTTGGATATCATGGTTTATCATGCTTATGTATCCAATTCTTGGCTATTGCCAGTAATTTGATTGATTTGCTCGAAGCATTTGCTGATCCATCCGGTGGACGTAGTACGGTTGTGGTTGCATAGTTACTAGTTGCTCCCAGTGAGCACGTTGCTCTGGCAAAGGTGTATAGAGGAGACAAAGCAAGATCTCAAAGACATCCATGGTGAGTAAACCAAAAAGCTGTCATACGTTATACCTACATTGTTTTGCACCTGTGCCTGAAGGAGTGCATAATTTGCAATATAGCCTTTACTTATACTTATACTTCAAAAAATATGTGTAGTTGTAAATGGTTTGGGTTTTCCCGTTGAGCTGTATGTGTTGGTATGGACAATAGGTATGCTGTGACAATGGCTTTCAACTAGCCGCAGAGGTTTGGACCACTTGCAGGCCTGCCATGGATTGGACAGGTGCACCCACTGCCTTTGCAAGTTGATCATCACAGAAGCTGATATAAGTTGGGCAGGGTGAGTCAATCTCATCCACTTGATATAGACACCATTATCATCAAAATTATCATAGTGGTTTTGGTTCATTTTTAATGACCAATTGATATTAGCATTGATTTCGCTCTTCGTATACCTTGTTGATTCACGGATTGGATCAACAGTGGTTCATGCAACTCGTACCTGATTGATGAATATTGATGGCACGAATCTTTAAACCATTGATCAGGTACGAGTCGCACCAACCACAACCATGATGAGTCAACCACTACAGTGGTTGATTCGCTACATCTTAATCATCTTTATAAACCATTGCTATTTATACATCTTGAACCCATTCTTGAACCCATATCATCTTACCCATCATGCTAATGGAAAAAATCTTGAACCCTTGTTATTTCCAGTGGTATGCCTTGGCTGCGCATCGGCTGGCGCCCAGGCAACAAGATCTCCGTGGCCGAAGGCAGCGACGCCTTGGCGGTGAATGACGACGAGAAGTGCCCCGTGCCGTACCGGGGAAATCCCCACGGCCGGGGATGGCGTAAGGGGCATCGCTTGGAAGAATGGCGGGTGGGAATGGCTTAGGGAATCTATAAGCATACCATATATATATATATAAATTATATGGTTAGGTTAATCTATGGGAATCTATAATCTATGGGAATCTATAATCCAATAGTTGGAGTAGAACTTAACCACAGATTTACTATAAGGGTATAACTATTCCAATATGGGTTTGGTACTTATTACCATGACCATCCATATCATACCTAATCTTAATTGATATATTAGGAATGCCCTTCAGCCTCGCTGAACTCCCCTTTAAATGCTGATCGAGAGAGGTTAGCTAGTCTTAATTCATGTTAGCATTTTAAATGGCTTACGTTAGTTTTTTCATGAGTGTTTTAGATTGCATTTGGCATTCGATGGTGGGCACGGACGGTGATGCTAAAGAACTTGGTTGATCTTCAACACGCTTGCACTAGAGTGTTGACTATAGATGATACCAATGCGTATTGTGTCGTCGCATGGCATCATATGGTGCCCTCAGTTTTGCTGGCTGCATTTTATACATACACTTATATGAATATATGTTGGTTGAATATGTGTGATATGATATTGTCTTATTGCAATTCTATGCGCGCCGAATTGTTTTGCATTATTACCTCTATATATACGCATGTGCGCATGTATATATTGCTTTCAGTATTCATGTATGCATGTATGTATGTGCACGTGCGTTTGTGTCGACACATACCTTGTTGGCGTTATTTATGTGTGTTCAATGTAATGCAAATTATGTGCATCTATGCTAGCATGTCTGTGGGCTTTTAGGTTAGATTGATACATATCTACACCTGTTTGCTCACATCATTATGTTTGTGCAGATGTATGTGTCTCCTTTTGTTTTGGTTTAATATGAACAAGCTGGTATATTTACATCCCTTTGTGTTTGCACGCCGATGCAAATGCATTCGCATTCTTATTTGCAGCCCTTTGATTCATTAATGTGAAAGTATGTTGGCACTTTGGGACGGTGGCCATGACACAGATCAATGGTTGGGTCTGAGGCTGCGGTGATTATCACAAAAGATACCTTCTTCTCGCTAGAGTGCCTTTGGACTTGGGGGTAAGATTCAAACCCTTGGCCCGAAACATCCTGGTTCCGCTGTTTTTTCTTGCGCGTAAATATGTTTTTTTCAGGAATCTCGACCTATTCCCGGCAATGTTTGATGCCTTTTGGCTACTTGTTTGCTTACGGGACTTCATCTTGTTTGACTTTCTTGGTAGGTTTATTGTTTTCATTGTATGTGTTGAATCTTGTTTTAGCCCATACATCTGTGTTTATGTATCCTACAGTCATGTATTTGAGTGTACTCACGTTGTCACTGTCTTGAGACTGCATTCATTTGCATTCCCTTGATTGACTTCACCTTTGTTGGGGGTCGATCATTTAGGGATCATCATCATCATCCTTAGAACGGGAAGAAGCTAAGTATCTAAGGATTGATGATGATCCCTAAATTGATTGACTTCTGAGTATCTAAGGTCATTCCCTTGATTGGCTTCCTTAGAACGGTTTTTCCATTTGCAACTTTCTCAGAATGTATCGATTGATGCTGCGCAGTAGTGGCACACCCGCGAGGAGTTGAGGAGAACTCCCAAGTGATTGAAAAATGTGCCAGTTTTGGTGGAGATCCATGCTGAATTACTGGATGAGGCTGAGATATTGCTGATTATATAAGTTCCCTTGGGTGATTTTAGTTCAAAAAGCTGCATTATATTCTCGAAATGTCGCCATACCATGCATTGAAAACAATGTTTTCTGTTGGCTTTTGGAAAGGAGGCACGTAGGCACATTTTTTACATACGTATGAATTACTTCAAAAACACTATTTGAGAATGTATCCCTTCCTGCAGTACTATCTAGACAAATCAGGGGGGTACAGCCTATTGTGTTTTCCTATCTATTCGGTATAGTGAGAACCGCCCCACTAATCGGTATACAACATTTAGAGGGGAACTTCGCAGCATATCCTTATGTAACGCATGTTTTGATTTGTGCATGATGCATGTATGTGTCCCCTATTGCACATCTTACGGCACCCACACATAGCACACACACATACACTATATGTTCACAGTAGGAATATTTACATTAACTAATATGCGTAGATACTCATGCAGGTATGCACTCATGCAAGTGCATGCTTAACTCTTGACAATTAACCGTCACCAATCATAAACCCTCATGATCCACCATGAGCCATGACTAATGATCATTAGCCCACATGAACCACGATTTATCATTGCTACTAATCAGCACCATTTACCGCTATTTAACCCCATTACCAACAGCCATGTTTCACCATTATTTGCTGCAAATGGTTGGGCATGCTTCCTGACGACGCCGCCAGGAAGTCTGGCATAACTTTTTGGCACAAGGCAATGTCTTTGGCACAGAAGATTCAGTAGCACAGCGGCAAGTGGATGGGTTGATCCATGGGATGATCAAGTGGATGATCATAATGCTTAATGGTAGTTTATGATGCTTTATTGTGGTGCATGGTTGGTCATATCGGTTGTTGATGATGGTTTTTGATGCTTCATGATGGTGCTTGGTTGGTCATAATGGTTGTTCATGATGAATGGTTTTTTGATAGTTAATTAACATGAGCGAGTGAATGATCAGTAAACAATGATCTTCATTAACCATTATGATGCTTTATGACCCTTTATTATGGTCGATCAAAATGCTTAATGATGGGTGATCATGATGGTTCAGCTTCATCATGATGGTTCTTGATAAGGAAGGATGCTGTCATTTGTGATCAAGCATGCTTGCTGCATAAATGCTCAAGTCTAAACGGAGCAGCAAGATTGAACAGATTGAAGTATGACCATCAACAATGGTCCATCCGGAGTTGCTGCTGCGTTCGCATTGAATGTGTGGGCATCCGTGCTTTGCATTATGAAAGCGCAGGAAAGAGGAAGAAAAAGAGATGAAGTTCCCTAGAGGATAATCATGGGGATTCATAGTTGGTAAGAAATCTCAATCAATATTGGTTGTAAATTGTTGTAACACTGATTACCGTTGTTAAAAAGTCTAAGAGTAGTATAACCGTTGGATTTAAAGAGCAAAACAGAGTCTTGGGTACTGAGTGTGTGTGAGTCGCCAATAGGACCAGAATAATGCATTTGAAGTCTCTGAGGATTGAACTTATCTTTAGCTGATAAATTAATTAATCATCATTGACGCCCCTTCAACCAACATGAATTCATGGCTGCACCGAACCCATTTTCGGCTTCAATTCAGCCATTCTGCTGGTGTGGAGGCGATTGGTTGGCTTATTTGTGACAGGAATGGGTTTCACCAACCTGTGTTGATCACTACCAAGAATTATGAATCATTGCCTCATTTGTTTCGGGAAGATTGGGATCACTAGCTCAAGCTCATGCCGCTTTGTGCGGATGTTTGAGTACTGCATTTTTCTCGTTGTCGCTGCCATGTTGTAGTTCTTGTATGTATTGATTGTCGTTGACTGTTCTTAGTTGCTTATTTGCTAGCTTGGCTGTGTATTTCCTTGTTTCATGGGTGATTGGTTCGCTGGCGCTGGTTGGTTGCTTCTTGTGGTCATACTCGTGCTGCTGTTGTTGGCTTATGCTGGGCCCAGGCACGATGGAGGCTTTGAATGGACCAACTCCGCCCGTGTGGCGTTTTCATCCATGCTCATCGGGCCCCAGGCTGGGGCAGTGCTGAAAGGTAGAGCAGAGGATCGGAGCTCAATAATCTGAGCTGTTGAAACTGCGGGATACTGTGGGATGTAGTTGTTGGAACTGGCTAGTTGGGAATTTCGAGAACAATATTTTTGGAAAATCATTTTATTTGATGAGAGGTTTGGCATACAGCCCTGTTAATTAGAAGCAGCCCATATACGGAGATGGTTCGGTGTATGGTAGATTTTTTAATTGTGGCATTGCTCATAATTTGAAAGTGGACATCATCTAGTTGGGCCGTCCATTAGTTGTGCTTAAAAAGTTGATGGTTTTCCTGAGCTTCCCTTTTGAAGGTCACAAATTGTTCACCAATTTTTTCGGCCAGATCACATTTGGATGGACATACTGACTTCTTCGAGGCTAGTGTTTTTTGTTCTTTACGGTTCACTTTATTAGTTGGAATCACTAGAGTTTTGATAACAAACTTGATTTTCTGCAAGAGTTTTTGTCGATGCGTTTAGCATGGCTGATTCCAACACCTCAGTTGCCAACGAGTCTTGGGGGGGTTCACAGGTCCGGTGTTCCACAAAATCCACAAAGTTGGGGGGATGAGCGGTCCCGTGATGGGTCCAGACTTTAAACGCATGCGCCTTGCGCAAACCTTTGAAAGTAGGACGCTATTCAGAGCCACAACGGCATTTTTTCTTTCTAATTAGAATCCTTGGGGGCGAACACCAGACGGCTTTATATAGATCTGTAGACATGTGCAGATGCACATTTACCTGATCATACACACGTTTTTCTTTACTGTATCATGTTTGTTGTTTCAATTTGTTTTTCCAATGTAGCAATCTCATGTCTCTAGGCACAGCCTTGATGCAACCAGCATGTTTCACCAACACCAATACCAATTAACACAGTGTTTTTTGGGCTGACAACGGAACATGGCGGTTGATAGGGGGGGTAGAATTAACTACTGATGTGGAGGCTTGCCGCTACAACCGATGTAACATGAGTCACAGCTTCCAATGCTCAGGGCGTAACCTTACAATGTGGGCTTCCCCTCAGATGTAGGTCGGTTCATAGGCCTTTTCATTATAGTTATACTTGTCACAGCTAGCAGCTACCGGGGGCCCCGGTCCCTTGTAGCGCCAGAGTTCCTCGGGCAATTCGAAGCCATGAATCCTCGAGGCTCGGGCCCAGTGTCCTAGCGGAGTCATGGCACTGAAGTTGGTGCGCAGCTCGGTGGAGTGGGGGTGGGGGAACGGCTCGTTGCAACCAGTGGTGAATGATGGTTACTCAGTGCTTAAGGGTGGCTGAAATGCTGACTAAGGGTGGTTGATTGATGGTTAATCAATGGTTAAATTGATGGTTAATGCGGTGAAAATTGCCCGGCAAGGTTGAGCTGGTTGCGTCTCTTGGCAAATCACTTGTTGCCAACACAGCGGGGTAGCAATGAAAGCATCACAAGGACACCAGCAGTCCATGCAAGGGGTAGCCAGACCCTAATACCATTCTGGCATTTGTCGGGAGGGCCGGGCCCCAAAGTATCACACAGTTTCTGAGATGTTCGCGAGATGTTTTCATGGGCTTGTCAGTCAGCTGTTTTCTTGCCACACGGGGGCACGGGGATTCTTAAAATCACAGGATCTTCTTTCTTGGTCATTGGTGCGATCCACCTGATGCAATCGCCGCCAGTCACAAGCTGGGAATCGGGCTGGAGCTTTCTCATTGCTGAGGCTGCATCGGTCATGACAATGAGCAAAAGCAGGAGGAGGTCATCTCTTTGGACAAAGATTCCGAAGACTTGCTCCAGAGTCTTGGCCACCAACTCCATGAGGAATTTTGACATGAGCATGTCAAGAGGGGGCCTAAAATGCCTAGTATTAACAATGGTTGGTTGGCTCCTTAGTATTTTTGGTAGGGGTTGAAACCGCCCACCAGATAGAACACAAGAGAGACACGAGTTGGCAACAAATTTAAGTGTAGCTTGGGGTGTGTTGTGCTTGTCCTGTCATCGTTGGGATATGCCTCGATTGTAATGGAATGGCAGCCCCAACCTGGACTCGGTGGCAGCGTTGCTGGCGATCGGGAGCCAGTACCTTTTGAAGGTTTCTCACTGGTCATATCAAGAATTGCCCACAAGAAAAATGATTCACTTGTTTTGTCAAGAATGATACTATACAATTTGTGTGAGTGAATTTGTTTGTGTTTTTCTTCCTCCCTGGAGTTATTTGAAAATGCGCGTTTGCATGCGCACGTGAGCTCGCAGGAGAATGGACGAGACTGGATGGGCCATGTTTATGATGTATGCACATTTGGACCAAGAACACTCAGACACAGTCACAAACGTTTGTATATCTAGATGTGTGTGCTGATTGTAGCTATGCGAGTTCATGCACTTCCATGGTGGGTTTCTACCGTCCGCCATGGTTGCTGGGGTCGGTGTCAGGTGGAACCAGGCAGATCTGACCAAGTTGCTGTACAACGCCTGGCCGATTTGGAGCCTTCCTTTGAACGCCAATGCTGTCGGGTTTAAAAAGCACCATAAATCAGCACCATCCCCCAATGAGATGAAGTTGGGGAGCAAAATTTGCCAACTTTGGGCGGATACTTACCAATAAAGCGCTGCTGATAGTCCATTTTGGATTGGCATCTCAACACTTTTCGTCTTGTTCTATCATGCTTCACTAATAGGCCCAGCCTTCTATTTGGGTGGGCCACTTGCTCGCCCTCAGCCCCGCTGAACCTCCGGGATGGCGATAGAAGAAGAAGAAGAAGAAGAAGAAGAAGAAGAAGAAAAATTCCAGCTCTAGTCCGTTGGCCCATTGGTGATCTCTTAGTTTTGAGGCCTTGTGCAGTTCTACAATGCTTCAGCTGTTGATTATCATGGTTCACTTTGGATCTTGGCAGTTTGTAGCTGGGAGGGCCGTTTATCCATGATGTACGCATGCTGTTTGATACGAAACCAGTACTGGGAGATTTGACCGGAAGTGTGTTCCTTGCTCCGAGGGGGTTGCTGGCCCTGCTGTCCAAGCACCGTCATCATGACTTCGTTTTGAGCCCTCCGGTGTTGAGTGCCAGCACCATGCATGAAGCACCACTCTTGCAGGTGCAGGGAGGGGCAGCACTGGGATGTGAAACACAATTCCCTTGAAAGATCAACCCAGGGAAAATTCTAGCTGCTAGCCATGTAATTGTGCATGATCTTGACAGGCACAGTCATGCGCAGGTTTGTTGGCAGAACAGATGAACAAATCGGAGTTTGTGGACATGAACATGTATGTCATGCATAGCTAGCTTGTCTCTGAACTGCAAGAAAGGGTAAAAAAACGTTGGTATGGAGGCATTTGTTGCTTTTACACACGTAGATCAATGTATCTGAACGTGCTTACTTTGCCAACAACTTTAGAAGAAGGCACTTCAATGCAAGGAACATGAAAAGAAGAAAGCATAAGATGTCAAAAGAAAACGAAAGGAGATGTCAGAAGAGGGATGCCACTGCCACTGAGAAGAGCACAAATATGGCAAACAAAAAGCTCAAGCAAACATGAACCTGTGCTGGGAAAAGCTGTCGCAAGAGAGCTGACGATGAGCAGAGATGTCAAAACGAAGATGGGCATGAGAAGAGAGATGGCAGCATGTCAGGTGCAAGATGAGATTGAAATGAGATTTCATGAGGCAGCTGACGTTGAGCCATGATGTCAAGAGAGAGTGACGCTGAGAAGAGTCCAAGTTGAAGAGCTGTCATGACAGAAATGCTGAAGAGATGGACTCCGGGGGACAAGTCACTTGCTGCTTGCTCTTCTTGAGTCACTCAACTCCTAGTTCTATTAGAAACCTCCACACCGGGCATGCCCAGTTACAACTTGTGCACGTTTGTACGTCATGTAAATGCGAAATTTGTGACAGTTGACCATGAAATGGAAGAAAGTCCTGCGAATTACTAGTATTTGATTCTGTTCATGTGCTTTTTGTATGACTTTTAGCTAGCGTCGCGAAGTACAATGTTTTTGGTTTATGGCATGACTCTCTCATACTACACTCGATGAACACACATGACATACACATGTTTAACGATTGTAACAGGTTGGTACGTGCAAAACATGTCTCTGTCAAATTGATTTGTATCTATGATTTTGTGTTTTTGCACGCGTTTCTTCTAATTGTTCGATGTATGCATATGGATACTTGTTTCTATGTGTGCTACATGAAGTTCCGGAGTGCCCTCGTGAACAGAACCGGGGTGTATAGTTTCCTGCGGATGTCATGTTTTTTTTTTTCGCATTGTTTCCTACTCATCTGAAGTGCAGTTTCCTGGATTTTGTGTGCACGTTTTGCAGCTGAAATTTTGCCGTCGGATTTCTGGCCGTGAGGTCCTTGAGAGCGGCCGCCGCCCGGCCGAGGGCGTGGTCTTGGTGAGTGCCGTGGGGGCGCTGACAGCTGAGGAGCTGGCAGAGACTTGACACAACGGTGAAGATGTCATCATGATTGAGGATGGTTAGGGTGATGGTTAATGATGGTTAGTAGTGATGGTTAATGATGGTTCGTGATGGTCAATGATTCAATGATCATCATGGTTATGTCATGATGTTTGAAGATGCTAGGGATCAATGCCGTGGTCAATGTTCCTTAATCGTGATGGCTTTTGTGGTTGGATCCAAAAGGGATCCAAAATATGGTGGTTTATGATGGTTGGTTAACATTCATGATGCTAAACAATCGTTCGTGATCATGATGTTTATATAATCGGATCAATTGGCATAGCCAATAACCATGATGGTTGATCCAGCTGGTCAGAAACCACCCGCAAATTTGCCATAAATAGGTCCGATCAAGCTATTACTGCGTTGTTGACGTTGAGATCACCAGGGCTACGTGCAGTAGTAGTTATGCCAAGATTCACTATGTGTTGACTGTTTATTGTTTACTGATCATCATCACATCTTCCGTTCTTTGCAAAAAAGTTCAACCGGAAACCGTGCTAGGTCTCATGTTCATTGACCAGTTTTCAGGCTTAGTGGCAAAGCTCATTATTCATTTGCGTTGGGGTATTGCAGGGCTCTCGAGATATCGCCAAGGCTCATGAAGATATTGTAAGGCACCGGATAGGCGTTCAGATCAACGCTGAGATAACCTTCAAATGTTCAGCAGTTTAGCAAAATGTTGCCAAACTGAAGGACAAAAACAGAGAACACAAAGTTTGCGTTGATACTATGTGGCTGCAGCCAAATCATATGTTGCTTCCATAGGTTGGTTGGGGGAGCCTTTGGCAAAGCATGGCATAGCACCACTGTATGGGGGGGCCTTGGCAGTCATGGAGTCTACCGCGCCTGGATTGTCCGAACATGGATCTATAGCTTGGAGCATTTGGAAGGTCAACCATGCCACAGCAATACTACTACTACTACTACTACTACTACTACTACTACTACTACTACTACTACTACTACTACTATGCATATATGAATACATTGCAGTCGAACTTGTGCTCTAGCTTCTGGATGGCGCCGCCGAGGTGTGGCTAGCACGCTTGAGGCGGTCCTTACAAACAAGAGCTGTAGATCACTATGTCCTTTTGATCGTCCCAAAGTCGATCAAGTCGTGTTTTCCTTTCAGATGGCTCCTGGGCGGCACTGAGCGGCTTAAGGCTGCGCACATGCCAAGAGAGGTCATTTTAGGCAAATGTATGGGTCAATATTAACCAACCAAGAAGTGGATAGATGAAGATCCCAGCACAGACTAGTTGGTTCACTTGGGGGATGTTCACCAGGCTGCCAGGGTATTGACTCACAGCCAACTAAAGCTCAACCTGTGCCCAACGAGCCGGCGGCGTATGTTAAATGTTCTAGGAAGTGCTGCATCGATTGCAGCGAGATCCACTTGGCCGGTTCTTAGTCAACCCGTTGAGGTAACCAGCAGTTGATGCACGTTGGTACCAAGGGACATGACTGACTTAATGGGTTTGACCGCAAATGGTGGTACCTACTAGTCATCCAAGAATGACCAGCAGTTCCTGGTGTTCCACGCACAGCGTGCCTGTTTGCAAGCCAGAGAAGGCTGGGTTGAGGAGCATTGACTGTCTCTTTGGCTCGCTCTCGAAGCAATGTTGTCGATGTTGGAAGATTGTTAGATGCAACACGATGCAACGCGTTCATATCGCCCACAAAGAGTTGGGATCCAAACATCCATTTGCTTTTGCACGCCCAGATGCGGCTCAGACATGTTCAGCTCCAAAGTCCTTCATTGATTTTCAGCTTGTAGCTCAGTCGCCATGGGTAATTGTCATGTCTTCGTACAGAGTTGCTGTCACCCAAATGCGCGACTCCATCGAATGGACAAGTTGTTGAACTTCCTTTTGGGCATCACCCTGCGGCTGGATCGGATTACACCAACCGATCTGCAGGCTCTTGAGAGAAGCCGAGGGGCTGCGAGGCGAGCGAACAGCGGCTATGACAAAGTGGCAGATGAGATATGGCACGTGGAGGAAAAGACCTTTCAACGCCTGTCCGGCACCGGTGGAGACGTCCGGGTTCTGTTCCATCGGCCCAGGAACAGTGACCAGAAAGACTTGCCGCTGGTGTTGTGGCTCCACGGGGGTGCCATGGTCCTTGGGAACCACAAAGACATGTGGGGCATGCGCTTCTTGAAAGTGGCCCAGACTCGTTACGGACCCATTTGCTTCGCATCCATCCAGTACCGCTGTGCTCCGGAATTCACATTTCCGGCTGCGGTGGATGACTTCGTGAGTGCATACCGGTCATTGATGGATGAAAAGTTGGCCAAAACTCTGGGATACAGCACTGAGAAAGTCAGCGTAGCCAGCTGTTCTGCAGGTTCCTTGGTTGCGGCGCATGGCTTGCTGCGACTGGAACGGTGGCTACCCACAGCTTTGCTCTATCCCATGGTAGATCCGACCATGTCCAGTGAGTCACATCAACTCTTCGGCTCCTTGCCTGCATGCCCCAGCAGCTTCTTACGAGTGGCTTGGGACTGGCTGTTGAGCGATGCAAATGGAGTGGTCAGAGAAGATTTGAAGAAAGCTGCCAACCTCCTGGAAGCAGACTGGTCAGGCTTGCGTGGCAACAACATCCTCATAGTCACCGCGGACTCTGACTGTTTGCGTGACGAGGGCCGTGCCCTGGCCAAGAAGATGTCACAGGCAGGGCTCAATGTGACAGCCATTGAGGGACCTGGATCTCATTGCATATCGCACCTACTGGATGAACCATTCAGGGATGAGATCTACGAACATTATCTTCAACTCATGTTGCCAGATTAGAGCAAGCATGTTGAGTGCGACCATCTAGGGAGGCCCTGTCCTGTGCCACTTGAAGCACCTTGAAACACTGAAGCGGCTGCGGGAACGCGTCGTGGAAATGCCATGAAAACAGAGAAGCAGCGAGCAGCCTAGTTGTAAATTGGGACGGGGCGGCTACAGTTTTCTTATCGGAGAGTATTGAGCACCTGAAGGTGCAGTCCAGTTTACCCACCACCATTCCTGTTGGTTGGTTCGTTCTGCTACCGCAGTAACCGTGCTTCATCATACGAGTCCACATGATGAAGTAAACTGTAAGAGAACATCGGGAACATGCTCAAATGCCAATTGCCTTTGCTCATTTGTTGTTCTTGGACTCCACCGGTTTGCTGGTGAGGTTTGGTCACAGTGGGCCCTTGCTTCACTGTATGTGGTCCGTGGCTTGAATGCAAAGTTGCTGGGACTTGTTTGTTGGAAGTGCCAAGTTGGAAACCTGCCTAGTCAAGTGATGCCGATTGCTCCACAAATTATGTGTTTGGTGGGGGTTCTTGGTGGACTGGAGACTTTGTCATCTTAGCTGGTGACGGGGTGCAGGTCAATAGTATGTTGGTAGGGAGGGGCGCATAGCCTTGGGATGCGATGCAGCCCAAGCCATAAACAGCATTGTGAAGAAATTGGATGGCCAATGATGGCCGGTGATGGTTGATGATGGTTGATTAATAATTGATCAATGGTGGATCTTCATGGAAAGCCGGAAAGCCATGCTAAACGGGTTACGACGGTGTGATTTCAATTTCTAAGGAAGAGTCATGAACAGTCATGGTTGCCACTTCATAGTTACTGGTCACAATTACAAGCCAATAGTTCATAATCGGTGATAATGCGGAACAACTGATTACCAATCATTGACTCGTTGCATTTGTAGCAATGACCTGAGATAATCAGCGCCTAGATGGGGCCTTGTTTACCAAAGAGATTCTTTTTGGATCTCACTAGCTCCAAACCAGGCGCTCTAGTCTGATGAAGAAACAGTGTCAAGACCATGGATGTTGATGGTACTTGAGTTCCAGTATTTGATGTATTTTCGTGTATTATCAACCACTGATCGATGGTTGATACTGCTTTCCAGTACCTCGATTTATGCTGTGCTTGGGCCACGATGGATCACAATGGTCCACACCTTCAGGCATACACGCATATACAGATTACAGTATATCCGTATAAATCTTTGCGCATGTAAGTGTAAGCAGGTAGTAATTACTTGTTTATCTTTTTTTAGCATTATAAATTATAGTAACTATAGTTCTAGTGCCTATAGTAAGTATATAGTTACTATAGTGCCTATAGTCTATAGTATTCTTGTTATATACCCGTTTGCGACTGGCACAAACAGCGGCCAGCAGTGGGGGGATAACTCGCAATGAACCCCGCAGTGGCTACCAGTCCTGTAAGTCCGAACCAATATGCAACAATTGATTTGACTGCTACCCGGTTCGGGATTGTGAACCACCCGATTACCTGACTGGAGTCAATACGTTCGGCTCAAATGTGTATCATATTGCTGTTGCTACCTTCGCTGGACCCAAGTCATTTGTTTTGTTTTGCTAGCCGCCTCAATGAAGACGACATCATGACCGAGTGGGGAAGCCACTGGTACTCAACAAAGCCTTTTTCTCATGTAAGAGGGCCAACCTGGCGCAGGTTCCTGGAGCCTCAATGGATCTTGATGCCCATGGCATGGTCATGTACATCCTCAGCCGGAACATGCCAGCTGCCTTGCTGAGTCCTGCAACCATTCCCTTCGTAGGACCGCTGCGCTTCTAGTTGAAATGCCAAGTCAACCATGGCATGTTGACATGAGATGACTTTTGCAGTTTGGGCAGGCAAATGCCGCAAAATCCCTGAATGCGCAGGAGGTTTGCAGCATTTCTGTCTTGTTGGTCGAAAGGAAGATTGGAGGTTAATAAAAATCTGGTTTGTTTGTATCACTGGTCTCATTTTGTGTTCCTTTCACTCCTAGTGCTTTTCAACGCTTGTAACGTTTGTCGATTGACCACATGCCCAGCAAACTTTCACAGCGGCTGAAGACATCCAAACAGAAGTCGCCCCTAGACTGCCAGAGCCACTTCCCGCTCAGATGTTGGGGCAAGCAACGGAAGGAATTCCTGTCCAAACAAACGTCATTACCGTTTTACCAGCCTTACCATGCAGGAAAGGACATTCGCAAAGTGGCTGTTGGTCACGATGTAGTGCTCACCAAATTAGTTGGTTTCCAGCAGGCAGGTTTTTTGTCCATGAAGATGGCCAGCAGTGCTGATTCGATTCTTGCCGCTACTTTTGCTGACTTGGGTATTGTTGAGCCGTCACCCAGAACATGAAGCAGGTCATTTTGTTGTTTTGTTCTTTTTCACCGGCTACATTCGGTGTCAATCATATCGGTAGATAATGCATGCATGAGAAATAATGAACAATGAACATGCCAGCTAACCCAGTCTGAACCATGATGGTCCCGGGAGCAAGGGGTATATTATTTTCCGAAATTAGTTTGGCACATATATATATATATATATATGTATATTCATATTTTTACACATATACATATACAAACTCAACAAAACATGTTTTTATATACATAATAAATCTAAAAAATAGATATTATATAACACACACACACGTTTATATGTAACCTGTAAACTGGTTCTGGATCCATTTTCAGTGCCTTGGTTTGCCTCACGGTTCCCCCAGTTTGCGACAGCGGCAGGACTTGGTGATAAGCTCCTGGACCTGCTGATAAGTCACTTGTTGTGGTCGCTGTTGTCGTCGTTGCTGCTGTTGCTATTGTGATTCTCCTCCCTGTTGTTAGGTGTTCGTCTATATTAGTTGATGTTAGTTGATTAGTTTGTGTTTGTTGATGATTAGTTGATGTTACTTGATTTCTTGGGACTAATCAAGTTAAATGTTGTTCGTAATTCTTTGTTTGTGTTGCTTGCTTGTTTGCTATTATAGTTTTTGCTAGTTGACTTTGTGACTATAAGTACGATCTTGTCAGATGTCATCGTGGTTGCTGTCATTGCACTGGACCATCTAAGTACGTCGGTCTTGTAGTTGCTCCCCGTCGCCGCCGTTTTCGTCCGCCCACGCAGAATCCACTTCTCGGACGTGACTTTTGGCACTGTGAATTAAAGGGTGCTGAAGTTTAGTATTTGGAGACGGGGTGGCCCAATCTTTTTTGGCGTATAGTACTTGGAGGACTAAACAGTATCCACAGTACCCAACATACAGAAGTTAACGCCTGCAAACTATGATTAACCAAGATACACATAGACCCTTTATGACCCTCCCAACTCACGCCCTTCCTACGGAAACTGAGCTGCATGGCCCTGACACTAGTGATCCCCAGTTGCGAGGCTTATTAGTTGGGTCAATGGTGGATGAGCTATCCTATATGGGTGATATCAAAGCCGTTTAAGCAGACCTTCCATCCATCACCTTCCTTGCGTTCATCTTTGGCAGCAGACTTGCCCAAACGCCGCTAGTCGACAGCCTGCTTATACAGGGCCGTCCAGTCTCCATCATCAAAGCAGGCATAGTGGCATAGTGAACCTTATAGACCCTGGCGCATTCAAGCATGTTTTGAGTCACTGCACTATAATATGCTCACACTACTGATGGATTTGTACACCATTGTACACCCATCTTTTTTTCTATCAGTTTGTGTCGGCAGGATCTGTTCCTCGCATCCTTTGGTTGGTTCCTTTGTGGATCCCTGGCAGATGGCCGTGCTCCGCCCCGGCGCTTGCTTCGCATGGTCGCTGTGTCCCGTCAGGTCCTGACACCCGAGACTTCGCAAGTTTCATTTCCGATGCGCAAGTGGCAGTTGGTGCTGGGGACATGAGACTGGGACCAAGGGCAGGGAAACGGCAGCGCACACGCAACATTACCAGGAGTGTAGGGTCCGGCTGTTAGTTTCCAGGAGGGTAACTAGTTGGCTTTTCCATGCGGGGGTGTGAACATACTGTTCGCTTGTTTTGGGCACATGCAGTGACACATTGTACACATTTGTGAGAATATTTGGACTTTTGATTTTCAAACAGGCAGACCCTCTTGTTGTCTACGCCCACGTACGTGCACACAAATGCACATGATGCATTTTCAGTTGCAATTGTGCTTGTTTGTCCAAGTGCAAGATTAGTAACAGTACAATCATGCATTCATCATGAAGTGTCCTGGAAGTTGTTGGAATATCAGATCATTTTAAGCATGTCACAGGTTGGGGTGGGTGCTTCTGGGCAAAGCTGTGCTCGACTGTGGTTGTTGAGACTGAACAAATGCCGGAAAGATTTACAGCTAATATGCTGTTCGTGTATGGGTTTGTTGTGGTGATACTACTTAGTTTGAACCGATCGTTTCTTGAACACTGGGTTGGAAGCAGACACACCACTACGGTTGCTCGTCAAACACTCCCCCCAGTGCCATCAGGGATTCTGAATTCTCTACCAAATCCAGCTCTCAATCAGGATGCATGTCAACCAACCCCTGCTTCATCAGAAACATCCCGTCGAACAGGGAAGATCACTGGGCGGCGAGAAAAGCATTTGCCATCATCATCATCATCATCATCATCATCATCATCATCATCATCATCATCATCCGAACCCCTCACTGATATTTCTTGAATCTATTCGAACTATTTCATATATACTGCTTGGTGGTTTGTAGTCCACAATTTTCCCTAGTTACTATACTTCCGACAGATGATTGATTGGTTGACAAGAGAACTAATGACCAAAAAATACCACCATCCGCCAGCAATTGGTGGCCGTGATACATTTTGTTTCACCAACCTAAAGTAATTCATAGTTTTGTTAGGGACCCAAATAGGTTGCCACCCTGATGCCAAGCATTGGCTAAAGTAAGAATAGGGACCCATTTATAGTATTCTTACGAGTTAGCTCGTGTTTGCTTGGCAATGGGTGACGGGGGAGCTCAGCTCAACCCCCAGCTGACCACCTCGCCACCGGACTTGCTGCAGCACCAAGGCATGCAGCGCGCTTGCAGCTGGATCCGCCCTTCGTGGACACCCGTTGCACTGCCGGGGGTGTGGCACAGGGCACCGTAACGATGACGGTGCACGGTGGCCGGTAACGCTTATTTGGGGCACTAACCGGGATGCCCCTCAAAAAAAAATTTAGGATTCCTCAAAAACAAATTTAGGGACCCTCAAAAAAAAATTCTGAACCCTCAAAAAAGAATTTAGGATCTATTCCTCTAGTCCTCTGGTCCCTTGGTCCTTTGGTCCTCTGGTCCCTTGGTCCTCTGGTCCCTTGGTCCTTTGGTCCCTTGGTCCTTTGGTCCCTTGGTCCTCTGGTCCTTTGGTCCTTGGTCCCCTGGTCCTCTGGTCCTTTGGTCCCCTGGTCCTTTGGTCCTCTTGGTCCCTTGGTCCTCTAGTCCTTTGGTCCCTTGGTCCTCTGGTCCTCTGGTCCCTAGGTCCTTTGGTCCTCTGGTTCTGTGGTTCTGTGGTCCTTTGCTCTGGCAGATACAGCAACAACAACAACAACAACAACAACAACAACAACAACAACAACGAAACAACCGGGAACAACAAACGACAGAAGCAAAGCAGGAACAGAAAGAAAGAACGGCAACAGCGACAATTAGCGCTGCATGATTAAAACTCATGTGCTTTGCGTTGGCTTCGGGGGGGAGGCGCTGCGCCCACAGCAACAACAACAACAACAACAACAACAACAACAACAACAAAACAGGAACACAAAGCGTGAAAAAAAACCAGAAGTGCGCAGCAACGAACATTAATCACTGTTTCCCAAGGGGAAAATATGTCGGGATAAACCCTTCCAGTTTCGTCCCTTCTGCGACGTTTTGCGGCCAAAGGCAAGCCAATGCGCGAAGATAATGTTCCGGTCATGCCAAAAGTGCAGGGAAGTGCAGCGTTGGGAGATTGAAGTTCTACTACTGGAGAGTAGTAGGGGACAGCGTGCATCTATGTTGCCATGAACCCTGGCGCAACAAGAACCCCAACCAGAATACATGGCAGAACATGCTCCTGTCCTGCGGCTACAACATCTGTCTGCGCTAAATTTCTTTTTGAGCGCCGCTAATTTTTTTTTGAGTACCCATATCCTGGATGTGCGCTAAATTTTTTCTTGAGTGAAAATAAATATTTTTTTGAGTGGTTACCCGCACTAACCATCAATAGGGGCTATAACCATTAATGATGGGTTCATAATAGGGGAGGATATCCATCAATAATGGTTAAGGAGCTATTTGGTTGGTGGTTTTGACCAGTGATATGGTTGATAGTATAGGGTTTCATAAGCAAGGATAGTGGTTGAACAACTACTGTTTGGTGGTTGACATGTTGTATTTTCCCTGGTAAGTATTACTAATTGGTTGGTTGACTGAGATTCCTCAAAGGGGTTGAAACCACCAACCAGTTGGAGAATGAAGGGGGGTAACACCTGTAGAGGGCAAACCGTTGGACACCCCGGAGAACAAACGAGCAATAACATGTAAACACCAGCAAACAACATGTCTTGTGTATTGGTAAAAGCAACTATTACAAGCATTGTTGGTTTTTAATGCACAATGGCGTAACAACCATGATAGCTTATTAATGATGAAGCCAACAGTGCACAACAGTTACCAACAATAATTGTTGATCAATGCTGCTTAATTGCCATCACTACTAGTGATTATGTTTTGACTAATAGCTGATAGTGGTTGATCAATGGCCAATGATGGTTGCAACATATGGTTGAGCTGATTGATGGTTAATCAAGATTAATTGACTATAGTTTGTTTTTTTTAATGGATCGTGAGCATCAAGGGTACCAAGGTTCTGGCCCACAGCCACTTATGCGGCATATGGATGCAATTGGATGCATACGGTGCAATTATCTTACATGTCATATTTAGTCATTGATGGGTAAGACTCGTTCTGTCGGTCAACAGATGCCAAGAGATGTGAAGACGTTGGACTTGCGCGGGAGCTCGGGTTTTTTGGAGAACAAGCGTTTTTCTCTTGGGGAAAATCGTGCGAATTTGCCGAGGTTCAGTAGCATGATTTGAACAAGTTATGGGTTGAAAGGAGCATGAAGGAGCCCAAGATTCGACAATGTTCATCGAGGAAAATGATACGGCCAAAAAACCAGAGATGCAACTCATTTAACACGCCTTGGATCCTAACAGTCCGCGTGTTGTTGCACTTTGCATCTACTGGAAGTATACCCTTTGACAAATCAATATTTTTCAAAATAGGGGTTCCTCCAAAATGGATGGTTTATTACTATAAATGATTTATATTGGATGATTTGGGGTACCCTTATGACTTGAGAAACCCCCGTATGTCTTATACAGTTTGTCAATGGTATATTCTTATAGTTGTTGATCTGGTATAGTTGTCAAATTATTATGATCTATAGTTAATGAGTATGCCCAATCTACACTGAAAGTTTGTCAATGGTCGTTCGCAGTTGCGTCGCCAGGATATCGGCTTTCGACTTTTTCAACCGGATCCCGCATGCTTGGCCTTGCTGCGGACGTCCATTGGAGTCGCGTTTCTCGTGCTCAAATTGGAACTGCCGCATGTGAGCAACGGTGAAACTTCTGGAAGGGATGCCAGTTTGTAATGGATCATGCGGAGATTTCGAGGGTTTATCACATTTTCAATTGCGTAAGTACCGTTGATGCAGATGTTAGGGAATTGTATTTGTACGGATGTGCTGATGAGAGATGGGCAAATCTTGGGTGACAAAGATTGTAAAATACTTTTTTGAGTTTACGATTGATGCTATCTTTGATATCAAAGTTTATCCACGCCCCCACATTGCCCCATCCAATCAATGACTGGCAACTCTCGAAAGTCCACCTCGCTCCATCGATCATAGTGGGCGACCATTGTAACCCAATAACAGCCAATGAGCCCCACATGTGCATATTTCCTAATTGTTTACGATGTTTCCCAAGATGTATCCACTTTAGCAGGTTTCTCCTCTTCATAAATGTGAAAGTGGTATATTTGAGATACTGTCGCGAGATTCCATGAACGAGAGACCCTGAAGAGACGGATGAAGAATAAGGAGGCTGCTCGCTGCTCTTTTGTTTTTGTAAAAAATCTACCACTGACCCATTGAGTTTCAATAGACTTCCTTCATTTTTCATCCTTTTTCAAAGAATTTAGATGCTCATTGGCCCATGGCCCTTGTTACCCAACAGTTTTCAAATCAACACGCCACCCTGTAGGACAAGCAGATGGTCAGTGTGCCGTGCCATTTGGTGATGTTTATAGCCCCACTGCCATAACCTGTCGGGGATGAGAGATGACAATTTGGCATGCCTTGCCGTTTCCTTTTGGTTGTTTCTGTATGGTGCGTCGATGGGCCACAGGCATGTCTTATTTGTGTACGCGACATGTGGCTTGGACATGTACTGGATACACATATGATTCACATGATGCACATGTGCAAGATGATGACGGCTGAATAGATCTATTATGATCTATTGTCTGCTGCATTAGATAAGTTGTTGTAGACCTGTTTGCATATACAGTCTATAATCTTTTAAAACCCTGTGCCCGGGTGAAGGCGGTACTGTACCTCCCCATTTAAACTCCTACATCACACGAACTGCACGTGAATTGTTGCGGAACCTTCGCAGATCCAATACCTGCCGTGATTGACCTACCCGGCCACTAAGGTACAGCAATCCGTTTCTGTTGCCTGATGACGTTTTGAACTGCTCCTTTGCTTGATGGATCTTGATGGCAGGCCTTTGAATCATATCATCTTATCATAGCTAAAGGAGCCAACATTACATTTTGGTTTGCGATAGGCATATCCCCGGAGGTCGCACTTGCCACTTGTGACCCTGGAACTTCTTTTTTTTGCTGGTCATTTGAGACGATCTGGAGGGCAAGCTTCGAGTTTGTTGCAGTACAGATTTAAGAGCCAGCCAGCAGTTTACATTTTCATGTCATGTGACCGGTTCAGTGTTTGCAAATTGCAGGTATCAAAACCTGCCAAAAGCAGTAAAAAACGCACACACACACACACACGATAAGAAAAACACACTTGCTTTCCCCCAGCTGCATAGAATACCTCGAATGGCAATGCAGAGCTTTCGATGGATTTGGATGAGGTTTTAACCTCACTGTGGATTTGGATTTCTTGCTGAATGCCTCCCACGGTTTCATCTCTTCGGAAGGATGGTTCGAAGAAAGTCTTATGGAGAGACTTGCCATATCAGCCACGCCAAGGTCAAACGTTGTGCGACTGAGCAGGGCTGGGGACAAATTGATGAGATTGAAAGGTTCTGTGGAATAGCAGGGATACAATGAATTTGGAAAATGCTTTGTGTCCAATCTTCAAGTTTAATTTGTGTTTTTTTGTCAAGCTGCCAAAGATCGAAATACAAGGGAGGGCAACGCACCAGTGTCATCAGAAGGTATCCTCGGAACATGTTGCAGCTTGAACGAGCTTAGGAAAGAGGGTTTGCTTCCATTCAAATTAGGGAGGAGCAAATTTTTGCAAGCATCTACCATCAACAACTTTGACTTTTTGACATGAGAGACTGACCAGGCATGAACAACTTATATAGTTTGATGATGTTTGATTCCATTTTGTTTTTTTTAAATGTAGTTGATGTTCCGTTCTTTTTATTTTTGATGTGTCCTCGTCCTTTATTTCTGTGTGTTCTACTTGTTGTTTGTTTGTCTCAGTAAAGGCATCCTTTGCCTGCCTCTTTGTCTTTGCATTTCCCTATCTCCTTTAGGTATTTTCTTTCTGCTGCAATGTGTGCAGTTCCAGTCAGCTGGATTCTGCTCAGCATTGCGAGATTTCATCAACCACCACTGAAAAATCTATTCCCGGGGGGACATTTCATCAACCATCTACCACTGGGATCACCCATCTGCCATGAATAAGGGCGCAACTGAACCATCAGTTCCTGGGGGATCACCTGCCCTGCCAGCTCCCAGGAGGATTCCGGAAGCTCGCATCTGGCCCAACAAGACGGTGGATCCACACTTGGTGCCCGGTGCCATTGTGCTCTTCTCTATGCGTCCCTTTCGCACCTTGGTGCCCGGCGTTTCCGGAGTCCTTTCCTGTGCGTATTTGTGCATTCATGTTTACAAAATATTGGTTTTGTGCAAAATTCGTTTTTGGAACATTTGTTTGTGCATTCGCATTTTTGGCCGCTGCATTCGAAGTATGTTTTGATTGTGCAGCTTCAGGTATCTCCTCGATCAAACGTTCATGCATTGCATCTGACTCTTTGTTGAGTCAGCAATCATGTGAAGTGAGTGTGAACAGGTCCATTGGTTGGTCAGTCACGCTTTTGGCGATGGAGTCCAATATATGCAGACTGTACTTGCGTCCTGCTTTGCACACCCAGCTAGTCCGGAATGTTGGCCCAGCATTTGTATGCATGTATGGCATAGTTGCGCGGCCCATAACATGCACCCGTGCCTAGGCCATGCACCAAAGTTACCCACCTGCCATTGCCCAGGGATGGTGCCCAAGTGGTTCCGCGGCACGGCGTGCCGAGAGGTCTGCCAGACGAACCTGATGTGTCCGCCGGAGGTTGCGGGCAATGCCTGTTCCTTGCTGGGTAATGATCTCCCGCTCCTCGGACTAGCTGATGAAATGATTTCAGGTGGTTGGTTACTTACTTTTTTTCGTGTCTCCTTTGTTTTTGTCCATAGGCTTTCACGAGCTTCAATTAGTTCCAAATATGTTCTTAAACTCAACTCAACTAATTAGCTAATTCATTACTTCAATCCTGGATGGTGGTGGCAATGATTGTGGTGATGTTGTATGAGAATCATCATTCTCATGGGGGTGAATCACCAAAAGATCCAGCTTTTAACACCCCGTTGCGTGCTGGTGATCTACCCCATGAGTCTGGTTTATTGGCAGCTGGGCCTCCCCATCAACCACCATTACGCATCAGGTTCCATATCCTATGGTCGCTGGTCAATATCCCCTAAGTAGGCATTATTGTATCAATTGCTATTTTATTGTTATTTACCAGTGTTTGTTCATGTTTTTCTCCCATTTTCACTTGAAGAAAGACCATTTAGCCACTGCCACCGTCTCAAAAAAAATAAGGGAATGAAGGGTTTTTCTTTAAACACTGGTTTAACCATACTGAGCCACTGCTAACCATCATTCTAAATAACCATCATAATTAGCCATTTTTCAATAAGCTAAGCATCATCCTACCCATGGTTAACCAGGAACCGCCACTGGATCTCCCAGGCTGCTGAAGGCCCTCCGCGATACCTTCGCCTTGCGCCATCCCAACGCGCGCTCCGCACGACCTCGCTTGTTGCAGGTGGGGTGCGCCTGAGGCGCCTAGAGGCATGTGAAGGGTCCATCATGGTCCCAACATCTTGGATAGCAAAATCAATGGTAGCAATGAATGGAGTCATTGTTCAACTAGCCTGGCACATTTTGAGGTGGCGAGTAAGAAACTCTCCCAACGAGAGAGGTTGCATGAGGTTACCATATTCTTTTATATTCTATTTGGATGTTTTCAATACCATACGTATCAACCGACCATTGCAACCAGGATTCTTCCCTATTTGACTCGTCATGACCAATGATCAGCAACCATTCCTGCTTTGCACAGCTGTCCAGGCTGGGCCGAGTAGCTGCGGAACCACTTCCATCGCTCACTTCTACTCGGATGCGCATGACCTGCGTGTGGCCAAGAACTATGTGGAAGGCTTGGATCTTTCTGCTGTTGATTGATCAGTGGCTGGTGATGGCTGGTGGATCATGTGGCAGAAGTTGAAGTTTTTTCCGACCCATGGATGTCCATAGGTTATTGTAAACAAGGACTGTGTTCCTTCGGATTTTTGAGACTCACTCACTCAGGTGCATTTCAAGAAAAATGGATATGAACCGAAGTGTCGTGCTACAGGAACACGCGTTTGTGCAGGGCTCGCCACCATGGTTGGCCTAGCCAAGCTTGATATTCAAAGAAGTGTTGCTTTTTCCAACGCTATTGGGCATGTTTTGTCCTGTTTCGATGTGGTTACTCACGTGGGTGCAGATGTCCAATCAGTTGCAAGTCAATAAAACTTGGTTGTGTGCCAAGTTGTTTGATACTTGTTCTTGCTTTTCATCGGTCATCTCACTGGAGGCATTTCCTGCAGAGAATCTGTTTCCATCGGCTCCAGGTGTGGAGATCCGGGACCACGTTCGCAGGGACCTGCGCTTGGGCACGGCACCCTTTCGGAGTGTGGATCGCTTCGACGTGGTGGCGGATTCCTTCGATGTGGTGCCGCACCTGGGGACGGCAGGGGAGGGCAGAGGGGCAGGGTGGGGTAAGTGGGGGGCCATTCGAACGGAGAAATTTAAGGGCGGAAGAGAGGAAACGCTGAGAAACTTCAGGAAATTGATTTGTATATGTTAGTTTGGTTGTTTTGTTTGTTGTGCTGCAAGTAGAGGTGGCAGCTGTTTCCAATTCTTGCTGCACAACAATGTGGGCGTTGGTGTTCTTGGAAGTCGCGTTGTCTTGCAACATGCATAGGAACTCTCCTGGTTGGAGAGTGATATTTTGTTCAGCATTGCAATCACGTATCCAATGTTTAGCTTCTGTTCAGTCATATATATATGCGGCACGAATCTGGTATTGTGAAATGTGGCGTTCAGCTTTGGGACCTGCAATCTTGACTTTCAGGTAGTGCTTTCACCAATCTTGTTGTCCCAGGCCCTAATGCCAACATTTGGACTGAAACTGTCAAGTTTGTTGGTCACTGGTGAGCTGGATGCTAGCCATGCCCCTTGTGACGATGGCATAATGTAGGAGTTCCAGTCCGGGCATTTGTTACGGGATCATTCCATCCAGTGAGTGGTGTTTTTTTTCCATGGATGTGCATGATGTGCCACGTTAATTTTAAGCAATGAGGCAACACGAGTCAATGGCATATGGGCCACACCTTTCGTGTTTGCAAGAAGTGGGCTGAGCATGTGTGGGTCAATTTCCCAATCCCCAGCGCCAATGGCCAAAGTCACTACAGGTTTTGTTGAGAAGTTTCATTTCTACCTAATAAGTTCCACATGCACACATAATTACACTTACACCTGCCACATTCTCTCCACCCACGGGACGTTTTGCCAGGTTCGGGTTGGTGTGCATTTCTGTTCCGACTACATGGGACATGGAGGACGAACCTGCGAGGAAGTACATGGAGATATTTTGGACGCCTGGTGCTGTGGGTCGCGGGCTGCATTTGCAACTGTTAGCAGAGAATCTTCAGTTTTTGTCGCTGGTAGAAGGCTGCGAGCTCATCTGTGATGTCACATACAGCTCTTGAGAGGTCTTCGAAGACAGAATTATGCTCAGTTCTTGCATCACAACCACTGTCCCAACAAGATTGTTTGCTGCAAGAGGGTATCTACTTCACTACAGGTTTCTTGCTGAGCATCACTGTCAGATAATCCCGCAAAGGCAACTCTCCAGAGATCAGGATCTATGATAATAGTGAACATTGCCCTGAACCATTTATCAAAGTAGGGTTCTTTCTATTTCTGGGACCGCCATGCAGTTAGACACGTTTGGCTTCATCATTTATCCAAGACTTGGATGCCCCATGCCAATGATGGCAAGCATGCAGGGATCAATCGCAGTAACCACCTATGAGTACGCTTATTGTGTGCATGTGATCCGTCAATCTGAGGAAGTGAATGTGCAGGAGTACAGGCGCATTTTGAAGGCCTTGCACGAGGCGTTTCTTGACTCCAGCAGATCATTTAAAGGTTGCAATTCCCCATGAGCAAACCCATTTTGGCAATACCCTTCTCCTATTTTCTCCTTATCTCATGAGCCCTGGAAACTAATTGACTTCACGGAATCGTTAGGCGCGGCCACGCAGGTTTTCAAGGTTCCACGTTTGATTCAGGAGCATCCAGGGGATTCATGGCCAAAATGTGCTTGTGAGCACCTCCCATGACTTAGAACCGATAAGCATGCATACATACATACATACATACATACATACATGCATGCATATACACATACACATACACATACACATACACATACACATACACATACACATACACATACACATACACATACACATACACATACACATACACATACACATACACATACACATACACATACACATACACATACACATACACATACACATACACATGCACATGCACATGCACATGCACATGCACATGCACATGCACATGCACATGCACATGCACATGCACATGCACATGCACATGCACATGCACATGCACATACATACATACACATACATGCATACATACATACAGACAGACAGACAGACATACAGACATACAGACATACAGACATACAGACATATAGACATACAGACATACAGACAGACAGACAGACAGACATACATACAGACATTCAGACATTCAGACATACAGACATTCAGACATACAGACATACAGACATACAGACATACAGACATACAGACATACATACAGACATACATACATACATACATTCATACATACATGCATTCATTCATTCATTCATTCATTCATTCATTCATTCATTCATTCATTCATTCATTCATTCATTCATTCATTCATTGATTCATTCATGCATTCATTCTTTCATTCATTTACTCATTTGCATTTACAGGGGTGTAAATTTGTGAAAGTAAACACGCGCGTAAAATCACCTATATATCGACTATATATTTCTCAGGCAATAACACCGATCCAAATGCTAAAATCAAAAGAACCAATGCAAAAACATGATTCAGCTTTCACTGAGAGGTTGGTGAACATTCCGACCAAATAGTTAACCTCTAAGTACAGTAAAACAGAAAAATCAATGTACCTTTCTACTTGCAACATGGGTTTCGATAAACGGGCTGATGCATGTTGATACGGGTTCAAAGTAGGCGAGGAATGGGCAATAAGCATTGCAGGTTAATGTTCAATGAATTTGGGTGGTCGCTGGGTTTGGGTTCCAGTTCTTTGGAAAGCCGTTCTTACCGGGCTTTCCTTACTTGCCGAGGTATCCGAACATGCGCTTCATCCACAATAACTGCAAGTTGTACCTTGACTTCACTGGTCGTTGACCTTGATGTTTGTGCCATTGAAAAGAGTCTGGAGTTTTTCCCCTTGCTTCACACGAATAGTTTGTTTGTAACGGCAATGATTGCTGTTGCTGTCAATATCGGGCACCTTGCTGCGTGGCTCAGGGCAACGAATCAGTACGAACATCATTCTGCAATATTCTGTGCCCGGTCAATTTTGAAAATGGCGTTGATCATTAGTTTTGCATTGTTTCTCTTGGTTGCAACATGTTTAGTTCTTCAAACCGTTTTCTGATTTGCATTTTTGTATCACATCTATGGCAACTCTGTCGCACGCACATTTCAAGTGTGTTGACATGCGCACTTTCTCAAAACAAAGGTGAGGATTCAACCCCTCATGGTCGAATATGTGAGGCACAGCTGGCTACAAAAACGGGTGCACAACTGCTGGCCACATTTGGTGAGCACCGGTCCCGGGCGTGACTGGCAGGCCCGGGTCACGTGGCGGGTTGCGAACAGCTCAGTAGCTAAGCTTTGAGAAAATTTCACCCACAACAGCTCTGAAACTGGACAGTAACCCTACAGAATAATAATCACAACCATTTTTTGATCATGGCTTTTCTTTGTTTCAGAACTGCAATCCTTTGGGCCAAGTGATAATGCTCCTAGTTGCTGTTTTTGGTTGCATTTGTGTCCGGGTTGTCACCTGCAGAATGTGTGGCCATGCTCATCTACATGCGCCGTATGAACAAGTGGACCCTCATGCCCATCTATGGTTAGTGAAGGAGCTGCCGTCACAAGAGATACTAAAGGAATGGATGTGTTGCATTCAGCAGTGGTTTTGAGATCTTGGTGCTTAAATTTAAAATCTCGTTGTTTTCAAATACCTTTCGGTGTTTGAGGAGGAAGTGTGCATGGTAGGCAAGTCTTGGCAACTGGTGAACGGAATATGCAAGCTTTTGACAAAGAAATTGCTCGCATGATTTCCTATCTCTTTATCGTTCGCGAGGGTTGAGATTTTTGAATGCTTTTCTGCTCATTGTTGGAAGTTTGTAAAAAATATCATCCAAGAGGTAGCATCAGTGGACCAAGAGCTCAGCTACCAACCATAGCGTGTGAAAAGACTGAGCCCAGGGGCCTTAGTTTGTATGTAGATTGCTGACTGTATGGTGCACCTCTGTGTGCCTCTGTTTTTGGTGGCCCTGTTGATTTTAAACCTTTTTTTGGAGAATTGAAACTGGCAGTGGGTGTTTGCATAGTTACATGGTTACCTGATAGTGCATGTGTTTTCCTATATGAATTCCTCTTGGGGGAACCTTCAGACCTCTCTTTATCACAGGATGTTTAAGACCTACTTTGCGAATTGGCTTTGAAGGTCTGTTTACTGTTGTTATGAGTTTCATTGTACCTGGCGTTCTCTGTTGCTTGTGGTTCTTACACGGCTGCTACATCCCCATGCCTAGTGATTAGCCGTTGTAAAGCTTGCTGTGATTGCCTAGTGTTGCATTGTTTCGAACCGTCATTGATTACTACCAACCATCATTACTGACTATCATTACCAGCAATGCAAGATGAGTAATACGTACTATATATTTTTGTCATTCTGTACTGTACCAGTAGCAATGTAAGCCAATATATCCTGATCATTGATCACTATCAACCATTATGCCGCAGGAATTTCTGGAGCTATGGCACAGCTGCTGTTCCCCAGAGTTCGGTTGCCAGACTGCAGCTGTTACGTGGGGTGATGTTGGGGGGCCTAGCGATTGTTCATGCTGGTCAATTGGAGTCGTTGAAATGATTCACTAATGCTGGTCGGCAATAAGTAATACTGGTCGGTAATGGATATGATATCCCATAGTGATGGTTAATAACGGTCAAAAAAGTAGCGATGTGTTGATCAACGGTTGGTCAATAGTTTGTTGTGAATTCAATCGATGATGAAGTGCAAAGAGTATGTTGATTTCCAGCGATCCGTAGTGAATAACATTTGCCGAATGCATGGCTAAACATTGGTCGATTTGGTCAATGGATAGAACCGTTGAGTCAAGCGTTTGAGTGTGGATCCTCAAAAAGAATACGCAGCCAGCCAGGCAATGTCCTTAAGCCAATGTCAGCCCATGATTGCCCACAACTGGCCGGAATGAATCCAACAATGATGGTCGGTGATGACTGGCCATAGCCTTTTTGGCATAGCTACCAGGGGTTGGTGGCGCGGTGATATGCCATAGCCTACCCCCACGCAGCTCCCAGGATGCCGCCAGCCGCCAGGTCCCAAAGGCAACGCCAGTTGCTTCGAAGGTTCGGAGCTCGCCAAGCTTCGGATGCCTGAGCGACTGGTGCGCGAGGAGCTGGTGCCGGTGTTGGAAGTTGCAAGGTGGGCTCCGGTCATCGGCTACAGCCGTTGGGTTGTAAGTAGGATAACTTAGTAGATAGCTTGGAAGTATTACTACTTGCAAGTAGGATAACTTAAGTAGGATAACCACAAGCTATGGTCAGGATAACTACCACTTACGGTAGATATAACTGTAGTTCAATGGCCTTATCAACCAAGTTGCGCCTAGGGGGGGCCACCTTGTGGCCTTGACATTCACCAGTCCGGGCTGTTGGTTGGGCTGTTGGTCGGGGGCCAGGAGCCAAGGAGCCAGGGGTATCCAGTGCTAGCTCTGTATCACCAGAAAAGAATTTGATGAATATGAGCGTTTCGTAAGCCATATTAATCAACCACTAACCATCCTTAACCACCAACCAATAACCAAAGCTTAGTAACCCCAAAGCCATCAACCATTAACCATCTTTAACCACCATAATGAGGGTTTCTTAAACAAAGGGACCCCTAAAAATGGTTCGTTTCTTGCCACATATGCTTCATGAAAGGATGATTTGGGGTACACCTATTGTGAGATCCATATAAACCAGCTCAGATGGGCAATGAGGTTACCTACTGTGAATAGGACTGCAGTGTGAGCCACATGTATGATACTACCTCTTTGGCTCAAGGCTCAAGACTTACTCGTTGCAGTGAACGCGCAAAATGGTCCTAGCGGTCGCTTCGCAGTGATTGTCGGTTGGAACCTTCCTGTTGGTTGAAGTCTAGAGTTCAAGGGTCTGCTTCGCAGGCACCTTTCGAATCACAGGTTATCAGCCGTACAGGCTCACATCGATCGCCATGGCGGATTCAGGAGGAGACCTATCTGGTATATCACTACAAAGCGACAGAGTCGTTGCAGTAGCTGCGGCAGGATCAATGGCAGGTGCTTCGGCAAGCAACGAGAGCCCTGGAGATGGAGGAACCGTGCTGACCAGTCAGACTGCCGGTTGGGAAATACCAAGTGAGATGCAAAGTGCCCCTTCCGGGGCAGCTTCTGCAAGAGTGCGTACTCCCACCCGGAGATCAACAACGAATGTGGGTTCCCCTCCGTCAAGGGCAACCACGCCTGCGAGAAGGGTGAGGCGTGATCATGATAAGACTCGTGGAGATTTCCATCTTCGCAATGTCGGACAAAGGACAATCGCTATTGAGGACCGAGAGCGCGTGCTCGCCATTCAAGATGTGGATGAATCACTGAGGAAAGCACTGATCGCAAACCAAGAGATGGAGACGAAGATCAGCAACTTGGAAGTCCACACTATGGAAGCCGAAAGGAATCACATGAGAGAGATAGCGCATCATCATGCAGAGTTTGCCAACTACAAGAATGAAGTGGAAACTGGAGTCCGGATGTATGAAGAAGAACGGAATGCGGAAAGGGACTACATGCTGAATCTACTTCAACAGTATCGAGAACAAGATGAAGGAGCAGCTCGAGCCTACCAGCAGATGGAACGGAAACGGGATGACCAGGCATCACTCGCGAGACACATCTATGCCAGAGGTCAAGAGATGCTTACGGAGGAATCAAGACAGAGAGCGGAGATGGCGCAACGTGAAGAGGCAGCTGTCAGCTATGCATTGCAGATACAACAAGAGCTAGCAGCGGCAAATGAGAGGATCAGCAACATGGAACAAATGCATCACGAAGAAGTACGACTTCAGACACTGAACTCAACGGCCGAACTTCATGCCATGATTCGTGATCGTGAAAACTATGCGGTGACGCTCAACTCGGAGGTGTTGGATCATCAAAGGCTCTTGTCACTTCGTGACCATGAGCATAACAATGAACTCCAAGCCGTTCTAAAGCAGGGTCATGAGGAAATCGGATTGCTTAGGCTTCGCCTGATGCAAGAAGAAAACGCCATGACTAGCATTCAGAACGTTGAGGAGCGATTAGCCATGAACATCAGATCCCTCGAATTCAGGAACAAGCTTCTTGAAGATGGTGAACAACGTAGAGAAGATGAACTAGCCGTTCTACGTCGAGGTGTCAGTCTTCGCCCCATCGGAAACGTGGACGATGTAAGACACTATGAGGGTATCATTGCATCAAAGAATGGTGCCATGCAGGAAATGAGTGAACAAATCGCTGAGTTGAGGAATCAACTTTTAGAAGAGTCTGCTAGACGACATGGAGGTAATAGTAATGAAGAAAAACGACTCAAGTTGATTATTGAAGGGATGAAGAGAACAGCTGATTCCAAGACGGATGTCATGAGACAAATGAATGATGAAATTCGTGAGTTAAGACGGAGAGAGGCTAATAGATTGAATGGTAACACTGAGGAGGACAATCATCTCAGGGCTATCATAACCCGTCAAAATAACACCCTATCCTATGAGGAGAATGAATGCCATGTACTGAAACAACAGATCATTGACAATCAAAACCGATCGGAACTCGGGACTTCGTCCGCGCAGTCCGAAGCAGAAATCGCAAGGCTCCGTTCCGAATTGAAGCAGGAATCATTAGCTGCCAAGAGGCTGGATGAGGACCTCTTCCAACTGAAGTTGAAGATGACAACATCTAGCACTAGAGCAGAGATTACCCGCTTGGAAATGGAGTTGGATGAGGCAAAGGGTGAGTACAAGACGGAAGCCGAATATCTTCGTCAATGCGACATTTCGTACGAAGATGAATGTTCGGCGTGTGAGTGGTACATGGAGGAGCTACTACAAGCAGAGCAGCGAGAAAGTGAGAATGAGCAGAACTCGGCCAAACCTCCAGCTCCACCTCGCCCTGGTGATGGGAAACCGGATGGAGTACCACGAGACGTACCTGAAAGTCGTGGAAATGATCCGGAAAACAAAGCTTCTGAGGGTAACACCGGTCCCGTCTTAACTACTCGTGTCAAGGACATCAAGGAAGCTGACAAGATCCCCGTTCCATCATGGCCAACATTACCTGAACTACAGACCTGGAAAGCCAACGTCCTGCAGTCAGTGATCTCCGCGGCCGGTGGTCGTGACATTGATGCGTGGAGACTTTGGCTCGGGGTAGCTTTGAAGACCAACGCCTCGATGAATGATGTCAAAACATCAGGAGAAGGTCAATTCAGCTCGATAGATCTCAAATTGGGATATGCCCTTGGTAAATGTATCGAGTCATCAGGTGCTTCAGCTATGAGCTTGAAGTATCAATATCGGGAATTGACCCAAGATCGGATTAGGGATCATGACATCGTCAGAGGCAGGGAACTGTTGGTGATGATCTTGAAGCACTTCGCTTCGTCTGGTCATGATGAGACAATGTACACTGTCAACAACCTGCATGACATGGCATACCCTGGTGACAAGGATTTGGCAGGCTTTTGGTCCATGTGGAGGGAGATCATAGCAAACATCCGTCCCGA
>VSDK01011279.1:284543-301492 GCA_009767595.1 Symbiodinium kawagutii | reverse complement strand
GCCAGCCTCCCCCACCAGACACCCCTGCCCCCCCCCTGGTTTAACGCAGTTTAACGCATTTTAACGCGATTTTAACGCCCAAACCTCTCTCAGAATAGGTTTTAACGCAATTTTAACGCAATTTTAACGCACCCCAGGCCTCCAGTCAGAGAGGCTCCAAAGCCCAAATGTGAGGAAAATGGACTGCAGGAAGAAGCCCAAAGCTCACATTTCAATGGTTTTTCCATCAAATCATGATGGTTTTGCTTGGCTTGAAGGGCACAACCCTTGGAAACTGGCGATTTAGACATGAAAAGCCACAATTTGGGGCACAGATCAACAAGTTGCATTGGTTGGGGGATGAAAGCCCACACCAATCATATGTTGAAACGTGTTTTAGGGAAGCAACAATTAAGTTGTGTTGTTCTTGGCAAAGAAACATTTGCTAAATTCCAGGTACACACAAAATTCCATACACTACATCTAACTGTTCAAACAAATTGTCTCAAGATGGATGTCCAAAAAGAAATACACACAACATGATCGATATCTGAAATATATGTATGAAACAAATGGTGCCAAAATGGATGCCCAACATCTTATAAGAACAGCACATTTTTGCCCATCACGGTTGTTTGAATGTTTAGATGGTGAAATATATGTGGGTAATGAAACCTCGCGAACCTGGTTGTGACCCAAAAGCATCAAAGGATAAAGAAATATCCTATTTTTGGTTGCTTGGAATACCCTCAAGAAGTTCCTAGATTAGAGGAAGCTTTAAGCAACTGTGGACGATGCAGCCGGAAGCAATGTTATTCGATGAACCTTGATGGTGGCTACAATTGCAACAGCCAGTGGAGCAGCCAGTGGAGTATGTCTGCACCGACAATCGTCGACCCTGGTGGCTTCAACAGTACCATGCGTGGATCGGAGGTCCTCTTATTGTGAGATGCCGCATCATTCGGCACCACCAGTGGCGCATGGCCAACAGAAACGATGACCATTTCGATATTGCCAATGATGGCAGAACAATTCTGATCAGACAATACTATGGCTGGTCAAGTTCGGCTATGATCCATGAAGCAGCCATCACAACCGTTGAACATCGCGAGCTCTCTCTCTCTCTTGGGATCTCTTGTTCCGGCATCACGTTCCAGGGTCTAATTGTATCCACAGCAAAGGGTTCCCTGACCCATCCTGCGAATTAACCCACAAATGGAACCGGTATATGCACCATGAAACTTGTTGATGCTACTGTTGATGTTCAACTGTTGAATTTTGATTAGGATCACATAATGATTAGCAAGAAATTCAAGATAATTCCAGTTCCACAGTGGGAATTCAACAAGCATATGGGTTTCTAAGCTATGCGGCTGTTGAGCTTGGCATAGTTCAAATAGTCTTCAAAGATTTTCTTGGAACACTGCGCAGAGATTGGAAGCATAGGATCTGGTTTCCATTGTGCAAACCCGATGGTCGCAGACTTGACCATCTCCACCAAAGGCTCAAGGTTAGCTGGAGTCCAGTCATCGCAAACAGCCTGGGATGGTCAGATACCCTTTGGTGGCTGAATGTAGCAGCAAAGAATGACCACATAGTATTGTAGCAGTACCTAAGTAAACACATATTCCATTGAAATGGACTTATGAAACTCAACTAGAGAACAAATAATGCCATATGGCTTGCCTTGACACTAACACCAAGTCTACATGTGTATGTATTGGCCCCAGAGCGAACACAATATCAAATTGAACTAAGCCCTTGGTTGTGTAACTATGTATAGAATTGTTTCATTGCCAACCTTTGTATACTTAAACCTAGCGATATTTCACACTAAACATATCCTTGATGATTTTTACAAAATGGGGGTTCAGTGCGGATGATCTTCTAATCCCTGAGACAGCTTTGGGACACTCCTGTTGCTTTGTGGCAAAATTGGTTGGTTATTGCATTGCATCTATCCTGTACAACCTTAGTTGTCTTACCCAAATAATCCAATTTATCCATGTTGGGTTTTTGTCAAATCATACTCCTATCTTGTTGCCTCTATCCTGTACAACCTCAATTGTCTTTCCCAAATCATCTCATAACTAGGTTTTTACTATGCTGGGTAATTATTATGCCAACCATATTTGTTTTTTAGATTGTATTTCTTCAACTAACCCTGGATTGGCTGCCCTCATGCCGATGGAACCAAGGAACTCGGTATCCTTTGTCGATGATGGCGCGAAGATCGACGAGGCAAGGCTTCGAAGATTCCTGGGCCGCCATGGGCCCAATGGGACTGGGTCGATCATTGGGGTGCAGGCAGCTACTCACATTGGAGTATGTCAAGACCCATGCAAAACAAAACCCTGAGCTTAGGATATTTGGGAGCAATTTAGTTTTTCCAAACAACAGGGCTGGTTCAGAGGCTCATAGCACCATACCATTGGGATGACAAATCTAGTGGGCTCTTAGCACAATGGCAGCAAACCCATTTCCTGATGATGCAAACCAGTAATTACAATAGACAAACTAGTTTCAAAACCAATCAACATAATTATGATATTACAGTTTGCCAGTGATGCCATTTCTAGCCTGGCCCTTGATCACTGAGTTTGCTTGTATTTAATCCAAGAGTCAGCCCACTCGAGATGTAGGTCAGCCAGTGTGGATCCAAAAAGTCTTGGATAGGCAGCTGATTCTGGCATGCTGACATCACCAGTCCTCAGCCAGCATGCGAAGGATTCCCAAATTCAGAGCATAACTGTAGGTGCTTCTGAGACCACTTAACCATGAAACAACTGGTGAGGAATAATGTATTTTGTTGTAAGGTACATGGTTTGTTCTGGATCTAGGAGTTCGGTTTCATGGTGGTGATCCCCTGTTGAGAGACTCCTGCCACTGACATTTTAAATCACAATGACCAAATACCAATACTAAATACAAACGCATCAGTATAGGTGAAAAGCCCCACTTCAGGAGCAGTTCAACACGAACATTATCAGGGAGCGTTGTGATACAATGACATCTTATTTATGATGTACAATGACAATTTCTTTAGTACAATGACAGCCTCAATGAAACTAGGCTACTGTAGCAAAACCCTGTTATATGTACCCAAACATTTATATATATATATATATCTTTTAAAATATTCATATATATATATATATATATTACGTTGTTTGGTTGACCTTTCAATTTCATTTCCAGGGGCTAAATGGTTTGGTCACAACTCATCCTGGGCCAAAATCAAAACAAAACCCACTCAAACACCATCCACTGCAATTAGTTTCCATTGAAGCCTGGGTCATTACCCATACTTGTATATGCATTGGTCACCCCAATGTGCTCAATCTAATTTCTGATTCTATTATCACGTAATCATTTTCTAGATGCTTTGAGCTAACCATCAATAAACGTTTTCCATAGAAGTATCCTCATTTGATGGAAACCAAGTCTTACAATAAGGAAAAAAATCAAAACTTATGTCAGGTGACTGGGGGACCCCACACCTGACTCCGACCATCCTTGCTGATAGTCTTCCTCACCATCTGCTTGCCCAGAATGTCCGCCCGGGATTTGATGCCTTCACGAATGTCAGGGGTGAGCTTCTCCTTCAGAAGGTGTAGCCACGGCCTAGGATTTCTGTGTGTGCGAGATCTATGCAATCAATGAAGCCAGAAGGTTTTGTACCATCTATGTGACCCTTGCTGGTCCCTCATGGTAATATTACTTATATATATATATATATACATCATATTTAAATATATATGGAATCAGCTGTGTTCACATCATGTGGGCAAGTCACTGTGCATTTGCACTATGCTCCTATCCAATGGGGCAGCATGATGAAGACCTACTCAATTGTGCTACCAGCACATGAAAGCTCAGAGTTGACAGCCTGACTGATTTGTCAGTTTTACTTTGGCCAGGGGCCAGGATATCACTACTATCATGTGCAAACACTGTCCATGATCAGCGCCGTTGACAACTGATTGTTGCATGCGCAGACATGGGATCTGGATATTCCCAAACAACAGCGTGGCTGCAAACTTTTACGAAGCTCTGTGGGATTGGCCATCCCAGTGCAGGGACTTTGTTTGACAGAATGATCCGACGAGATTGCCATGAACTACTGCCACTGATTGCACCAAGTTGCGCATTGCCCATGCCTTGCTCTGGCTTGCACGACCAGTGTCCGAAAGTGCCCATCCACCTTGGGTTGGAAGAACCGTTTCATTACTGCAAATGCTTGGGTGTCAGCACGACTGCATCTAGTTAACAACATCATAATTATGAAGATCTAGACATATCCACGGCCAGATTCAGAAGCGGAAAACTTCAAGAATGCTAGATCCAATCAATGCATTCTCTTGGGATAAACCACCATCACCAGCTACTCTTTAAATCTCAAAACAAAGAAACCCCAAATCAACCACTAGTAAATACTATTTATATAATAATAAATGATAAACCAACCATTATTTGGGGTTTCCATGTTTTGAGCAACGCCCATGCTTTTATATAGCAGCATGGGGTATTGAGTGGATCTAACATTAAACCAATAGAGGTAAGCAACCATTGGACAGTCTTGGTTCGCAGAAGTGGATGCTTCAGAATCTTCTGATACACTGGGAGAATCTTGTACTTCGACGATTGAGGGTTTTCAAGCCCCCAAACTGCTCCACGGACCACTGCAATTAATATGCAAATTGCACTGCGGTATGCAAGCTGGTTCCCTTCAATCACAAAGCCATAGCCCTGGTCACCCAACGGCATCTCTTCGCTCCGCTGGTGCTGAGAGCTGCTGATGAATATATGGGAATTACAAGGCAAACCAACAAAGAGCAAAGCTCGGCCACCCAATCTCAAGACCAGTTTCAACGCTGTTGCCATTCCAAGATTTCCTCGAAGGTCATGAGCCACTGGGTCTTTGTTGATCTCCAGGCCCTGCCTAAGAGTCACTGAATAATGTTGGATGGGAGGGACCGTGACCAGCAGGTTACCTTTAAATGATGGGTAGCCAGGGAATTCACCTAAGCCAACTATATATATATAGGTTAGAAGTTTTATTGCATAATTGTCCAGTGATGTGATTTCAACATCAACATGTTTCCTGATGAAAAAGTAGTATTTCACAGTGTGTCAAAGCATGTCAAAGCTTAATTAGCAGCACACACATCCCAATGCCAATTGTGCAGATGGAAGTGGTTGTGAAAAAATACTAAATCACTTCTCGAAATCAATATTTGAACTCCCAGAATTCAAAAGTGTACCACAACCCAGCACATCGGCCATCGCAGCATTGCATGCCAGGTGCGCAGGAAACCCTCGAACACCTGAGATCAGGACGACTGGCTGAAGTCAGGGGATGTGGTTCCATTTGGATGAGGGGGTTTCAAGCTGATGGCTCCAATAACCGAGTGCTCAGGCTTCAACCTAGTCCACCAATTGGTGCACACATGTTAGAGTACTTGAAACGAGGTAACATATAATGGTAAAACAAATTCATATATATATATATATACATATATAAACATGCATACATATGTACAAGTGTCACACATAAGCTCAAATCAGAAAAACATCCATTGGGCTCCAATTATAATTACTCCATGGCCAGTGAAATGATGTTGCCAACACAACGAAAGTTGAATGCAGATCACTGTGTAAAAAAGGATTGCTATCTGAGAGGCTATGTTGTAGAGACCCTGCAGCCATGTGGTTTTGGTTGAGCATCTATGATCTTTGTTGTCAACATCTCAATTTCTAGGATGTCTAACTGAGCCAAGTCACGGAATTCGCCAACAATCGTCTCAACTCCAGCGAAGAACTCGACGCACCAAAGGTCCTAGGAGACCAACTGAACAGTTTCTCTGAAAAGTTGGTCATCCAACAGCAGTTGCTCCAAAGATACTCCATGAGGGATTGTAACCAGCTTGCCTAGTTTGGCAAAGATCAAAGATACTAGCTATACCTGATCATGCTGATGATGCATGGGGGAACTTGTTAATAAATGTTCAAAACAACACAATAATAGTGACATGCTTTGGGCTAGTTCAGCATGCCCATGTTTATGCATGGTTGGCAATATCGAAGTCATGACCCATGAATGGGATCCATACCTGAATCATGACAACATGCACAAGTATATGTATGCACGATCACAAATACACATATAAAACATGTGACATGATATGTGAGATATCTGAAAGATGAATTGGTAATAATTGTTCATCATTTCATTTACCATGCATAAACCATTGTCTAATCGGTCCTGCAACGCGTGAGCATCTCCACTGGCGAAGATGATGTCGCAGAGATGGATCCTTGGGAGCCAATGAGGCGGAAAGTTCGAACAATGAGGCAAGTCTGCCCGCTGGCGTCATTCCATTGACGGGAAAGGCTCGCTCCCAGAAAATGCCGCTGGGCCTAGTCCTATCGCAGCAAGTGTGGAACATACCAACCATGAGTGCTGAGACTAGACAGCTGTCTCCATTATGCAAGCTGCTCATGATCTACATGATTCAATTGCGGCCAGAGGAATTGGGCCAGAAATCCATCCGAATACTTCAAGATGCTTGCCAAGTACAGGCATTGAGGAAGTGCGCCTGTACCCTCACGGCATCGCTGCTAGCTACCGTAGCTACCGAAAGATCTCGGGTCACCCTTGATCTTCACTGCCAATTTCATGGCTATTTGGCTATTTGGTATTTGGATGATGCCATCGGCCCCGGTGGTCTTGCTGGATGACATGCACCATCCCTTGTCGCATAATGCCCCAAACCTATGGCTGGAATAGATCCATAGAGATCTTCAAGAACTTGCGGAGTCGGTTCCGGAGGAGATTCAACAAACTTTCTTGGAAGCTTCTTGATCGATGCCATCGCAGGGTTGCTTGTTGATAAATTCCCATAAGTTATAATTATTACTTAACATGGTGAACAAGTTATAAGCATGCAATGGCTGATCAATGAACAGGATTCAGATACAAACCCAAAAGTTTAAGATAAACAATTTGGGATGGTGATCCCCCAGACAGCAATGCAGCCAAATGACACCACCGGCGGAATTCCAAGCGCAAGTAGCGCACATGTTTCCAGGACTGAAAGGCCAATCGATTTGCGAACAATCTCCGGCATGGCACCAGCAGCGTTTCTAAGCCAAAATGAATGCTACCAATTCGACAGTTGTCCCTGGGCTGCTGGCTTGGGTAACATCCTAACGCAAGTGTTTGGCCAGTGAACCCTTCATTTAAAGGCATCAACCAATTTAAGGTGAGTCAACCGTTGTTGAGAGATAACTTCCACCAGAATTGGTAATTATACAACAGACTAATGATGATGGTGTAGAAGATCTTGCTTTTTGTGCCACCCAGCAGTGACAAAATAATTACATCGATCTTTGTAGCTTCAATCATGCGCTACCCCCCCACATGGTTTACTTCGATTTTTTCAGGATTGCACTAAACCATTTCCTGGGACAGATAGAACATCAGATCGGACCTTGTTTTGTATATACTCCATGTTATCCAAAATAGCTTATGTTTGTAAATCTAAGCATTCACACCAACTGTGGGCTTTGAGTTTTGTTCCGTGCCATTCCACCACATCGTATGCCAACATTAGCATATGGTGTTGTCAAGGCATTTGGGAGCTTCGAGTCCAGCTGATATATAAGAAAATTGTGGCTTCTCAAAATCGGGACCCCCCCAGATCTTCCTTCCTAGGATTTAAGATATATGCTATAAACCAACCATTGTTGGTGTACCCTTATTTTGAGAAACCATCAAAAAAAACAACCATGTTTGTACCCACCTAGTCCACTACCACATAGCCAGGTTAGATAGGATAATGATAAATTACATTTGGATCTACACTGCTGATTGACCACCATCACCAATTGCCCCAGTGGAATCAGAATCTGCCATCCCAACAGAGAGGCCATCCGCTCTAGCACCTCGATCTCGGACAACATGGCGAGGATTGGGATCGCTCTGACCTGCGAGGGGATGGCACTGTGTGGACAGGATGGGTTTTAAAAAGACCACACAAAGCTCCATGATCGAGCCACCATCCCGGATTGTTTATATATTTCTCTTCATGTTTCCAGCAGGGGGTGTTTGGTTGTCCAGCACCATGGTCTTGGTTTTGGCCGAAAACAAATCTGATGTGGCATGTATTCAAAATTGATAACTGTTTGACACAATTGACACCACCATGAGAGAATCATCAGGCATACATATATATATAATATATATATTGTTTGTTTTCACGATATTCTACATTCACCCAAGGTACATATATACATTTCTATGTTGATGAATAATCAATATCAATATATATACAATGCTGGATTTTTACTTATTCATATCAGTGTCCTGGCTATGCTTTTTACAGTACGTGGAAGCTTGCTACATGATTTTGTTTTAATAGTTTGGATGACATGGCCCCAATATATGTAAGAATCATCCTCGACCTTCAACAACAAATATGCATTGCACAATGTTCCTCAAAAGCGAATCAGTTGAAATAGAGAACATTCATGGCAAACACCGAACAATATGCAATCATGTGGTTCAAACCTTTGCAATCCTGTCACACCAGCACTGCACACTTTTTTTGGGCACCCCCAATCGTTCCAGGTAGCCAAATCTCCAGCGTTCCATTCTGCGCTCAGCAGCAACAGAGGTGAAGGCTGCATCACAAAGTTTTTTTCCACCTTATGTTTGATGCAAAATTTGTTTCACAGGACATCTGAACCATTGCAGCCATCACAGCAATGACATTTAAAGAATTGGATGAGTGATCAGTGATCATATTATACTCACCCTGAGCAAAGCAGAAATCGCAAAAACGTATTGGTTTCAACCTCCAACTGACTTGCGAGGTGAGGACTGCATCTTCAAGTTAAAACATACTTTCATGTACATGTAAATAATGACACACATAATTTACACTTCAGTGGTCAACCCTTCGCTGCAGTCACCACATCTCCCCCAAGTTGGTATCTTGAAACATTTCTGATCCAGATCCATCAGAGCACTCAAGATCGGTCAGGGCCACGCTTCACCAGCATAATTTACACTTCAGTGGTCAACCCTTCGCTGCAGTCACCACATCTCCCCTAAGTTGGTATCTTGAAACATTTCTGATCCAGATCCATCAGAGCACTCAAGATCGGTCAGGGCCACGCTTCACCACCAGCCACAGGATCCTCATGAGCAGAGGAGCGCCATGCAGGAGATGGGAAATTCTCGGTGGATGCAAGATGAAGTTGTGATAATAATGATGGTTTTAAAGCAGTTAAAGGGTTAAGCTCTGTAATCTTTGTCATTTGCTTCATAGCTTGGCGTGTATAACTTGTTTGTTCAGACCATTGGGTACTAGCTGATAGGAACAGGTTAGAATGGTCATTGGATAAGTGGATCCAACTGATCCAATGCCAGAGCCTGCAATCTGTGCCAAACATTTATTTGCAGCGTAACCATGCATTGCTCTAGTTGACAGAAACAATTATTGAAATTAGCACTGCATCAATGGATCCGATGCAACATATTGCAATCTTTGACAAACACTTATTTGCAGCATAGGTACCTGGTGGGGATATCGAAATCGTTGACATCATACCCAATTGGCCACACATTGTGCGACCTGAAACCTCAGCTGAAACTCATTCATGAGTCATGGGCCCAAAGTTGATTCACAATCTATGGTTCAAACTTGGGGCTTTGGTCTTACAAGGCAAGGAACGCCTTCTTTGGGTCATCATGCCATGGAATCGTGATTCTAGCCTCTCGTTTCTCCAGACCATAATCAGTGGCAGCTGGTGGCCACTTGTTGCATCGATCCACATGGTAGCTCCTGCCATATAGCACCACTCCAATGGGACGCCCTGTGGCATGAGGACAAGGTAGGGTGTAGCTCCTTGGTTTGATCCCAGTAGCACTGGCCCCATGGCCAATACCATATATAGAAGTGGCATGAACTTCGTGGACCAATGGTGATCTATGAAATTATTTCATTGATGGTCACAGTGAAAGGTGCCTGATGAACCCTCGGCAATTTGCCTTTGGATTTGGCTGGAGTGGGACGAGATCACGCTTGAAGCGGTGGGGTTGGCATCGAACCTAAAGGACACGTGACAGGGCGTTCAGCACTACCATGTGCATCACCATATTGCTCCAATTGGCAGGGGGCATGAATGAGGCATGGGCGTTGTGCCTAGACTGCGAAGTCTATGTGGCTGTTGTCACATGGAACGGTCACACAAAATACAGATGCGAAGAGCATGGTCAATGCCTACATCTTAAGACTCTGCTGCTACATCACGGGGGAGCTCTCTATGACTCGGTTTGCACTACATCGTGCCGAAGCTCTTCATTGTCTAGCATGGTGATTTCAGCTTGACCATGTACCCTAACATCATTAAACAACTGTACTGTTAATGTCCCCCCTGTATACTACATATATCACATAATCTATATATATATATATATGTACTTTTTGTTTATATAATTATAAATCTATAATTAAATAAATATATAATTCTATGTATATATATATATATATGTGTGTGTGTGTTATGTGTTTGCATCGTTGCCAAATCTAGAGAACATGGATCAACAAAATTTGAGATGTATGGATTCTAGATCTGTAAACATTTTGAATATCGTTTGAGGCAGTGAATGTGTTAGCAGTAATTTAATGGATTTGATATTGAATCCCAGCTGATTGGTTTTAATCCAGTGAAGGCTAGGCACTTGTTCTTGAAGCCTTTCACATCGGGAACTTCAAAATCCTTCACCTTCTTCATGACACCACCAAGCTCCTTCAAGGCTTCAATAGCCTTTTGGGTCCGCATAGAGGCCCCAGCTTCAGCTGCACATTGCACAGGATCTGGACACGTCTTTGCTTTCTTCGCTGAGGACGGAGAGGGCTTAGACTGCACTGCAGCAGCAGGGCGTTTGAGGGGTTTTGGAGAACCCTTGTTCGGAGATTTTTGAGCAGCCTGATCATCCTCAGCTTTGTTCACTTTGGGTGGTCTACCCCTAGGTTTCTTGACCTTAGGCTGAGACTCCTCGAGTTTCTTTTGCTGTTTCGCTTTCCTTTTTTCTTCCTTCACGGCTTCTTCATTTCTCTTCTCCTTTAGGGCCCATGATTGCAAAAAGCACATTTGTTTCCATATATTACAGCTAGCATTGATTTACCTTGAAACTTTGAAACATTGATTTGATAATAAAACCTTACAGCTACACTAGCAATCTATTTACATAGTTCAAAATAAATGTATATAAACTTTTTCCAATCCCCATCCTCATTCGCTTGGTCCCTCAAGACTTTCTGTTGCTGCATGAGTTCACTTGGTTTCAGGGCCACGATGTCACCAGCTGCACCGTTTTCTTTTGCCATGAAGCTAGGCAATTCCAACTGCTGTTTCACCAAGGGGGACCTTTTGTCGTTGGATCCAGCCGCCACTCCACTTTGAGATGCAACATCTTTTTGGGCTTCAGACCGTACCTGCAGTCAAATTTTGAATACAAACCCAGAATTCCCCAAACATAACATCTTGACAATTTGATTCCATATGATCATTCTGTACATGATGCCAATCAGCCTGCTGATGCCATTCCCTGTTTAACTCCAAGCTACGCAGGATACCATCAAACCCAAACCACTTTTTCTCAAAATAAGGAACCCCAAAGAATGGTTGGCTTATTAATAATATTAGATTTGAAATGGTTAACATTGGATGATTTCGGTAGGTTCCCTGATTTCAAAAATCAAGCACAAGTTGAGCTGGGTCACATCTTTCCAAGTATCATCCAGTTCATCTCGGAATTCCAAGACTCTTCTGACATCGTTCTCCACAACTGGGCTGCTCAGGAGCTCCTGCTCTTTCTTTCTCACCTTAGGCCGCTGGCCACTGGGAAGATGTGGGCTGTTTACTGTTCAACCATTTAATCTTGTGATCATGAAGAAAATCATCGATCAAGAAACATAATTCAATAATCAAGTGGCTGCAGCCAGGTCAGTCTTCATCTTCGGTGTGACGAGCATGTCCTGCCAAATGGATCCAGATTGAATCAACCACATTTGGGCTATATGCTAAACATGTTCAAACCACATGGTCATCATCAGGCCTTGGAGTGTGGGCCATCACCAGCATAGGCATCCGCAAGTGGCTTTTCACCATTGCTATCCTGCACAGATAATGCTGGAGGAAGTGGCACACGTACTAATAAGTACAAGTATCACAAAATATTTATATTGATATCTACACTTCATTGGCATTGCGCATGTCAAGATGTGCATTGCTACAAGTCCATATGGCCTCAGAAGCCAGAGATTGTGAACTCTTGGATCTCGATCTAGGTTTGAGGGTCTCGCCAGTCTTCTCATGCAGCTTGATAATGATACCCTTGAGGACTTTGATCTTGGGATCCCTGACCAGGGTTCAAAACACAGAGTACGTGGTTATGCTATATAGCTATGCATCATGTAAATCAATTGAGGCAAAATAGCCAGATGCTTCATAATTTGTTGGCGTCCTGCCTTGCTTCTGCAGTCTTTCGGGCAGAATGAATCAAGTATGCTCCCATGCACTTCAGCCTGGTTCCTTCTTGGTTTGCCCAATCCTAGAGTTGAAGCACTGAAATGATGAACAGCAAATCAGTACCCTGGTCATAAGTTTAAAGACAACACGCCCAATCAGCTGATGCAAGCCAAGCATCACGGATCAAACCCCGGGACCCTCTTCGACCATAGACCGATGCATGGAGATTGAAGGTGATGGAGATCAGCACCATTGCAGCCTGAGAGGGAAGCTTGGATTGGAGAAGACCAGGATGCAGGGGACACAATTCATGAATGAAATATATATATATATATGCATATGCATGTCAACATGTACAACACATACTGTTATAATATATCTGCATGCACTCATTTTACATGTTGTTTTTCACAACCCACAGCTGCTGTGAATATCCTGGATGAGGATATAATATTATATCAACTTTGATTCATCTATATTTGCCCGGCGACAGAGTGATGGGACAAATCTGGTCCAGGATTGTAGCCACCCACCAGAAGAAGATAGTCACGAAGCAACTCGTAGTTCTCTGTGCAATCATCTTGGTAGACCGTTTGGACTTCTCGATCAGCCCACTTCACAATTGGGCGAGCCTAAGCTAGCTAGATCTAGGCAGCTGATGGTAACCCAGCTTCCTATCCAGCAGCCATGAATCAACAAACAGTGGGTTTCAATAAATCTTGAATCCAAGATTCATCAGTTGCAACAATGCGCTCCATGTTCTTTTCAGCATATGGCCGGATAGCTTCAAACATTTTTTGTGCCATCTCCTTATTCAGTGCTGCAGTGGATAAGTATCATATCAGCTCGCAAGAAAACCTGGTCTACAATGATCATGTCGAGCAAAACACATCAATCAGTCTGTAAGTTCACAATATGATCCATGTAGTTTCTTTCTTCAACCATGGTATTGCAGAGAAGGATCTGAGACCTGAAGTGTCAGTGGGTGACTGATGACCCTGATCCCATTTCGCCACTGCACCCTAAGCATCCTTTGGCCAGCCTGACGGGCTTCATGAGCCTCATCATCCAGATCTATGCCAGCCATGGCAGCTCAGGATCGGAGATCAAAACGATGCGACTGCCAAGCCAAAAGGGGCAAGGGACGACTCGGAAATGGGCGAGTGGTGATGTCCAGATGGTAATGTCCAGGCATGATGGCTATACCACATGTATCTCTAGATGTGAGCGCAATGGAGCACACAATGCATATATAGAATACACAATAGAAAATACATACATGCATAGAAGCCATGTTGAAACCAGCTCACCCAGAAACCACAGCGCTGCACAGCAAAGGGGGGTGCGAACCTGCTAAAGCTGCTCGTCGGAGAAGCCCCATTGCATCCAACCAGCGAGCATGGCGTAGGGCGTAGACAGGCCCAGGTTGGCTATAAGTGGATGGAGCCTTTGGATCATCTTATATCTTTAGTTTCAGTGGCAATTTGGCCTAATCGCAGCATATCATCCACCCACATCCAGTTTAGATCAAAGATCCATCCTCAAACCTTTGGATGATTCACTATATGAGGTTCATGATGCTAAATTTGGCATGGCCATTATCATTTCAAGATGATTTCAACTGAAGAAAGCCCATGGATGATTCACTATCAGGCTTTGCAATGCTAGATTCCAATGGCCATCCTTTGTGGCCATGTACTGGCCTGAACCGAAACTTCTCTCAGAATAGGATCGGGACCAAAACCTAAAAATACAGCGGTTTGGGCTTAAGACCCTTCTCAGCATAGACTTGGCCAAAACCATTCTCACAATAGGATTGGAAGCCTAGGGCTGGTAAGCTAACCTGGAAGTGGAAAGGCCATCATTTCTACCTGGTTTACCTATAGATAAATGTATTCTTAGCTTCCTAGTAAGTTTCCCAAAGGGTGATCTAAGAAAACATATCAAAACTACTTGCTTGCTGGCAAGCAGGGATTTCGGAGCCTGGGTGTGTGTGCCTAAAACAATAGACAAGTCTCACGTGGTCTCACAAGACTGGTCGTTTCCTCAACATAAAAGGCCTGCCTAAACAAAGTTAACTGATTCGTTAACTGATTGGTTAGCTGATTAGTTAACCATACTAAAGAACAATCTCTTTGGTCTGTTTGGGAATTCCTCACGGCCACAGGTACATAGTCCTAACAACTTTAGCTGCGCCGTAAACTTCGTTTGTGTAGCCATGAACTCGTGGACCCATGGAGTAGGAATGGATTCCCAAGACATCCAAGACTAGCACCCACCAGTAGACTAACATGGACAGCATCGATGGATGATCGCAACCCAATCTCACTTTTGCAACCCAAGGTGCAGTGGCGTTCACGTACCTCACAACGTTCAGCAAAGGCAGTGGGCAGGGTCAGTGGACGGGCTCGTCGACAAGGGAGCACAACTACAGTAAAACCTTTTGATGATGGTTCTGAACAGTAGCAACAATAGTATTATCTAGTGGTCAGCTGTACTGATCATCACTGCGGGATCAAGCCAAATTTTTGCTGCAAAGACTTATCTTGTAGATCCAAATAGATCCGGAAAGGGTTTGCGTATAGGTAAACATGCCAACAAAGACTATTCTAGTCATTTCTTGGCTGTTCAGTACAGAATTTGACCCACAGCCATCTTTTCTTGGCTCTTATACCCTCAAAAAGACTATCAGCAGGCCAATATCAACTACGAGCATCTACGAGCACCGTCAAGTAGCCACTGATCCAGTCCTCTAAGAATGAACCGCATTCCGCAATCATTGGAGTCATCCCATCCTTTGGTTACTGGCCTGGGGAAGCTCCTCGCACCGCTCCCCTAACACAGCAGCCCGGCGGGATACCTGGCTCCTGGCCTCGCTCCCTCCCACCAGTCATGGCCGGCAGAGGGCACTTGGACAGCAAGAAGATGATCGTGAACTGGGCGGAGCTTGCAGGAGCAGCGCTGCGCTGGTCGGCCACCAATGGATCTAGACCCAACGAGTCTCAAGCCATGGTTTTAGAAGGTGTTAGAAGGTTTTATATGGGTTATTAACCATTGATAATTCAAGGTGAATCAGACGGGATAATCATCAACAAAATGGGTGCTTCTCAAAATGAGGGATCCCAAAAATGGTTGGTTTAGTACTACGAAAGGTTAGTATAGGATGATTTAGGGGTATCCCTATGACTTGAGAAACAGCCACATACTCTAAAGGGCTGCTAACCTCACTCTCTACATCCTAGACTGATTGTCAGTGAATTGATGCTCAGTAGTAGTGATATATTGAGAATTCCACATGATGTTTTGTCATCATAATGTTCGTCACTACTAGTGGTAGATTCATATTGTAAACCATCTTTAGCTATAAATAGGCAATGATATACCATCAAATATAGGGGTTGATTATTAGACTACGCAAAGGCACTACTGTACTGATTGGTGGTTAGAAGACGTCCCCAACAATCAACCAACCGTCCCAATCCATTCCAAATATTGCAGAAACAAATCTCAATCATACCATCAACCAGAACATGAAAAAATAAACACGCAAAAAACCCTGGTGAAATTCCAGGATTCGCCACCCTTCAGGATTTCCAGCTTTCCCAAGATTGGTTTCTCAGGCGTTGAAGGCTCAAGTGCTTCCAGGGACATATCCGCTAAGTCCGCCGATGAGCTGAATGGCCCAATTCGTCCGCCTGCGAGGGGACGGCTCAAGCCGGGGATCCAATCCACAGCAGCACTTTGGTAGTCCCTAACCCGGTAAGTAGAATTCCATGGTGTTACATCATCTAGCTACTAGGTGATTTTACCAGAGTGAAACTCTTATAGTAAAAAACAGGCATGTTTCATAGGTAAACCAACAGTAATTGGCGGATGTTCCTCTTGGATAATGTGCCAGAGAGTATTTCTTGGCATAAATCCCACAGAGTTATACGCATACATGTAATGATATACTGATATACATATAAAAAGCACCATGGATTTCCATGTTTCAAATCCCATGGTGTTGCATCATATAGTGATCGTGGAGTAGATAGAATAGCAGATTGGACCATCCCCAACAGGTAAATTGTTTCGAATATGCCATGTGAGGCACATTCCATCCACTTCGGCATGGTTTTTTATGTATGGTATACATCCAAAAAAAGCTCGTACATATTGAGTGTCACAGTGGCGTGTATCATTTGCAGGTATTAACACGATACTAGCAATGTATATAATCTCTGGAGTGAGGCGCAGTTTGCAAAGGTTGTCACCTTGTATGGACACATGTTTGACATCCAAAACATATTTGTTTAATGCAATAAAAGACACATATATGCATATATAAAGATTAGTATGTATATATATATATATATACATATGTGTTATGATCCAGGTTCCTTCAGGCCCCCCCCCCTCCCCCCCCAGGGTCAGGGTACCCCCCC
>VSDK01011279.1:250245-283105 GCA_009767595.1 Symbiodinium kawagutii | reverse complement strand
GGGGGGAGCTGACGAACCGCGAACCGGGATCATATATATATATACATATGTGTGTATGTGTGTATGTGTGTACGTATGCGTATAAATGAAATAACAACCATTAAAAGTCAAACAACACACCAATAACTACCGATCGATAACAATTGATGACTAATGATATTGATGGGGGTGAACATAATCATCAATTGTTAATTAATACTCATCAATTGTTAATGAATAATATTCATAATCATCAATTAATCATAACTACCAATACTTACCCTGAAGCGATCATCAAGCCTCACTACTACGCTCACCTGTATCAAGGACCACGACCGACCTCTCGTCCTCGCCGCATCGACCCACCGGGGATGGGCACTTGCTTTGGAAGCAGTACAGGGGCAGCTCGTACCAAATACCGAAGACGAAGCGCAACCAATACCTCTGAACAGCGGCGGCAGTGGTGACTGGTTGGTCATTAATGGTTGATGATGGTTAATAGTCATCAATGACTAGTTCATAACAGTTAATGAGGCTTAATAATGGTTATTGACAGTTGATTGAATTTGATAGATGGTTGATGATGGTGAGTAGTGAACGATGATGGGGGTTTATAGTGATCAATGATGGGGAGGGGTGGTCAATGATTGGGGTTTAACCATTCACCAGTAATGATTTTTAATGACAGTTTGTGGTTGATGGTTGTGATTAATGATGGTGAATCTTTTAGTGATTAATAGTGGTCAATGATGGCTAATAGTCAATGATGGTTAATAGTGATCAAGGATTTGCTTGTGGCGGTTGGTAGTGCTCAAATGTGATCAATGATGAGGATTTAACCATTGACAGCAATTCTGAACATCATTGAATTGTGGAGGATAAGTGGAAGATCCCTTGAAGAACCATTAGTCAATCGTGGTTGAACCATTCACAGCAAGTGACCACTTCTCCTCCATGATCCCTTGAACGATCTCGGTATGAACTCCCACTGCTAATTTGCCCATATGCTTCACCATCCGGTTAGCCACCATCGGATGATCATGAGATAAGTAGCTGGTGAATCCTTGACCATCATTGACCATTCTTCACATGAATGATCCTTGATTGATTCTCACCAGCATTCATTATAACGATCGAAATCTTAGGACAATTCACATCAATCATCCTCAAGTAACCAACCATTCACATCAACCATCATCAAGTAGCTTACCAACCTTGAATCCTCCCTTCACCATCCAACCATGGCTTCCATCACCCAGGGCGCTCCCACAGGGCCGCCACGTGTCCTGGCCGCCCCGGCGGGCCGCCTGAAGAAATGGGCCCAGGAATCGCGTTGAAACTGCTCCGTGGACGAGGCGTCCAGCTCCTGCAGGGTCCGTTTCGTCGCCGCAAGCAGGTCATGGGATCGTGGTGAATCGTGGTGAACCATGGTGAACCATGGTAAGTCACAGGGGATCAGAGTGGTAAATGATTGGTGAAGCATGGTGAATCATTGGGGTTTATAGTGGAACCAGGGTGAATCATAGGGGTTTATAGTAAGTTTATAGCGGAAAATGATTGGTGAATCATGGTGAATCATATGGGTTTATAATTGTCAATGATGGTGGAAATCAGGGGGTTCGTCGTGGTGAATCGTGGTGATTCATAGAGGTTTACAGTGGTGAAATCATGGTGAATTTTTGAGGGCAGGCATTTTTTGGTCAAGAACTATCAACTACCAGCAAGAATACGGATCTAATAGGGATATCAATGCTAGAATGAATGACGTTGATAAAGGTGAATCATGGGAGTTGTAGTGGCAAGTGGTTAACAATGGTTAGTAGTGTTTTATCGATAATTAATAGGGTTTGGACTGGTAAATGATGGCAAACCACCTTGTTTGAGGATGGATGAATGATAGTTGATAATTCAATATGATAAAAAAGGTGAGTGATGGTGAACAATGGTGAAATAGCCTGCTGTGGCCATGATGCAAAATGTCCTCCCGTTTGGCTGCGGTGCTTTCGTAAAGCTTCAGAACCATGATGAATGATGGTGATGGATAAATGGAGATCCAGTGAGTCAGTTGTGAATGGACCACCATCGGATTGGACCAGCCCACTGACCCTGATGGACACCACTAACCGTTGGCTTCATCCTTACATCTGAGCCCAGTGGGCTCAGTGGCAAAAACATCCTGTCTTACCGGCAATGAGAATCCCAATTCATGGATGATGATAGTCCTCATCATGATTCGGTGGGTATAAGCTCCTGTAATCAATGGCTAATGGATTGTGCTGGTCCGAAGCTATTCCAGAAATGTCTGAACGGATCTTCTCAGCCATGGGGAAGGATGCCAGTTTCGCTGCTGTCAGCGGATTCCCAAAGTCCCAACAGTAGGAGATCACCTGAGATTAGTGTTGTTCAGTGGCAATTGGATGTTTCAGAGAAAAAATCCTATGGTCACTTTAGATGGCTAAAAAAAATGTTGCTATGCTGATTTAGCCAAAATGAATCAGGAAAAACCGTGACTGAAAATGTGATTCGATTGAAGCTGGCTGGAATTTCTCAAACAAAAATACCCCAAAATCATTTGACCTATTCTTTTGGGGAACTCTGAGGTTGATTGGACTGCGGAGGTTATGAATCTCAACTCGACATCAAACCAATCAATCGACCAACGAAACATGGTGGGAGCAGGCCTTTGCACACCAGCAATGGTTCACCGATAAACACCTTACATTGACTGATCGACCATAGCTCAGTGTAGCTCATCGGACCCATCGAGTTCAGCTGCTGCCAAAGCACATGGTTGTTCTCAATGTGGTGCATGATGGTCTGGCAAGCATGGGAGGCGTGTCAATCAGTTGGTTGGTTGGTTTGTTGGCTGGTTCATACCAACTTCTTCTTCGCCCAGTCAAAATCAATCAACAGGGAAGATAAACAATGTTGAGAAAACTGGTTGAACTCAACCTTTGATCAAGGGTTTTGAGTTGCCAAAGTTCAACTGCAAAGACAGTCCGTTTGATCGCTTGGACTCTGTGCAAAAAGGCAAGTTGGTTCGAGCTCACAGCCGGACGTTCACAAGTCTATTTCGGAGGGTGAGTTCAACATTCAACATGCTTCAACTACCAGCAACCGAATGTGTCAAAAGTAAATAGGGAAGACAATGATATTCAACATTGGCATATCCAAATATGCCCACGCAGGTACCAATTGAACGCGATGTTGATGATCTCCATGAAATACAGAGCCGCGACGACTGCGGTTGTTTGACGTTGGTTTCGCGTAGTCAGATTCTTGACCCAAAATTGTGATCCCAGGCATTTTCAATGTCTTCAAAAATGCCGACAGCCAAGAACGACAGCTTTCATGTTGATGATCTGAGGGAATAACTCACAACACCAGCGATAGTGCTGTGATGTGGATATACAATGGAAACAACAAACATCTACAACATAACATAGTATGTAAAATCTAATTGTCTAATTACTGTCCAAAATGGTTCGAGGTTTTCTATGGTTTCCTGAAAGTATGGCAGCACAGAGCAGTGTAAGCCCCTTGGGATGTCTTCCACAAGCATAATAAGCGGTTGCTCGTGTGCAATGCTCAGCTCATGGGTTCTCAACCTCGGACCTATCATTCACATGGCAGTGGGTCAAAACCCTTAGTCCCTCTGGTTCCCCAATCATTAACCGTTGTTTTCCCTATAGTTTTGTTGGTTTTCCACCATGGAATTGGTTGGTTAACTGCTTGACCCATAGCCACATCCCCCCACCGGACATTGGACGCGTAGCACCACGGCACCCTGGACGTCCTGTTTCGCGGATCCCTCCCCACAAGTGGAGGATCCCGCCCTTGAGATCCCCAACATGGTGGAACTTGTAGACACCACATGGCACCCCAAAGAACGGCGCATACAGCCAAACCTCAGATGGTAGGGCCCTGGTAGGGCTGGGAGGGCCCTCAGGTCTTTGATGACCTCAAAAGGGGTTTTTGACACTGACCAAATGGAACATGAAGTGCCAAACATGTCCGAAATGATGGCACTTGATTGGGACCCCGCCATTTTATTGCGGCCTCCATTCAAAACAATAATCTGCACTGCCTTTAATCTCTCAAACTCTCAATGGTGCGGTATCTGAAGAGGCTTTTCCTAAGATTGGGATACCCACTCCAACACACCAACTGGATGGTGATTTCAACCGCCATGAAGAATCTCAGTCAACCAACCAACCCAGGGGGAAAACACAACATGTTTGAAACCACCAACCAGCCAAACACTTATCAAAATTCGCGGTTGTACTTGGTTCCGCTGTTGATGGCTTGAAACCACCAACCAGCCAAACACGTATCACAATTCGCGATTGTACTTGGTTCCGTTGTTGTTGCTATGGCTGTGTTTTCGCCGAGCAACTTGCAACTCATTCAGCACTGGGTGGTGGAAAATGGTGCGATGAGAGGAGAAGTGCATCATCCTGGATAGCCGAGGCATGATGATTGATGGTTGAAGGGCAACAATGCCCAACAAAATGGGTACAGAAACGACGGCAATATGGAACATGGTGGCTAATGACGCTTGATTATGATAAATGATTAATCGTAGCTGTACTACAAGCGCGCACACACACAGAGTATCTGTTCAAGATCGTTGATGCATGCTGTCCGATCTGCATCAATATCGCCTTTTGCTATGAGTTGAAATCAATGTAGCGTTGATCCACCAGCTTTCCGGAATCGACGATTCGGGGTTGTGGTTGTTGTAACGGTTAAGACTGCTTCGCCATGGATGAGAATGCTTAAAATCGATTTATATAATTGATTGATATTGATTAATATGATCGTAACCCCCTGAAGTTGATTGATGATCCAATGCCATGGCCATCAAGGATTGGTTCAGAACCAATGACCAATGAACCAGGGCTGGTGTGGCACTACTGTGATCGAAGCTGTTGAGTGATCCCAGAAGAGCGCATGTTTCTGTACCATGTGGGGAGCTTCGGAAACTGATCCTCCCAAACATCACATGGCTGCGCGTCAAAACCATAGTATTCCAACTATGTTTGTTGGTTATCCCCAAGTACTGATGCTTACTATTGACCAATGCCGACATGTGGGTGTTCCCCTAGCAAATCTAGTTCACCATAGTTCACCATAGTTCACCATAGTTCACCATAGTTCACCGTAGTTAAGCATAGTTAAGCATAGTTAAGCATAGTAATTGTCTGTCTTGTGCCAGCTACACCAAGGCCCACATGTGGGTGTTCAAAAACTATTCTCTTTGGTGAGTATGCTTTGGAAAGGCTCGGCTGTTGACCCTACCGGGCAGTGTAACCTGGACACCTGGAATCGCAAGGGCAGCAGTGACAACCCCCGTGCGTTGTTGGTGGCTCACCAACCTCACCAACAACGTGGAAGCTGATCACCGAAATGTCATTTTGAGTCCATGGCTATTTGAGGTACCCCCAAAACGCACACACAAACATCAGCGATGGACCTGAAATAAGTATGTCAATATATAGTAATATAACTCTAGTCATGTTTACGGACCTGAATCAGAAAAGATCAGTTGTCAGTCTCGTACCACCAGATTGTGACAACTATGGTATATGGTGGAAAGGGAGAAATTACGGCTGGGCGTTTTCGCACCAAATTAAAAATCCATCATCACCACGCCGAAGACCGAAAGCTATGGCGTGGAGGCATCATGATTATACGATTGTTTATGCTTCCATGGTTGGAGAATGGGTCGCAATCCACTCATATATTTGGTCATGAAGGTGGATGCTAATCAACAACATTACACAAAGTGCATAACCTCAAGAGTTGTGTCACCAGCTCATGGATTGCAAGCAATGGTGTACAACCGATTGTCGGCGCTTGGCATCGCTGGTGTGGGCTACATGTCCATGCCCTCCTGCAGAGTTTAGGTGCCCTGTGAAAGTAGGTTGGTAAGCCATCTTAGTGTGATGCAATCCAACATGCATATGCATGCAGAATAATCGATGTGGATATATCAAATCAAAATACAAGCATACACATTTCTTTATCTACATATATGGGTGTTTCTCAAACTACGGGTACACCTAAATCATCAAATAGTAGTCATTATTAGTTCTAAATCAACCATTTTTGGGGGTCCCCCATTTTCAGAAACTGCAATATTCACAGGTTCCATACTGTTGCCTAACTTGCTTCACCCGTCGTCGGGAGATGATGAGCCACGTCAACCCCGTGCGTCGGCAGCGCCGTGCGTTGATTTCATTGCTGGCAAGCTGCAACATGAAGCGCTCCTAGGTGGGTGGCGCACTGGGACCGGGTCACGATCTGAAAGAACATCCATCGCAGACTGTACTGCCTACCATGGGCCCCCCAAACCCTAGGTCTGGTAGGTTCTTCACCTCCAAAATACAGGTTAGAACTGATATAAATCACGTTATTGGGGAGCCAATGGTAAAATATAAGAGTGAATAAGACCTCCACAAATATTCATAATCAGAGACTTATTTCGCATTAATTCATAACATGGTACTGGATTCATAAGCTTGATAATACTAGTGACTTGTGTATCCACATTGATTCGTAATTGTCTTATTAGATTTAAGCGGCCAAAAGGGACTAAATAATCCAATTAATATAAGTTTCAAATATAACATATACATATCTTACTTGGAAACATGTTCATGCATTGTGGTTCCTATGTACATGTGTGCGTGTGCCAATAAACACTGCTGGCGTCCATGTATCCATGATATATGATTATATGATCATAATCTGAATGATAGGGGGGATACACATATCTTACACAAGCACACATACACACACTTGGACAACATATCAAGCAACCAATAGCTGTATTAAGCAACCAATAGCGATATTACGAAACCAATAGCTAGATCATGCAAATGAATAAACGTTTGGCTGTACACATTGATACCGTCACACAATTGACTGCCATCCACTTCTTGGATGAGTGGCGTCCAGCTGCTGCTCGTATTGCCCACGGTTTCTCTTATGTAAAAACATGCCAGGAACACTGAGTCTGGTTTGTGGTTGAATCATCCCTATGAAAACTGTGCCCGTCAACCAACCAACCATTTGTTCATACCAGGGAAACTAACAATTATCAGGAATTGCTGAACTTCCGAAACACTCCTCCAAGTCTCTTCACGGTTTGTCCCATACTAGCTTCATACTATACTTTGAGTACTGTGGCTTAGTTCTGAAGTTTGCCTTACGGGTAAACTGCTGAAGCAAGTTTTTACACCCATGCATATGTACTGGCGCGTGCCTTGTTGCCTCAGCAGTGATGACTCAGATCGTATCAGCTTTAAGCAAGTTCAATCAAATCTAGCCGTCACCCTGTCAAACAAACCTGAAAAAACAGCATGACCATATCCAGCAGGTGAGTCAGTGCGAGTCATCTGTATAAGATCCAATCTTGAAGTGCGGTTACTTTCATTATAGTTGTCATCGTCTGCAACATGACGCAATCAATTACGTACCGTATATACTATTCATGCATATACATGCATGGTAATACATGGTAATGGCTGTCATGAGCATGCACCAAGACTGCACAAACAGCAGCAAACAAGCCACAAGAGTCATGATGCTGGTGGCCATGCCGTGGCCCCCACCATTTGACACCCAAAACACAACGAAGAAAACAACTTTGTGGGCGCCCAGCACCCCACAACTCTCACCGATTGCTAGTTTCAAGCAAATGCCCGTTGGAACTGGGCAAATTAATTAAGGGGCCACTGGTCACCCGAGAAATTGTCACGCTGCAACCACATTCAGGGATAAAACTGTCCAAGGGTCCAGGAACAACACGAGAATCATCACCATGTGCGTCAGCCCAATCAGATGCCTGCGGATGGGGCTTGAAGCGGTGTCCCAAGTCATAGCAGGACAAGATCTGCAAGGAGATGGCAGTGACCCATCCTAGCCAACAACAGCAGCAGCAGCAGAAACAGCAGCACTGACACCATGCGGACAAAACGTGGGATATCCAACTTGGAACTAGGGTTCCACCCAGCTCCGATGAGGAATCAAATCACGAGCGTGGCTACGCAGCATCATGGGAAAGGTATACGGATCTCAAGGGAACCCAACAACCATGGGCTACCTCAGCGAATCAGTTTTGAAATCCTTCATTTATAACTGGGTCATTTGTCAATAAATAGACTGTAACTTCACTTGTTATAACACCGAATGAATTCCAAGTTTTTGCCCCGTTAGCTCTCCCCTTAGGATATGCAGCTACAGCTGGCTCCAAACCTGCCAGGATCTGCTGTGATGGTTCCCTAGCAGATTAATGAGGGATGGGGTCTTTGACATGGCAGGATACGTTCTGCTGTTTTGATTCAAGCAAGCAGCTGGTGGTTTCTTAGAAAAATGGTTGATTTGTTATATAGGAATGGATGATGATTTGGGGATACCCCTATTTTGAGAAACACGTATCTCAGTATACATGGTTGGCGTAGCGTGGTCAATCATAGAATTAACGGCTTACAAGATTGGTCATTAGTCCCTATATTCAACTCATTACTATTGCAATCATAAGGGAAAACCGTGTTTAGAGATGCTTGACTATATGGGGTCATCCACCATATTATGTGAAACCACCGCCCGAATCATTTCGCGACAGCCTCACCCAACTTGGCATGGCCAGCAAGTTCACCTGGCAGCTTCAAATCAGGACGAGGTGGGGGTTCAGCTCACAAAACCGAGACGGAAATGCAATCAGGAGGGTACAACAAAAAACGGGTTGGTGGTTTCAACCCCTATGAAACATATTAGTCAACCAACCAGTTGGGAATACTAGGGAAAATAACAAACGATTGAAAACACCAACCAGAATAGATGAATAACATGCTGGCAAATGTAACCCAGAATCAAAAGGACGAACGGCAACAGCGCAGCTGTACCACAGTTGTCCGCACTTCAATCAGCAATAGTGCAAAAACTTACATTCACTCCGGGAATCCAAAAAATACTTGTGGAGTATTTTAGGGGGAACCGTGGAATAATTTCCCAAGGGACTCCCTACAGAAAACGCATAAAAAACGACATAGAACCACTGTATCCTCAGGGCAATGCGGGTACCACCTATTGACCTGTTGATCGTGACACCCTTTGCTTCGATCGGCATGGCAATCCCCGAGGCGGGATGGAAATCAGCTACAGCCCGTGGTGGATTTGTCCAGGCATTTTGAATTACCAAAAGGTAGTCCATGAAGTCATTTTTATTTACTACTTGGTAAGTTTGAATTCCTTTTGGTGACTATCCAGCCACTTTTATTCCATGAAGGCTTATTGCTTCATCAAGAAAGGAACTCAAAATCCTAGCGCTGGCTGAAGTCCTGGTTATCAATTAATCCCTTCCCCCTATTACTAAAAGTTCTCCAAATAAAAAAGATTGGCGCGGAATTGGGATGTGTGTTTTTTTGTTTTGGATTGCGTTTTAAATTGTGGCAATTGAAAATCAATAGGAAAACACATTCATTCCACAAGGGCTTTTGCCCCACAAATTTTAAAAATGGCGTGATCCTGCAAATCTATTAGGGTGAAACATGTTTTTTCTATTTTCATTATTGTAGAATTGAACCAATTATGAGGGGTAAGCTTCGAAATCAATTTCTCGCAATATTTGATATAGAATCTAAAAAGGACTGTAGTATTTTTTTAATGTGTTTTTATTATTGTTTATACTTTTATTATTATGAATTTTGAACCAATTATCAGGAGTAAGCTTCGAAATCCAATTGCTCGCAACATTATAAATCGAATCTAAAAAGGACTTTAATATGTTTTGAAATGATTTCTGTCTATTTTGATTATTATGGAACCTAAGCCAATTATAAGGGGTAGGTTTTGAAATCCAAAATTTGCAATAGTTTTTTTAAAAAATATATAAGTGTTCTTTATTATGATGTATTGGAAACAATTGTTAGGGGTAAGCTTCAAAACCAATATGTCTGCAATGTTTTGAAGAAAAAATATATATATATATAACTAGAAAAGGATTTTTAGTTAGGTAATTTGTGGTATGTTTTTTTTTCTATGATCATTACTATGAAATTTAAGACAATCATTAGGGCTAAGCTTCGAAATCTAATTGTTTGCAATATCTTAAAAAGACTTTAGACATGGTTCTCATCAATCAAAATTGTCTATTCTTATTATGAGATTTAGACAAGTATTAGGGGTAAGCTTCGAAATCAAAGTGTTTGCAATATTTTGAATATAGATCAATTTTTGAAAAAAAAACAATATTGTGGAATTTGACTCAATTACTGGGGGTCCCTCCGGGACCCGAATATTAAATACCCCCTAGTAAAAAAGTAGGTCACCGTGCTCATTATTTGGAGGGGAAGGAGGGGGGTATATAGTATTGGGTGGAAGGGATTAGTCGCATGACTGAACCCCACACCAATCCCAACCGCCAACCCCCTGTTGATCTTTTTCAACCGTGCGGTTCCGTAATGGCGTAGAGTTGCGTTTGTCCAGCTTGCCCTGATGGCAATCCTGCAACCCCAAAAAGGATTTGTTTAGCACGGAAACATGTTTTGGGATGGATACATGGTTGTGGGCAAACTCAGGTGAGCAGATTGAAATAAGGCAAATGGTGTTTTCTTTTGCAACTAGTGGTCCACAGGAATTCCCACTGATGGGTGATTTAGCAAACCTCCACCCAAGACTCTATCAAACTAAAATGGCTAGTTAGTGGTTGCCAAGCAGTGGTCAATCATGGATCGATACAATTGATCCAACAGCCTTTTTGACACTGTTTAATCAATTTGTGACCGAAATGTGGAGTGTTGCAAACGGGCCCGTGCCGTCAGCATGAAATATGCGCCAGCAGGGCTGTATAGACCAAAACTGCGGAAGGAATGACAAACTCGACGATGTTCAGCCTCAGCGGTTGTTGCGAACATCAGGCTGCTGTCGCCATGGAAACATGAGAATATCTAACTGAAGTAAAGTCATGACATCACTAAGTAAAGGCAATAAGGAAGTCGCAACCGATCTTATTCGCTACTGTTACCAAATGGATTGATACACGTCCATTGATGATATAAACCAAACGCATCTTATTGTCGCCTAACGATCCCTATAATTTCCAGGAACCGATAGGTATTAAGCATGATGTGTTTTGCTGGCCACTGTCATGGTAGATCATTCAGAAACCATCCCCCAGTATATCCTAAATTGCTGGTGGTTTATCCCAAATGGTGGTTATTACTTCATACGGATCTAACATTGATATGGTGGTTTCTCAAAACGTGGCACCCCTCAATCATCCAGAATTATTCATGTTTAACAATATTCCATCCATTTTTAGGGGTCACACATTTTGAGAAACCACCATATACATTAATTAGTAACAAATTCATGGTCAAATGGAACAAAACACATCCCCGGCTGCTGATCCCACCCTTGCCAAGCTATCTGAGGTGGCAACATCAAATGCAGCATGGGTTCATCTCGCTTGTCCTGGCTGGTTGTTGGTTGGTTGTTGGTTGTTGGTCGTTCGTTGTTGCTGATCAATGACCCCCGGTCTTGACATTTTCTCAACAGGAGTGCAATCATGCTAATGGACCACAACTCATGGGCTTTGACCATGAGTACAGAACCGTACCAAACACAATCGGTCGGACATTGTTCAATCGTTAAAGAAACAACGATTGGAAACACTTGGAGATTCCGGCACGATTCCGGCACGATTCCGGCACGATTCCGGCACGCTTTCGTTGTATTGAATCAAATACGATGTTCGCTTCCGAGTTGACCCATCCGTTGCAATTTGGGTGCCCGAAACTGTCGATCAAATCAGCACAGCTTTAGAACCTTGCGCAGCATAAATGATGGTCAACAAGTCCAAGTCGCAGCCGCTGTCCGCCATGTCCGAGGCTGGGCGTCAGCCGGTGACCAGGATTGGAATCGAACCTCTCAGGGATTCAAATATTTCCAATCATCCTGCCCACATCTGCCAACATTCTGGATAATCACCACTGCAACACCAGTCGAGCTGCTTGATTTAACACCAACGACTCTTCCAGCAGAACCTGTACTGCTGGCAACTTTTCATTGGCAGAGTGCCATTCTGAAAGAAAAACAAACACAGGCTAACACGACAAATGTCATGACAATCCAAAAAAGGGTTGCGAGTGACGAGACATTGCCTCAAACAACCTGATTGCTTTCTGACATTGACCACCCTTCTCACATGCACTGATGCTGGCATTGTAGCTAATGACGTCAGGGCTGACCTCGGCCAGGAGCATTGCCTCAAACAATGTCAGTGCGTGCTGCCATTGACCACCCTTCTCACATGCACTGATGCTGGCATTGTAGCTAATGACATCAGGAAGGACCTTGGCGAATAGCAGTGTCTTAAACAAGGTCAGTGCCTGCTGCCATTGACCTCCCTTCTCGCATACACTGATGACAGCATTGTAGCTTGTCACGTTGGGACTGACCTTGGCAACGAGTATGGCCTCAAACAATGTCATTGCTTGCTGCCATCGACCTCCCTTCTCGCATGAACTGATGCTAGCATTGTAGCTGATCACGTTCGGAATGACCATGGCTGCAAGCATTGCTTGAAAAAACGTCAGTGCCTGCTGCCATTGAGCACCCTTCTCACATGCACTGATGCTGGCATTGTAGCTAATGACGTCAGGACTGACCTCGGCCAGGAGCATTGCCTCAAACAATGTCAGTGCGTGCTGCCATTGACCTCCCTTCTCGCACGCACTGATGCTGGCATTGTAGCTAATCCTATTAGGACTGACCTTGGCCACAAGCATTGCCTCAAACAATGTCATTGCTTGCTGCCATTGACCTCCCTTCTCGCATGCACTGATGCTGGCACTGAAGCTAATGACGTCGGGAATGACCCTGGTTACGAGCATTGCCTCAAACAATTTCAGTGCCTCCTGCCATTGACCCCCCTTCTCGCATGCACTGATGCCAGCATTGTAGCTAATGACATTGGGAATGACCTTGGCGACGAGCATTGCCTCAAAAAATGTCAATGCCTGCTGCCATTGACCTCCCTTCTCGCATGCACTGATGCTGGCACTGAAGCTAATGACGTCGGGAATGACCCTGGTTACGAGCATTGCCTCAAACAATGTCAGTGCCTGCTGCCATTGACCTCCCTTCTCGCATGCACTGATGCCAGCATTGTAGCTTATGACATCTGGAGCCACCTTGACAGAGAGCATTGCTTCAAGCAATGTCATTACCTGCTGCCATTGACCTCCCTTCTCACATGCACTGATGCTTGCAGTGAAACTAAAGACGTTGGGACTGACCTTGGCCAAGAGCATTGCCTCAAACAATGTCAGTGCCTGCTGCCACTGACCTCCCTTCTCACATGCACTGATGCTGGCACTGTAGCTCACGACGTTTGGACTGACCTCAGCCATTCGCATTGCCTCAAACAATGTCAGTGCCTGCTGCCATTGACCTCCCTTCTCGCATGCACTGATGCCTGCATTGTAGCTGATCACGTTGGGAATGGCCATGGCTGCAAGCATTGCTTGAAAAAACGTCAGTGCCTGCTGCCAGTGACCACCCTTCTCACATGCACTGATGCTGGCATTGTAGCTAATGACGTCAGGGCTGACCTCGGCCAGCAGCATTGCCTCAAACAATGTCAGTGCGTGCTGCCATTGACCACCCTTCTCACATGCACTGATGCTGGCATTGTAGCTAATGACATCAGGAAGGACCTTGGCGAATAGCAGTGTCTTAAACAATTTCAGTGCCTGCTGCCATTGACCTCCCTTCTCGCATACACTGATGACAGCGTTGTAGCTAATGATGTGAGGACTGGTTTTGGCCTTTGGCATCATATGAAGGAGCCAGCACGCTTGTTGCCATAATTTCAATTTCCTACAAGTTGAAAATCCGGCTGTGAAATCTCTCGCCGTCAACGGAAATATTTGATCTTCGAGCACAACTTGAAATGCTTTCACCACAGAATCGGCACATCTCTCCGCCACAAATCCCCTCAGCTTGTTGTAAAAATTTGTTCTGGTCAGTTCCAGACCAGAAGCATTCTTGGAAGGGCAGGGCCCAGGTTCTGGTGTGCACTTCAGCATGGCTCACCCTGTCATGTAATAGCGGCTGTTGAATGTGTAAGTGGTTCATGGTTCCTAACACCCCCATGGAATTCCTTTGTTTCATAGCTATCCCAAGGTAAGGTCATCCCACCTCCTGGATGGAAGTGCGGCAGAAACGCCAGGATCAGGAGAAAGATTCACTCTGTGGCTTTGTCATGAGTTTTGACCTACCAAAGGCTTACGGCTTTGCTTTGAGCAATCCGTCAAAATTATCAGCAACATGGATTCTCACATATTCTCCGCATTTGTGTAGGTAAACATATGTGAACATAGCGCGGTACCTTCCGGTAGATGCTCATTTGCTGGAATATCTGTAGATTTTATAGGCAAACTCTGGGAAATCACCTATCCATGGGTAATTTTCCATTGCTAGGTTGATCTAGTAAAGGATAACCATATTAACATAGGTCATTTCAATATTCGAGAGTTGGAAATTAAACATTGTAGCCACGATTAACCATTCTCATGATTCGCCACTATTAATCATTGTTATATTGAATCTTGAATATTGAGAGTGATTGTATACCAAATGAGCAGTTGATATTGATAGATGAACGTGGCAATGAACAATCCCTGATTTCATTGATCAATGTTTTCCCATGTTTTTCCATGTTTTCTCATGTTTTCCCAAGTCTTCCCAGGACTCCACAAAACCTGGTGACTCTTCAGCTATCAACGTGAATCTCGAATCTCCCCCGACGACTCGCCACCAAACTCCTTCAGAAGCGGCAAAAGCATGTCCGACAAGATCGGTGTGCGGAAAAGATACCTGCCCGGCCCACCAGCGTTGAGTAGCAGCTTAGGGAACAAATGAGTGGATATACATATACACATGTATACATGCCCATAATTACACATATCCACATATTCATTACCTATATATATATATATATCATTAAAACAACATATTTACAGTACTTATACTTGAACATGCAGTATGTATATACATAATATATCTATATATATATATTTGTTTGATATCTATCGTCATGTTGGAAGTGCATCATGAATTCTGTCATCCCAGAATCCCACAGATTCCACAATTCATCTGAAATCAACCTTCCGCACTGGTCCTTTCTTAATCCTAGCTAGATGCAGTAGGCAGGAACATCTGCGATAGCTTTATTTTCTTCTAAATCATAGAAGAGTGATCATGCAAAAAAACACATTGTGATTTTTTAAAAAACAGCAACATGAAAGTGATGGACAAACAAAATATCCTAAGCATCCCAAAATACGTCATTACCTTTCAATTTACAGTACTCAATATCAACTATTTACAGTAACAACAAGCCTATCCGACAGGTTGCCCTGCATTAGATTCCGAATAGAATGATATTTTTTTCTGCTACTCTACCATTTGGTAAGAAGCCTCCTGGTGGCTCCTTGGCTTCAAAGGGGTGAGGGTCCCTAGCTTCCTAGCTCCCTCCCAACCACAAGCCAGTACTTGGAACACCCACAATCTCTGCTTGCAAAACCATTTGGCTATGGGTCAATACTGCCTAACCTATAATGAGGGATAAGAACCAACCAATAATAAGGAAAACAATGGTTAATGGTAGGGGAACCAGGGGGACTAAGGGTTTTGACCCACAGCCATTTCAATATGGAAAAAAGTCCTGGAAGTTGCGATTGATTCCTCCTACAGTCGTAGGTCCTCACAAAACTGCATATATGAATCATTATTGTAAGTTAAAACCTGTGCATCAGTTGGATCAATTCCCATTTCATATGATTGTGATCTGTCAAGCTGCATGTGTGCGCATATACATTACCAAATAACATATTTGCACCTATGCCGCTCTGAATACATGTAAAAACAGAACACAACAAAAACTATGATACATACATATGTGTGTATAATTTTGCAGAATTATATGTAAACATTCACATTAATTACATTAATTCAGTTGTTTGTTCTGTGTAAAACTGGTTCATCTACCCCAATTCATCCAAGCTGGGTTGTTTGTTCCCGATGCCGCGTTTCAAACACCCTCCGGTAAACTAACATAGCAATGTTAAATCACCGTATTTGAAGAGAAACCCTGGGATACCATCATTAATTGGTGGATTGATTGTCCATGCAGGATTCCAACTGCGCGCGAGAAAACAACCAAATGACAGCAATGACGACACATTGTAGAGAAAATTGATGGGATAAAGACCAATTAATAGAAAAAAACAATTGGGGAGGTGTCGGTGAATGACCTTCGTCAAAAATGCCCTGACTTGCAATCCATTGCCATGTGGGTGCCAAAATAGGGTAACCAATAAGCCCCACGAAAAAATGATCACTAGGAAGCCATTGGTTTTGGGGTACCACTATGTCGGCACATACGAGTACGAGTACCCATGTGGTGGTTTCTCAGAATAGGGGTGCCCCAAAAATGGTTGGTTTATGACTATAAATGACTAGTAATGGATGATTTGGGGGTACCCCTATTTTGAGAAACCACCAAATGAAACCACCCAATGGTTCCCATCATTTACCATTGTTTTCCCTTATGGATGGTTAATATTGACCCATGGCCATGTTAGTTTACAAGAGTGTAGCCCGGTCCTTTCAGCACGGGACGGGCGGGTCACTCATTGCGCGATGAGTTCAGGTCACTCCGCTCAGAGGCTTTGATCTGGCGTCGCGCCAAGCAACCGTGGTTTCTGGTGGCATAGTAGTGACTAAAATGGTGGTAATCAATACTATCATCATATTTAATTGATACTAAAATGATGGTCAATAATCATTAATCATACTTATATCATTGATACTAAAATGATGGGTCAATAATCCTCTTAATACTTAATTAATACGATTATCAATGATGGTATACCATTGTTTATAATGGTTAATAATGATGTAGTCCATGGCTGAATGGTGGTATAATAATGGCTACAATGACAATTAATTGTAGTCAACAAGCTGGTTAGTGACAGTGGATGACGATCAATTTAGGATGGTGAATGCTTGAATAGTGGCAGTGCTTAATGATGCTTGAAAGTGCTTCATGATCAACTACTAATGATGGTTAATCCACTGTCATCCATGATTAATGATGATATTGAATGACATGGTTAACAATCGTTAAGTATGATGGTTAATGATGTGATTAATGAATGTTGAATGATGGCTGATAATGACCATGATTAACTCGTCGGTGGTTTCACCCCCTATGACAAATGATTAGTCAACCAACCATTTGGTAATACATTTGGGAAAACCAGAAATGTGGCTGTGGGTCAAAACCCTGTACCCCTAGTTCCCCATCATTAACCAGTGTTTTCCCTATGATTTGGTTGGTTAATATAAGCCATAAACTTGATTGGTTAATATTGACCCATAGCCATGTCAAGCAAACCGCCAAAATGCCATGGTCAATGGTTTCGCTGTGGCTGATGATGAATGGTCCCCCTGCAGCGGCCCTCCAAACGCAACCTTCTGGAGAAGTTGGACTCCTACCTTGGCAGAAGGGGAGACAAGTATCCCAAATAGATATAGCTTGATAGTAGGTAGAAACCATTGGGAAGTTTCTCAAAATAAGGAACCAACAATGGTTGGTTTATTAAAATTACTATGAACGGTTGACATGGGATGATTGGGGGGTCAACCATTTGACTACATTTGGGACTATATTACTATTTTTCAAGCTATAAATGGTTTCTACCACTAAAGATGTAGTTTAGGTAGCAACTATATAGTTTGATTATAGCCTGACCCAACACTAGGTAGTAACCATTTGGGAGCAACAATACCATAGACTGTATCATCATGAAACTATACCTATATATAGTACTATAGTAGGTATCTATTATGAGCAACCATATAGTTCAATCATTCTTGATAGTAATCGTACGCCTATAGAATGTGATTAAGTAATCATAATATATAATCTTCTATGATCAGTATTTAGATATAATTGCATTCAAATGAATAGACATGAGTTGCATCATTAATAATCAATAGACATTGAATTAGTGGTTCATGACAATGACGATAGTGATAGTTTCGTAGCGGTTCCTTCGACACCACCCACTGACAATAGAAACATTTGTTCATCATATCAAGAGAGTGACAACGACATGTGAGCAGTTTCCAACTATGAAGGTGGGAAATGGATGCCTGGTTGGCGGTTGAACCACCCCTATGAAAAATATGTTTGTCAACCAACCAACCATTCGGCAGTTGGGCAAACAAAATGTGAATTCGACCACCAACCAAATGTGAATTGTGAATCACAAGGGAAAGTGTTTTTTTCGTGTTTTTTCGTGTTTTTTCGTGTTTTTTCGTGTTTTTTCATGTAACAACACAAGGGAAACACGCGGGTGCTCGGAGAGCAGCAGTTTCGGATGCAGCGGGGGAGTACCTGGTCGTGGAAGGCCTACGCAGCAACGCCACAACGACCATGTCTCAAGGCCGAAATCTCCCTACCATGCTCGAGCCCAAGGCCCCTCCTTGGGCCGTTCACCGATGTAAGGACAATTGACGCAATGATCACCACAATTGCAATTTGTTGGTCGGAATGCTGAGAACGTCGTTCACGAATCATCATGAATTCTAATCCACCATTTCGGGCCTCAACATCCTAACTTAGCTGGTAGATATCATTCTTAATCCTTAAACTATTTCAAGAGATCCCTCCCAAGCTCCAGTCACTGCCCCTCCCCCAGCTGATCCAACCATTCAGGGCAGGCCCCGTGATTGCCACGGCCGCGCCTCAGTCTTACACATGGATCGAAGCTGATTCGACTGCGCTTCGGCAGCCTTGGAAGCCGCGGTGATGAGTACCACGGAGGGTGAACTTGGTGAATTTCAATGGCAAAGAGGTCACCTGTTCTATGGGTACCTGGCGGTACGGGGTGATGTCTTGAATACCTAGGGGTGTAACTTTTAGGTGAATACCTGGCGGAATACCTATAGGTGTCAACCTGGTTGATAAGAATTGATGTAACTTTTAGATGAATAATTGGTGAAGGACTGGTGAATACCTAGGAAATCCCACCAACCAAATGGCAACATATCTGCTCATTTAACCTGCTATGGTACCAAATGGCAACATGGTATCATCACTGGTATCAACCATATGGTAGTTGCTGGTGGCCAATACATGGTGAACAGCTGGCAACCGGCCACCACTAACATGTGGTCAATACTCTACAAGTGATAACCACGGCTATCAGTGGCTAGCAAGGTTTCATACTGCTATTGATTGCTGATGATTGATCAGCAATAATTGTACAACGATGAGAGGGATATCAGCAAGAAACTTAGGATACAAGACTCTAGAGGTCTATGGTTGGCCGTTGACCAACTGTTGATCAGCAGAAAAGACTCAAGATTTAGAGAATCCAAGGCGCAGCTTCTCAGGACTATGCAAATTTCCATGCCAGTAAAGCATGGTACCAGTAGATTCAGCAGTGATGGATGGTTACTATCATTCCAACCAGTTGGAGTTGGATTAGACACTGGAACCCTCTGGAACCCCATCCGCTGCCCCCGGGAAACTGTGGCCGGGCACCAGTTGGTGTCTTCGGAAACCGCGGCTGTCTCTCTACCAAGTCTGTAGGGCCCAAGACCAGCGGTGTGCCCGGATGGCTTTGCAAACTTCCAACACGATTTCGTGGTTCATTCTACTGCGGTTCAAAGAGATACATAACAGTGGGTTCCAAGGTGTCTAATGTAAATGAATGAATAGATATATATATATATATATGTATATATACATACATATGTGTATACTGTGTAATTTTGCCTATATTGTACATAAATTATACATATATATATATATATAGTACATATAATGTACTTGCTTCTGCTTTGGACTAATTTTGGTTGATGACAAGTGGCAATATATAGCTCCAAAAAGGAATGGTTGCAAACACTTGATACTATGCTCTTGGGGTTGCTGAATGGGCTACCACAAGGTCTACAGGCAGTGCTGATTAATATAGTCATTAGTCATTAATTAAATTAGGCTGTTGACCTTCTTTGACTCCAAGCATTTCAAAAAAACACTTTGCTGGTTTACTACTGCACGGATCTACAAACCATAATGGGTGATTGGATCATGCGTACTCCATTTTTTGAGTTGTTTAATAGGTGCTTTAGCTTCTTAAGTAAGACTGTTGGGATGCACCACTGCTCGCCATCACTGAAAATCCAGAAGTTTTGCTGGTTTAGCAGTTCAGCATTGGGCTGTAAACCACTATAGGCGTATTCATCACACGAAGAAATCATCTATATAGTGGGTCACAAGCTGAAACCTAACCATGAAACAATGGTGAAAACAGTGCCACCCCCTTGCCATACTACGTCCACTGATCGTTTATGCAGGTATTTCAAATCCAATCGTTGCAATTGCCACTTTTAACATATCCTCATCAACCACCACATCAGTTGCTTTTGCTATGATGCTATCACTGTTGTCCATAGATATATCCCCGCACTATAAATAGTTGTCTTGAATTATTTGTTACATCAAAGCGGCCGATTGTTCTTGGTCTTGGTGTTGTCTTCCTTGTCAAATGGTTGGTTTCATATTGTTGTGGGTTCTTGTCGTTGATATGGTGTGTGTGTGTGTGTGCGTGTTGCTGGTTTGCTGGTTTGTCTTGTCTACTTGCTGGTCTCAACTCCAGGGAGAAACGTCTGCCCGCAGCACCATGGTCGTCCACTTTTAAGCCATCGCTTCTCCTGTCCTCGAAAACTGGTTTTTGTTTCTGCCTCTTTTGGGGTGGACAGCACACTACCTTGCTCGTGGCTAAGGATAGATCTTTGGATCACCAGCTGGAAGCTTGGAAATCATCCACATAGCCGTCGGGGCCACTAGTCGAACAGAAAGGTCAAAACAAATTGAATCATCCACATAGCCGTTGGAATGAATCACTAGAATTGAGCGTTATCCAACATGCTAAATCAGTCATGTGCAACCATGGCACTTATGGTATACGACCACTGCGTCCTGTCCGCTCCGTCAGTCGGGAGCCAGCCCAGCAGCGCAGTTTGGCTTGTCTGAGCTGGGTTCCTGCAACAACAGTTTAACATGAAGACCCGAAACAGCCGGCCATGATGTGTGAGCAAATTCCGCAAGATGTGCAACAGGGGAAGGGTATGGCCAGGTCTATGTACCACTGGAAATTGGTTGATTGGTTGGTTTTGTTCACTATGGTTGGTTGGTTTTTTGTGGTTGATTGCTTGATTGATTTGATTTGATTTGATTTGTTGGTTGGTTGATGATGTTTTTGTCTAAAATGTCTGAGGATGAGCATGGTATTGCAATAAACACAGCTCATAATTCTTCCCGGTCGCAGTAGTTATGTGGGGGGTTCTTGGAATTAGGAACCCCCAAAAAGGTGTGTTTATGACTATAAATGGTTAACATTGGATGATTTGGGGGGGTCCCGTCCCCTGTTTTGAGAAACACCCATATGTAGCTTACAGTATAAAATTCGTTCTTGTTGGGGGAATGTGCGGGAAAAAGCGTACTTATCCCACTCACAGGTGATATTCAAAATGATCTAGGGATTATTCAGCTATTGCAAATCATTCAAATGACAGTCTTCCAGTCAGTCTTGCTAGACTACTATCATTATCATGTTCTTGAACTATTATTCACCATTGCTGCGCATCCATGACCATCCAATGTCAATTCATCCTGCATACCATTGATCCATAACCATCCATCACCGTCATTCATCAGCCAAAACGAAATATAACCAGCCATACCAGCCATGCCAGCCATCGCAGCCATCCCAGCCATGCCAGCCATCGCAGCCATCCCAGCCATGCCAGCCATCCATCCATTCATCCATCCATCCATTCACCCATCCACCCATCCATCCATCCATCCATCCATCCATCCATCCATCCATCCATCCATTCCCTATGAAATTCCGAAATCCGGCATAGCCTTGCAAGCCTGGGCATGGGTCCAGTGTCAATGGCTATCCCCTTCAACTTGCCAGTGGCTGAAGAGAAGCTATCTTCATCCACCAGCGAATTCCTAAAAAACGGCTCATAGAGGCAAATGCTTGTTCTGAATGGTTCATACTGGTTTTACAACTAGTGCTTGGTGGTGGTTGATAACAAGAATTCATGATGGCTGAGAAGGCGTACTTCATGGTTGATGGTCGGCCAAAAATATCCAAAAATAGGGAATCATCAGCCAATTGCAGCGGTTGACATACATCACGAAGCAACTCGCATGGGAAACAAGCCATGTGTTGTAGCATGGTCCAAGTTACAGAACAAGTTGGACGGCTGTGGGTCACAGAAATTCACGCGATACGACTGTGCTTAGCTTCAGTGAAGCGCTGAAAAATTGTGCCACCCTGCCATGGCTGTCGAAAAGGACCGCTGCTTGAACAAGGCCACCGCTTGAAACGTCACGAGTGCAACCTGCAACCTGCTTCTCAAGACATGGGTGGTACCCCCTTTCATGAACAAACAAGCAAGTTGCAGGTCCATCTCAGGCCCGTAGGCAAGTATCATGAACCTGTCGTCTTCATTCCAAAATCGAGGAACTCAGCACACAACAAACCGCCAACTGCTGCCAAATTGGCTCGGTTGGTCAATAAAAACATGTTCATCTATGTTGATAACTACACCTGGCCCAACGCCTAACGATCTATGAAAGTGATTCAATCTTCAATGATTCCACTGCGCTTTCCCGGTGTCATTGATAGAAAATGGTGGAAATCTGAATTTCTGCAGGATTTCAGGTGCACATGTTCAAGGCAGCGTAGATCTGTCCCAGGCAGGGAAAAAGTCCACATTCTTCAACTGTGAGTGGACAAGTTCAGGTGCAAATTACTTGGATGTGCATTCTCACTTGCAGCAAGTGGAAACTAACCAGGGTTATAGGTATAGGGGCTATAGCTACCCTACAGGGTGTATAACGATGCTTATCCCGATGCTTGCTGCACAACCAAGTACCAGCTGAGTTGTTTTTTCCAAGCCGCCACTGTTCAAGGTTCAAGCCAATGGTGTTTGGCAATTGCTGGTCGATAATCTTACATTGGTTGGTGGGTATGACCCGCTCTAAAAATAGTCTTAGTCAAACAACCAACCATCCCCCTTGTTGTGGAAAACACAAAACAAACCACCAAGCAGTTGATAATAGTAGTGGTCGAGGGTGTTTGGCTACCGATGGCCAATCATGCTTTACGATGTTTGATCATGGTCACCGTGTTTGATCATGGTTCACAGTTTCACTACCCAGAGAATATCAACGAACAATGACCGATAATCTATGCAAGTCTTATTTTTTCTGGTTGGTTGATAGGTATTATGGTATTCCCATGATCAACCATTGGTTTTGGGAACTGCTTAAAGAAGTTTAGCGTAGCATGAAGTGCTTAACACAACGAATACACGTCCAAAGTATCTCAAAGATGATCATTAATCATACCACTGATACCAACGAGACTCAACAACCAAATTGTCAATGGTGGACACTGCTCATTTTTGAACACGTTATGTACAATAATACTCTGGTTGGTGCTTTCAACGCCTATGAAAAATAAAAAAGTGTTGATGGCAAGTAGGAAAAAGAAACTATATACATTGTTTAAAAACACCAGTAGTTGTTTTGCCAGTACTTTTGATTACTATCCCCTATCATATTAGCCATTATTAATCATGTGTAACAACACCCATGTCATCAATTTCACCCATGATGGGTGATCCCGAAGATTCAGCCCTGCCAAGCGCAACAGTGGAAAAGAAACAAACATATGAAATGAGATATAATCAAGATATAGTGATAGATACAAAAATACAATGATAAGATGTTAGAAAGTTGAAATTGTATGACTACCAGTCAGAAATTGCATTTTTGATCAAACAATATTACATACATGAGATGTAGTATAGTCATAGATTTATTACTCGTGATCTGGATTGTAAAATGAATATAGTGATATTAGGTGAGAATATATCATATGGTAGTATGGTGATAAATATTAGTATTTCATGCAAGACGGTAAGGTAGTGTAGATATCACAACTGTATATTTCATGAAATGTCCGATTATGCATATCTACATGAAAAATATCATGTCTCGACATATTATAGTGTATGTAACAGTTGTATTTCTACAAAATAAATAGATGAATACATAAATGAATGGATAAATGAATAGATAAGTAAATAAACAAATAAATCAATAAACAAATACATACACGCAGTACATTCCTTGTGAATACGTATGCCAATGTATGCGACTACGTAGATATCACATATCATACACAGTATACGTGTAACTTCAGGATCCCCTGATGAATAGAACAACAGGGTCGACCCATTTTTTAAATCAATGGTTACAAGCAATGGCCAACCAATGGGAAATCAATTCTTCATCAATGGTTAACAAATGGTTAACGTTGATTAATGATTAATTGGGAATCGGCCAATTGGTGATTGCTCGTTGAGGTTGGTTTGTAATTGCAAACAATTGTTGACGCTCCTTCATTTCACGGCTGGTAATCGAGTGTACAATGTACGACCTTTAGGCTTGCACATGATTGCATTCCCAGTATCATCAGTTGAGGTATACCCATCAACGAGAAAGATTCGTTGCAGCCACAGCCGTTGTCGTTGTCACCGATTGGTTCATTCCCAACTGTGCGACGAGTTTGATCATTATATATGAACAACCGGGGGTACCGCTTATTGACCCACAGCCAAAGGATTCACAGTTTGCACAAGCAACCTACTTGGAACCAACCAAAACAATTGCTCTGTTGCCCTTATATATATCATACATATGTTTCATATCCATTTACAAGTGGCAAAACCAAGCACTTATGAAAACATACGGACCCACATGTCATGATCGGGCTTTTGGAATCTGACAGATCATGGAGCTGATCGACTCACATTATCAGATCTTTCGAAACTCATCCACTCGCATTACAAATTCAACATTTGTTTCGTCCAGGATCAGAGATCCAATCAAGCGATTGGGCACAGGTATCCGCGGATGTGCACAAGATGCGCTGATTCTGATACTCGAAGAACTTTACGATGGATAACATGTGGCGCCATCTGGTATGCCAAAAGCAGAGCACCACCAAACAACTATCTGTTTGGTGGGTACAGCACGTATGGAACATATTGGTTAGTCAACCAATCATTACCAAATATCATCAGCCCGTCTCAATCTACAACTGGCAACCATTCGTAATTTCAAGTTCAATTGGTTCTGTCCAGATTTATCAGCAAACCCATCCGACCAGCCAACCGACCTACCAACCACTGGTGGCACGGTACATGATCCAAAAGTATACACTGCTCATGTTGATATGGTTGAGAATCCTTGGCATATCTTTGAAACATCCTTGATAATCGAATCTTTGCATAATCAAAGATGTCTCAAATCATGGAAGAAGAGAATCCCCATGTCATATGCCTTCATGAACCAGGAAACATCAGCAGGGACAGCCGACACCGGTGGAATAAGCAACAGCTGGGGTCAGCTTCAGCTCCGGGGATTGTATTGCCAAAAAATGTGGGAAACAACTTGCACATTATTGAAAAATAAACATGGAACTTCAAAATCATATAGGTTGAAAACAATGACTTTTTCATGGGTTTCCAGGGACTTATTTTCAGGTTCTATGTTGATGTGCTAAGGTGTACAGGATGACAGCTATGCTTTTCTAAGTCTGATCTGCTTGGTGTCTCCCAGCAACACAGCGTTACTCTGTGCACGTCCTCTGCGCCGCCCATTCGCATCAGCAGCTCGTGGCCTGTCGACTGAACCCATCGAGCATTGCTCAGACCATCACCCATACAAGCACCCAAAAATACATATGGTTTTTCGGTATATACATATATAACCATATATAACCTAAATATACCCCAAAGACCACACAATGGTAGGGTGATACCATGGTATACCAATGGTAGTTTCCCATGATTGGTATACCATCAATTACCACTCATATAATGGTCAATCTAGGATATACCATTGTATACCAATCATGGGAAACTACCAGTGTGGTGAGTCATTTTTCACTGGGAACAACCCACCATTTTGCCACTTCAGGGTACATCTATGGCTCATACAGCTCATGATTAGCATTCAGCTGTACAGTTTATGGTGTTGCAAGCCTCTGGTAGAGTCACTGGCAACAGGACCCCGCACAATGGTTGATGATTTACCGATGATTCATGTACTTTTCCAGCTGGGTTCTACCAAAAGATATGTGGTCAATCATGGTTTGATAGAAAGGTGTTTTCTAAGCATTTGTCATTAACCGTGGTTTATCATTGATATTGATAGTTTAGTTAGTGGTTAGGTTCATGATAATTAATTTAGTTGTTAGTGCAATCATGGTTTACCATTCGTATTGATTCATAGTCAGTGGCAAAATTAATTCATAATCACCTAGACTTTGATGCAGCTCTTCCTGGAATTTGACTTTCTTATGGTTTCAGGGCTGAGCCCCTGAGAACTGCTTGCCCAGGAGATGAAGTCTACCGATGACTTTTGAGGTTTCATTCCCTGTAACAACCCACGCCAACCTCCCCAATTTCAGACTCCCAACATCATCATTTCATAGGTGTTTCGCCTCTATCATTCCATCCATGTTTGCCTGTTCGTGGTCGCCGCATATCTGGAAACGCCATACGTACATGCCTTCAAAAGATATGGTTGCTTGATTGTGATGTCGATATTGTTGACTGCCATCGTGTCCTACTAGTCCCAAATATGTTTATTACAATGCCCAGGGAAGGGTCTTTCATCTCTCCTAGCAATCAATCAACCACTAATCAACCATTATTAATCAATCATTAATCATTGTTGAATAGTTAATCGACTTACTGTCAATAATTAAGCATAATTAATGAATTAATGAATACTTAGTCAATATATTCTTTATTATAAGTTCATTAAATTGATCACATATTCAATTAAAAACATCATGAAGTAATAATCAACCACTAGTAATGTACCAGTCAACGGGCTCTCCCGGGGGCCGCTCCTGGCTCACCAGTGGCTCCACTGAGCTTCCGACGGCGGGTGCCCTCACAGCCGGCTGAGGCCCGAGTTTTGATACCTGGCCCGCGCTCTGTTGCACTGGTCGCCAGGTTTCAGGAAGCAGGTTCCACCGATTGGTTGAAGGTGGCGAGCTGGGTCAAGCACTTAACCAACCAATTTCAAAAGGAGAACTGGCTGGTTAATAGTAGGGGAACGAGGGGGACTACGGGTGAACTGACCCACAGCCAGGTGAACGGTTGGGGTTCGAAGTTCTAGGCTGCACCAATTGTTTGCAATACTGGTCGTGGTTGTAGTTGTGAAGAAATTTTGGGGTGATATGATATGTTGCAAAAGTGATCGGTTCTGCCCCGAAATGCCAGTAATTGGACCCAAAAGATTAGCATGTTTGTACGGAGACAAACAAGCAATTGTTGCAGCTATGGTATGTTTCGATGGAGGGTCGTTCACATCCAGTTGACTACTTGAGTCAAGCATAATCCGGAAAGATTTGTCCCCATCATCAAGCCACCAGGTAGGGAATCGTCCCGTCCCTTTCTGCTTCAGCGCCGCGCCATTCCATCGCTTGCTTGCCAATCCTCAGCGAACGGAGGCAGCCAGCCTAAATTACTAAAGCTGGTATGAGACAACAGACCGCCGCATCCCCAGTACAACCAGCTCTCAATGCATGATTTATAATAGTGGCTAATGAGAATTCATAGCCATTATAATAAGCCATTTATAAGCCACTTATAGTGATAAGCCATGGCTATGAATCATAGTAGCTTATAGTGATTATAATTTATAATCGTGGCTTATAATAGTGGCTATGATTCACTGTGGTTGATGATGTTTCATATCAGCATCACCGGCTAGCGGCCAAGACTGGCTCCCAGTCGTCACTCTCGTGATCCTGGGGCAGCCCGGTCGAGCACCGGATCCCCTGGTCCTTAGTAAGCTCCGCCGAGCGGCAAGCCTTCACCGAAAATGCCGCCCTCCGTCAGCATGCCAAGATCATGGCCGGTCTTCCTGGCAGCACCGTTCCACGTTGCGGGTTCCCGGTGCCTTGAATGAATTTAAACAAAATACTACACCTTGTACATGCCGTGAATTCACTATGCACCGTGCTTGTACATCACTACAAAATACGAATTAAATTACCTTATAACTTATAACACCTTAAAATCCTGACAACCTTCCTAACGTCGCAAATCACCCATGCGCTTCGCAACAGTGCAGCTACCCCGCCAAGCGAGCCGTGCGACACTTGGCCGTTTTGATGAAGCCTTGTCGCTTCTTGTTTTGGATGCCAAAGGTGTTGCAATACGCCGTGATGGCCTGGCGAGGTCCAGCAGTTCACTAACCAACTAATTGTGGTGGATAATAGTTGACCAATTAGCTGGTTAATGGGTAACAATAGGGGATGATAACTAACACAACTATAGGGAAAAAATGGTTAATAATGGGGGAACCGGGGGGACTAAGGGTGAACTGACCGGAAGCAGTGGCTGTTCAGGGGCAACAGCTTTCCACCAGAATCATCCAGAATTCGGGATGCTTTTTCGCTAGTTCTGCCAGAGATGGTGGGTGGGGTATCTGCAGGAAATACCAACCTCGGTACCATGGTGTTTCTGTGAAAAGCTTGGCTAGGGTAACATCTTTGTTCGTCTTTAGTTGTGATTTGCTATGATTTTCTCCACGTTTGACAACTCTGCGACAGAAACATGTAGCTACATCTCAACGCAATTCTAGCCAGCCCTCTGAAGGACCATAAGAATTTGTTTCAAAATGCAGAACGACGGAGGCGTGGGAAACATAGTAGCTCTGTAGACAGAATAGCCTCCGCAAGAAATGTTTACAACCGCGCAATGATCATGGTCTTTTTATTGAATCCTAGCTGTGGATCATTGAATTTACTCATTGGTCATAAAAAACCACAGTCCATGAAAACATTATTATCAACCATCGCTGGCCATCATTATCCACCATTCTTCACCATTAACATCATCATCATCATCATCATCATCATCATCATCATCATCATCATCATCATCAATTAACCATCATTGATCATCATTAACCATTATATTTCACCATCATTCACTATTATGAATGGCTATAACTTATACTTACCCAGCCAACCCTCAAGGATTTAAAGGTTCAAACTTTTTAGAGACTGAAAAGGGGTACCCAAACCCCCACTTGGCCCTCCCAACCTGGGGTTTGCTAGGCTGCTAGACCCAATAGAAACCTCCAAAAAAGGTTTGAAAGTTTAGTCTTGGCAAGCCAAGTATAACCCCTATCAAACCTCCCAAAGACCTCTATAAAACATTATAAAACCCTTATAACCCCTGCAAAACTACTACAAAACCCCTCTTAACCACCACAAATCCCTATCAAACCACTACAGTATAAAACCATTACTGTATCATCAAATTCATCAACTTCCCATCCTCCACAGCTTCCACAGCTTCCTCTGCCCTGCGCCCACCGCACCCGCGAATGTAACTCGATGCCCTTTCCCCGGACGCGTTCCACAAAGGTCTGACCGACTAAGAAGTAGCCCAGCGTCACCTGGTTGTCGCGCCGCTACACGTGGTTGGAACCAATGGTTTACACTCCAGTAAACTAACATGGCAATGGAAAATCCACCAATTATTGATGGTTTCCTAGGGTTTCTCTACAAAATATGGTGATTTTCCATTGCTATGTTAGTTTACCGGTGTGTAGATGTGATTAATGAGTGGTTTGTCTGAATCTATATGGTTATCTAGTTGTTTATTATGAATTAGATTAGTGGTTTGTGTGAATAGTTGTTTATTATGGTTCTTTATGTGGTGAATTCACAGGATTATTTGGGTTTATGTGTTTTTTATGGCATTATTGAGTGATGTGTATGGTTATTTAGTTGTTTATTCTGGTTTATTGTGATTATAACCAGTGATTTACGAAGTGGTTTATCAATGATTAATTAGTGGTTAATTGTAGTTACATAAGCATGGTTTAGTAGTGTTCAACTGATAATTTCAAGACATTGGGCAAAATGTTCGGAAGGGGGAGCAGATTTGGATTCATCATTGGCAGCATCGAACTGGGCACGTCTCACATCTGATCTTAGCGTCTTTGGGTAATTATCTCCTGATAAGAATTGGTATGTTCTAACTATCCATATCATTGATCTTATCCACTTTGAAATTGGATATTTTGGGGTCGGAATACTCAGATAGAATCGGTGAAAATTGAAAATATTACAATTACAAACGCAGTGGTGAATTTTGTGAAGGTAAACAAGTTCCATGTCATAGGCTCTGTGAACTGGTGTTCGTTGTTGGGGATTAGATATCTGTAAACAAAGTTCATCATCAGTATTATCACTATGATCAGCATTATTCTTGCGATTGTACTATGTTCTGTTGATTGTACTGATATCTGTCAAATATTTACTTGCAATCCAGTGATAGCTTGAAATAGCCAGCAGCTTTGTTCAATGTCAAATATGATACTAGTTTTGACTTGCTGACTAGCATGAGTCGTGATCACAACAAATATATCCGACGACCAACCCCATGGTGCGAGGATCGAACAGGGCCTCTCAATGCGCTTTTACTTGGTGTTACCATTCATAGACTCTGAGGCACCACCATGAATGCTTGTGAACCACAGCTGTCGTCAAGTTTATGTGTTGTGGTCAGATTGAGTTCATCCACGTATTGTCTTTTGCAAGTCAATAGATAGATGGTGGCGCCTGCCAACCACACGAAATTGCACATGCTTCAAACACAACCGATTGTGCAGGTACATCATTCATCCTTCATTGACACACGTTGAACAAAACAGCTGAGAAATGACTTCGGTGCTAACCTCAGTCCTCATTCAAGATCGATGTAGGGAACACGTGCCATAGAAACTAAAATGCGCCGGCAATCCCTGAAGTCGTTTGCTGTTGCTGCGAATAAATCACAATCGCATCATGCATCTACCGTAGTTGTGCATGCATGCGGCATGCATGTATGTATGTATGATTGACTACCTGAATCTAACTGAGCTATGTTTGACTACGTGAGCTGCAGCACAATACTCTCTGACACGCTGCATGACTTGCAAATCCCTGTGAATACATCCTTGGTCTTGGAAACCGTTGCCACGTGGAGACATCCATGGGGACCATAGGCTAATTAGCAGAGGTTCAAGCACCACAGTCCTCCCTAGGTTGTCCCCACTCCAATGCGATGCGCTAAAGCACTTAGGATACGTGAAATCATAAAAGATACGCTAAAGCACTTGGGATTGGTATGGATTGGTCATGATCAAGTGTTACTGGTACTGGTGACTGTAACTTGTAGCCTTGAAAACTGGCGTTTAAACTTATAACCAACTCAGCTTGGTGCTGCGCCAACCGCAAAATGCAAAAATGAATGAGAAAACCTACAGGAAATCCGTATCACGGTCAAAACAAGGGTTTCCTGTAGATCTTCCCATCAATCAACCATATACCCAACCTTAGAGGTCGTGCCAGGTACCACCACACAAAATCATTTTTATTTGAAGTAATGGTATACCCAAAATCATTTCCTTAAGGTAGGGAATATATAATCAACCCACAAAATCACAGCTGACGAATGATGGTGGCTGCTCCGGAGGCCCAACTCCTTGCTTGAAAGCTTGGGACACCCAACGGAGCAGCGGTGAGAGGCTGCCAGGGCTGCTAGGGCTCCCCACGATGGGCGAGAAAAGGCCTTCAACGATTTGTTGCGACAAAGGCGCCTTGGAACAGCTGCTAGTGGTGAGCTGGGTCAATGTTTTCAACGGATGAACTGGTTGGTAACGTTGGTTTCTGATTAGTGTAACCCCCCCTAAAGTAATGAAAATAGATGAAACCAACAGGTAGATACTAATCAGAAACCAACATTAATAGAAATTACGGATTACCATTCTGAGTAAAATTGGTAGATAATGGTTGGTATATAGCAATTACCATATGGTATTTCATAATGTTATTCTGTAATTTCATGGTAGATAGTGGTGGGTAATAGCAATTATCATTATGGCAAATAATTGATAATTTCCAACAGCTGGATAATGGTTGATACTAGGTAACAACAAGCAATAACAGCATATACCATTCACGGTATATCATAGTACTACAATGATCTATAACGTGATGATGATCCTTGCTCAACCGTTGGTGATTTATCAAGGCTTACATGATCAATCTTCAATGATCTACCAAATATAGGAAATATACTAACTACATGATCACCTGGCCATGGGTCAATATCAACGATTTGTTGGACTGGTCTGGTCATCAATGGGATGTGAACAGCCGGGGAGATATTGACTCGCAGCCAATTCCCAAGAAGCATCAACAAAGAGGACGTGGCCAAGAAACCACCGAAAAATCATCAAGAATGTCGTTTGGTTCCAGGATTTGCTCTTCATTTCATCACAGTGACACCTGGCTGTGGGTCAAAACCCCGTACCCCTGGTTCACCCATCATTAACCATTGTTTTTCCCTATGGTTTTGTTGGTTATTATATACTGTATCCCTCATTATTGCTGGTTAAGATTGACCCATATCCACCTACGTGCCAGGTACTATCACCCTCATGAAAAGCAGCAATCGGGACGTTTCACATGGGCTCTTTCGCAGTGCCTGATGAAATAGAAACATGACTGTAAAATCCACTGCGCGTGTTGCGAGTTCATTGTCGTCTCAATGATACCCGTCCAAAAAGCACAACCAAGCTCTTCAAACACGAAAAATGACCTGAGATAGTTGCTTATTCCTG
>VSDK01011279.1:231903-250190 GCA_009767595.1 Symbiodinium kawagutii | reverse complement strand
TTCCTGCTGCGCTGTTTTAGACCCCGAATCGTGCTAGGCTGAACGATTCGGAACGCAAACAAGTAAGGGGAGCTCATTACGAACGATTTCATAGTGATGAAGCGCCAGAAAACATAGGCTGCCTACGGCACATTCCAGGGATATCCAGGAATCCAAGGTGGTTTCTCAAGGTAGATCTCGCTCAGGGTCTAGATCTGTGGCTCCCGGACCACCAACTTCTTTCTTGCCTTGGCCTGGATGGCGCTGAAAACTCAGAGTGGAGTAAGCTCCTACACCACTTGCCTGGGGGCTGTGAATGTCTTGAAGAATCTGTGACAATCGTATTCAAATACGCTTGGATGTAACCAAACAGATTCAAAAAAACACACCGACCCATCCAGCTGGCGGTGTCCTTACAATCAAAAACAACCACTACCAACCCATCAACAGCGCACAATTGGACTCTACTTGTTTGAGGGTTGGGATTCCCGAGTCATTGAGTCATTGGATAATCAATCGTAGTGCCTTCAGAATCAACGGAATCCAGCAGAGATGATTCAACGATCCACCACGGAGGGCTATGTATTGTGTTGTTTCGGAACATCTGCCAGGTATGTGAATCGGCAAATCCACAAAGAAACCAAACGTTCCCACCAGCGTGGGGTTCCGCTACCCCACTAGAGCCACTAGATATCACATAGCTGACACGAAAGGTCAGCAATTCCACACGAAAAGACACAACAAAACATACATACCACTCATCCATGCTAGCCCATCACGCCACAGCATCATCTACCACGACAAACAACTTATAGGCCCACTGAGATCACGATGGATGTACAAGATTGTGATATTACATATTACCAATTGCATGCATGCACATACTACATGGTGGCTTCTAAAAATGCGGAACTTCAAACAATGATTGGTTTACAGTTTACTGTATTACCTTTAAAATGACTATATAATATTGGATGATTTGGTGAAATTTGGTGTTCCCCTATTTTGAGACACAGCCATTTATACAATACACGTTCATGGACCAAGGACAAGCTTCCGCAACAAGATCCAAGTTTTTGCTAAACCAAGTCAAATTGGTCTTGGACAGCTGCGCAGTCACCGCCGCAACGTGGATTACCCCACGTCAGAACCCTTCCATCTGCCAGAATCGCAGCAAAAGCATCTTTCGTAGCATGTATCTGTTGGACGTTCCTGAGCTGATCCCTGACTCTGGAGCTATCACCACCGGAACAAGGACCACCCCAGGTCACAACACTTCCATCCTCCAAAGTCGCAGCGAAAGCATAATGTGTGGCATGGATGCGTTGGACATTTTTGAGCCGATCCTTGATTCTAGAGCTATCACCGCCCGAGTCTATACAACCCCATGTCACAACGCTTCCATCTGCCAGAATCGCGGAAGAAGCAGATGCCGTGGCATGTATCTGTTGAAGGTTCCTTAGCTGACCCATGATTCTAGAGCTAACGCCTTCCAACCCCAGAGCACCCCAAGCCACAAAATTGCAGCAAAAGCACGGTCCGTGGCACGGATCTGTTTGATGTTCCTGAGTTGATCCCTCACTCTAGAGCTGTCACCGCCCGCGCCGCGACAACCCCATGTCACAACACTTCCATTTGTCAAAACTGCAGCAAAGGCACAGTTCGTGGCATGGATTCATTGGACATTTTTGAGCTGATCCCTGACTCTGGTGCTGTTGCCGCCGAACCCTGGATGACCCCATGTCACAACGCTTCCATCAACCAGAATCGCAGCAAAATTATGCTGCGATTCTGGTTGATGAAAGCATCTTTAGTAGCTTGTATCTGTTGGACGTTCCTGAGCTTATCCCTGACTCTGGAGCTATCACCGCCCCAGTGTCGATGGCCCCACGTTACAACGCTTCCATCTGCCAAAACCGCAGCAAAAGCCTTTGCCCTGGCATGAATCTGTTGGACGTTCCTGAGCTGATCCCTCACTTCGGCACTATCGCCACAGGCCCGGTGAGCACCCCATGTCACAATCCTGTCACTTCCCACGTACCAGAGAGCAAAGGCACCATTTGTTGCAGCAAGCTTTGGCTGCTGCGCAATGGCAGAGATGTCATCTCCATCTTGCAGCGCATGCCGAAGAGAGTCGACAGGGCTCAAAAGCGTTCCATCAGGTCCCATGAGCCTCAAGAACCTCTGTCCCAGGGACTGCTGCGCAGCTACTTTCAAGTCACCAACTGTGCCAATCAGTGGAAGCTCGACGCTTGCAAACCGCCCGCTCGGCAAAGACACGTGCAGCTTCATGTTTGCCCGTGCTGGTAGATTTTAGGTTGGTTGTTTGGTTATTGGCCATCATTAGCCACTATAAACAGATATAAACAGTTACCTGCCAGCATTTCCCATCAATAACATTCACTGCTGGTAGATTTGCAGCTGCCACTCTGCGCCTCGCAGAAGCCATGGCGAGCACTCAACGGATGCCCAAACAGCAGCTCCAGAAGCTGTTGCAGTTCGAGCCTTTCCTCTAAATGGCCAAAATGGCTATGGGTCAATATTAACCAACCATAATAGGGAATAATGACCACCAATAATAAGGGAAACAATGGCCAATGGTAGGGGAACCAGGGGTACGGGGTTTTGACCCACAGCCAAATAGGTTAACCGGTTCGTTAGTGGGGACTTAAACGAATCATTTTGCCAGCCCTTCCAAAGCATTTGGTAACTATGAGCACACAAAGTCACACCTGCAATCAGAATGGACGTCCCCATCTTCGTCCTCGAAGCCACTCCCGAAGCGCAAGCTGCCTTGGCCTTTGCCTTGGCCTTGGCTTTTGCCTGTGACACCAACTGACTCACAAGCTCAAGCAATGTTTTGCAGCAAACATCTGACAAAAATCAGGCAAGTGGCTGTACAATCAAACAGCAATAAAAAAAATCTCATCTATCGTTCACCCGGTTATTGAATAGCAAATTGTGTCAAGATTGTCAATAATATCAACAATCAATCCACGTAGCGGTGAGCATGCCAATAAAGATCACCTAGTTTCAGTTTGTTTGTGAGACATGAAGATGAGGGGTAGGTTTTTTAGGGGGTTATAGATGGTTATAGTGGTTTTATACCAGTTTCACAGGGTGGCTTTAGGGGTTGAAGCCATTAATGGTGAATGTTGGTTAAGAATGGCCAATGACGGTAAATAATTGTTGATGAATGGTTAATTAGATATCTGATGAAGGGCTAATCATTAATAGCTATAGTAATGGTTGATTCATGATTAATAGGGGTTGTGTAAGGGCTAGTCATGGTAAATACCGGTTGATACTTGATAATGACGATTGATATGGTTTGGACTCAATCGTACTACCATGTATTGGTTCGATCCGAGTTGATGTCCCCTTTTTTATGGTTGGTAAAAAGCCATACTTGTGACCCCCTATAAAGACCTCGTAAACCCTATAAAAAAACAACCAAAAAACCATATAAAAACCGATATAAAACCACTATAGCCCCCTGCAAAACCCCTGTAAGCACCCCATAAACATCCCTCAAACCCTGTCGAAAAACCGTATAAAACCATCATTTGCCATCTGTACCCATCCATGATTCACCACTGCCCCGGATCGTCAGATCGTCGCCACGTCGCAGGCACCCGAAAATTGGCACCTTGGGAACCGCAACCGTCTTCTGCTCGACCTGAGGCCGTGATGCAACGCGCCACGCCATAGATTCAGGTCATATATGGGGGGCTCTCAAACTTGGGGACCCAAAAATGGTTGGTTCACTGCTATAAAGGACTAAGATTGGATGAAGGCTATGTTTAATTTTATATGGTTGGAAAGGGGTTATAACCATTGATAATGGTTAATCTACAACAAAATGGGTGTCTCTCAAGTCATAGGGTACCAAAGTTATGGACGGTTTACAGTATTACTATACATGGTTGTTTGTGCATGATAACTCAAGGTACCTCTGTGGTTTGAGAAACCACCATATGTGCAACGTTCATATGGGTCTTTCTCAAGTCATATGGGGACCCCCAGTTATCTTCCAGTTCATTCACTCCTTATAGTAATAAACCAACGATTTTGAGGGTCGACAATCTGAAGAAACACCCATTTTTTTGAGAAATAAGAATACACATAAACACACATGTGTATATATACATCATTTGACATCAAACAATATATGTTACCAACACGGATATGCAAGTATCTTCGTATCTAACCATAAATATATACATATATATGTACACAAACGTAGAACGTGATTACTGTACCCTTCAAACAAATGGAGTGTGGTGTGGTGATGGTGATGAAAAGGTGATGGTGATGAAAAGGTGATGGTGATGAAAAGGTGATGATGATGATGATGATGATGATGATGATGATGATGATGATGATGATGATGACGATGATGACGGCAATGATGACGGCAATGATGACAGCAATGATAACGGCAATGATGAGGATGATGATGATGATGATGATGATGATGATGATGGTTGTTCACAATTGCATATGTTTGCTTATGGGTCTGTATAGTTTTACCCTGCGATTCGTTTCTTCACCTGATTGTTGTTGCCGTTGCTGTCGGTTTCCCTGGCATCTCAAGTATGTCCAGGGGGTGAACCGACTCCAACATGACCTACCAAGTCTCTGTAGCAGTAACACATGGCTGTGGGTCAAAACCCCGTACCCCTGGTTTCCCTATCATTAACCATTGTTTCCCTTATTCTTGTTGGTCATTATCCCCCATTATTGCTGGTTAACTGCTTGACCCATGGCCACATGGGTCCACAAGAAAATTAATGACGAATCATCATTGGTCAGGGCAGCCACCGCCAGGTACCACTTTGCACAGACTCAACCCAGGCACAGCAGCGTGTCTTTCCACCCGGAATCGCCTGACTCGGCCAGGGCGGCCAGGAAAGGAGAGGCGATGGGGGCGATGGTGGGCGAATTGTTGATGATGGTCAAGTAATGTTTGACCCATAGTTAATTGATGGTTAACTGATGGTTAACTGATGATGGTTGATGATAATTGATTGATGCTTAACAAAAGGTTCAGGATGGTTCATGACGGTAAATGATAGTTGATGATAGTTAAGTTAATGATGGTCGCTGATGGGTAGTGATTATATATACAAATGATCTGTGGTGAGGAGTGAACAATGAGGTCCGATGATGATTACCATATCACTAACTCACATCACATAACCACTCAGACATTAATCACTCATAGCATTACCACCTAATGATGCTTAGTGGCGCTTAAGTGAAGGTCGGTGGCGTCACATCACTAACCACTGATATCACCAACCAAGCCCACCAAGCGTATGGTCATTGTCAAGGGTTGGTGATCGGCGGATTCTGAGTTGATGGTGCGCTGTTTGATTGTTGATATGCAACATGTATGCGTGAGACATGTAAAAAAAATCTGGTTGGTGGTTCTCAACCCCTATGAAAAATATCAACCAACCAACCATATGTGACTAACTACTTGGCAAAAATAAACATGTTTGAAACCACCAAACAAATCTTATATTAGATATGACATATTTAGATACGTAAATATGAATGTATGTATGTACATTGGATGTATTATATATATATATAAACATATAATTTATGTATATATGTTGTATGTGTTCTTTTTCCAGGTATATCCAGGTAGACGTCGTATATAAAAGTAAGACATGGTTTGCTAATGTGCATTTGCCTATATCAAAACACACCTGAATCGAAGAAAGCAAAACAAACAAACAAACGAAGAAACAATCCATTCCCGCTGGATTGTCATGTGACGTCAAAGTCTGGTGAGACAAAAGCAACCACAAATGGGCACAATGGTGGCATCAGATCGAACGAACCAACAATCAGGATATGAGATTGCTACCAATCCAATTGTCGCATGTTCTTGTCAGATTTCTCTATGTACACCCAGCTACGATCCAACCATGCCTGTGCCCTCCCACGCCGGCACAAAGAGCAAGCACAGAGGGATCTGAGGAAGGTCCATCGCAGGTGTTTTGATGCCCTGAAATTCTTTATCAACAGGGTCGACCCTGACCACTGCTACCAAATCTGCCATTGTGAAACATATATCCTGTACTTATTTCATCATCAGCCATGTTTAACCAGTACCATTCAATAGTCATCATCAACCATGTTCAAACATCAACCCCTGTTCGCATTCACCAACCATCACTTAAGCATCATTAACAATCACCTAACCATCACCCATCATCACCAAAACAACTACCGAACCTCCGAACCATAACTTAGCCATCACCAACCATGAGCTCCCAAAACCTTCATGTTTATAGGTTATAACCCATTTTTGGAGGGTGAAACCATGTAAAACCCTATCTTTTTGAAGGGCCCTTGGGGGCTCACGGCACCTTCAACCACCACTCACGGGCGTCCGCCGCACCCAGCGGTGCTTTTCGGAAGCCGCTCGCGCCTAGGACCCGCAGCGGCCAGGCCGAGGCCCAGAGCAAGGCCTGCGAGGCGGCACAACGAGAGGGAAGTTCTGGGGAGAACAAATCGTTCTTATGGTAACCAACAATGGTTGATTATTTCATATTACCATAATAATGGGTATAATGGTCGTAATGGTTATGAATGGTTTGGTTGATTATGGTTATGTAATAACGGATATAAATGGTCATAATGGTAACAATGGTTATAATGGTTATGATGGATAATATGTTGATAACAATATTACCGTAATAATGCTTATGAATGGTTATGAATGGTTATGAATGGTAACCAAGACCGTATAATGTTACCATAATGGATCATTATAATGGTTGATTATGGTTATGTGATAATTGTTGATATCAATTATTATGGTTATTACCTTCATGTTGATAATTCTTGATTATAAATGATGATAATGGTCCTTATGGTTATTGTGGTAACCAATGGATCGTTATAATGGTTGATTATTTGGCAACATTATCATGGTTAAAATGGTTATGAATGGTTTTAGCAATTATTTGGTAACGCTATTGTTATTTAATAGTTATAAATGGTTATGGTTATAATGGTTATAATAGTTCTTATGGCAACCATCATTTAGTAGTGGTTGATAATTGTTGATTGTCAGTGGTTATAAGAATCAGTGGTTATTATCTCTAATAAGCATTGTTTCTAATCATGGTAACCAATAATCCTTGATAATTATAATGGATATCTGATTAACCGTCATTGTAGTTATTATGGCTATCTAAGTAACAATATCCGTTATAATGGTCAATATTATCGATATCTAATAGTGGTCAATAATCGGTAATTATCAATGATCATAATGGTTATCGGTAATTACATTGGGTACAAGACAATGATACCAAAATGATTATTATTGATGATAATGGTTATGGTTGTGGAAGAAGTTGTTGGGTTAATCAAAGGCAAGGGTTCCCTATACAGTGGGGTCAATAATGGTTATAGTATGTTATAATAGCAACGTAGTTATCTAAATAAATGAAGAAATGAATAAATAAATAAATAAAAAATATATCTAAATTCATATATATATAATATACATTTATACAAATATGACGCTTTTTAGTGATGAAGAATGATTCCAATGGTTATAATATTAAGTAAATGGTGGTTATTGGCTACTCATGGTGAATATTGGTAAACACGGGTTATGGGTTTTAGATAATGGTTAATGAATGTTCTTGCTATCATGATGGTGAAGCGTCATAAATGATGAAGTGCATGGCCAATGATAATGAACACGCTTAATGATGTCAGCTGCTTCTTGGTTAATTGGTAGTGAATGATGGTTCATAGTGATCAATGATGGGGTTCAGCCATTAATAGCAAGGGATCTCCGACTGGTAATTATAGAATGATGGCTGAATTGATGGTGAATTGTTGGATGGTTCATAATCATTTTTGGGTCAATAGTGGCTTAACTATCTGGTCAGTGATTTTAACTCCTCTGAGAAAAAAGATTTGTCCAGTAACCACACATCCCAAATATCGGAGAAAACAAGAGAGATGTTCAAAAACACCAGCCAGTATACGGTATAATTTTGGTGTAGAATATCAGCATATATGTCAAAGTATGACTGGTGCTCACCAAAATGATATATAATGAACAAATTGGTATACTATACCATGTTTAGGCCTTTATCTATTCATTGGTTTAAAAGCTGTGAACGGTTGATTGATGATACAATGTACCAGCTGGCCATGGCTTGATGAAGGTTCTGACATTCGACGGCTGAGGAATGCCCACGGGACTCGTCAGTGCCTAGATTCATGTCTGATAGAATAACTTGTAAGAACTTAATCCCTGGTGATTGACACAATTCTTCATAATCATGTTGTCTGACACAAGATCATTTGGGCATCATTTCCCTTTTGCAAGCTATCGTCTTGGACGAGATCCTAATAGCTTCTGAAGAGATTGTATTCTATGCAATACCCTTATCAAGATCTGATTTGCTCCTATCCACCAGACCAGTAGTAAGCATCAACAATTATCATTCATCTTCATCCATCATGGCCCATGCCCACGCTTCACCACTATCAACCTCTCTGTACGGCCCACTAACAACAGCTATAAACCCTGGTCAATCTTTCTTATTCATTATCAACTATTGTCGACCGCTATTGATTAAGCGATATTCACCAGTAATTAAAAGAAAGAGCAATGATCAACCGTAATACGCTGTGCACCACTGCTTATTAACCATCCTGCCAACCATTGCCCAATCATTTCTCAACTTGTCTTAACCCCTATGAGCCATCATGCAGTAGCCAACCACTGACCAATCATTAACCACCTTTCACCCTCATAAACATTATATCGAACATTAACCAACTGTAGATCAACCACTATCAACTATTATCTACCACATTCTGCCACTATGGACCACTTCTCACTAGTATTCACCACTACTAGCAGTTACAACAGATCAAATATGAACAATTATACCAACCATTGAGCATATACCCTACCATTATTACCAACCATTATTACCAACCATTCACCGACCGAGTTGTCCAAAAATCCTTTCCCTATTAATCCAACCATTAATCCTCAACCATCCAGCTATTATCAACCATTATTACCAACCATTATTACCAACCATGAACCAACCATCCAATAATGAACAGCTGGATGGTTTAAGGGGTCACGGCGAACGGGACGAACCCACTAGTTTAGTAGCTGTTCAACCATTTTGGTTGCTTATCATTCCCTATCATTAAGTATTCAAAACCATATGGTAATAACATTATAGTTGAATAATAGCTATCAGGCTATCAGGGTTATAACTAAAACCATTAAGTCAATGTTTAACCACTATAACCCTGGTAGTATTCAATCCATGATAAAAGCCACCATGAACCGCTTTTCATTTTTGGTTATTAAGCCCTATCCTGAGCCAGTATCAATGGTTGTTGACCCTTAAAAAACTCTAGTTCACTAGTTCATCGCCCTTTGAACGGCAGTCAACCACGGCAGTCAACCCTTCCAACCCCACCATGGCAAACTGGACCCACTTCGCCATCCACCGAAATCTCGTCACGGCCGGAGCGATAGGCAGCTCACCTTGCAACAGCGGCGCGCTGATGCCCAGGCTGCTGTTCGGCCGCCTGCTCGCAGGAGTTCGAACGGCGCAGGTAGTGGTTGCTTGGGAGTGGTGAAAAATGCTTGGTGAATGGTCAAGAAGATATGGTTAACTAATGGATAATCATAGTTCATAATCATTAATAATGGTTGGTGAATATGGTTAACTGATGGTTAATGGTCGTTACGAATGGTTGATGAGTGGTTAGTGATTCGTTGGCGAGTGGTTTGTCATAGGTATAAATGGCACTGAATACTAACAATTAGTAACAATGGTTGCGAATGGTTAATGGTAATGGCTACGAATCAAATAATGTGGTTGACCAACATGGATCGGATAGTGTTGACTTATAGTTGCTAATGGGTGATTAAGTGGTTGATTATTTGCAAGCATGTGCAAGACTGATATGCACTGCAATGGCATACATGGCCATAGTAGTGTGAGCTGCCCCATTGTAAAGGGCGTGCAATAGCTGCAATCATTTTTCAGAATCTGATTTTCAGCCCTGACTGAATCTAAATTAGCCCTCATTGATTTTAAATTCGAGAATGCCAACTTGTTCAACTTGTTCCAGAGCAGCTGCAATAACAGCGCAGCATTCACAATAGCTGCAATTTGTTTTTAAAAAACATAGAAATCATCAGATTTCCCCCTTACTAAATTATAAAAGGGCTGATTTAGATTTAGTATTGTTCCAGAAACCCAGCTCACACCTAGTATTCAAGGTTTCCAATTGTGACTGGAATCTTTTCAATAGCGCAATTAAGCAAAGCATTTGTTTTACAAACTCAAAAAAAATACCTTGTTCAAAACAGCAGTTTCCTTCTTTAAATCTGTTCGAAAAAAAAGAGGTTCGCAAAGGGTACCCCCTTGCAGGCCCCTGCAATTGCAATCATAAATTGAAATTAGCAGCTGCAATAAGAAACAACCTTTCTGGTTCATCTGTGAGTGTGTGTTTCTTTTTCATTTTGTTGTTTAATTGCGGCTTAATGGTTTTAACTGTGATTCAAGGAAAGAAAGGAAAGAAAGAAGAAAAGAAAAGATAAGGAAAGAAAAGGAAAGAAAAGAAAAGGAAAGAAAGAAAAGGAAAGAAAAGAAAAGAAAAGAAAAGAAAAGAAAAGAAAAGAACAGAAAAGAAAAGGAAAGAAAGAAAACGAAAGAAAAGAAAAGAACAGAAAGGAAAAGAAAAGAAAAGAAAAGAGAAGAGAAGAGAAGAAAAAGAAAAAGAAAGGAAAGAAAGGAAAGAAAGGAAAGAAAGGAAAGAAAGGAAAGAAAGGAAAGAAAGAAGCCTTTGGGCAGAGTCTTGAGGAGAGCTGGGACTTTTGATACACAATTGCGAAGCAAACCCCGCCCCTGCCCCTAGAAAAAAACCAAACAAATTTAGGGGGGCCCTTTGGTATAGGTCAAACAACATTAAATCTTAGTTCAAAAAAATGTTGCATGAATATCAACAACTCTGGTATGGATGTTCCCATACAGCTGGTGTACTATTGAGGGCCCATTCACGACAGTTCCCGAGCGACCCACCAACGCAAGAACTGAGATAGCTGATCATTGGAGACGAGGACTCCAAGTTCAAGAGTTATAACACACCATCCCAAGCAGGGGGTAGGTGAACATCCAAACAAAGACTGTTGTGGGAATCCAGGGATATTCACCAGAGGTACAAATGATGATTGTAAATGAAAGTGGATAGTTGTGACTGGTGGCTGATAATTACGATAAAGCTGACCAACAATTGCTGAACATCATCTACGTCTACAAGTCATCAACATCTTGGATTGATTTTCCAGGCAATGTTTGACTGCAAAAGGATGACCATCACCAGCTACCAGAAATCTACGGCCAGCTTAGTGGCCATGAAATTGAGCCACTCATAAGCAGTATCAGCCGTTATCACCTAAATAATTGATGCCAAATATTGTTGAACGATGCTTACTAACGGTTGTTTTTTTTACAGTTGTCATTATATAGTTTGATGGTTGATAATTGGTAATGGCTAATTATTCATGCTAAATGGTGGTAAATAGTGTTTAATAACAATGGTTGATGATACCAGCTGCTATTAAACTGATTTAATCTGCTTGCAGCGTTCATTGACATTTGCTTTTAATTCAACATGACTTCACCATGAACATACAGATTGACAAACAAATCAAATGTGCAGTTGATGCCTCTTCTGGGGAGCAATATCCTCGTCACACATCAAGGTAAGCTTTCGCAAGCATGAACCATGGTTGGCAACCCATTCTTGGCCCCTCTTCACCAGCTGAAAAACGCCGAATTTTGCAACCCATGCGATCCATTTTGGGGCGGTTGCTAGTTACATCAACCAGCGGTGACCAACCAATCGCCGCGGCGAGGAGAATTGTCCACGGCGCACCGTGATTGGCTGGGCGAACTTGCTGCCTGGAAAGCGGGCTGAAGCATCTATGGTGGCTGGATCTGGACTCAATACTCGTGGTGGAGATAGTGGTTTCATGTGGTGGTTTCTCAAAATAGGGAACCTCTAAAATGGTTGGTTTATTACTATAAATGGTTTAACTAAGGATGATTTGGGGGGTCCCCTATTTTGAGAAACCACCATGTGGTTTCTTGGTCAATCATGGAAAATTCTCTTGAGCAACCACTAAGGATAACTAAGGTAGGTACTAATCACGATATCTCTTCACCAACCACTGGGTCGTCTTGACCACCTACTTATTGGCGCTATTGGCTAATCGATACAATAGATGCGCTTTCTTGATGAGCCAATTGTGTGTCCTAATGATGAGTTCAACCATCAGGGATTATTGTTCGTGGTTGATTAACATAGCGACAATTAATGATCCTGTAAGAGAAACTCACCACGGTTTAAGGATGGCATCATGGGAACTCCTGCAGGCCTTAAGCATCATCAACTCCCCAACTCAGCACCAGGAAGCGTCAACAGTGTGAGGAAGTGTCCGCGACGGATTTCGCTGGGACATTGCTGCCATGGCCATTGGGGGTTGGATATCTCGCTGTCGATCGGCAGAGTGTGAGGATGTTGGGCTATGGTTCACCATGTTCACCAGGGGTTCACCATGGTTCGCCCAGAAGCATGGTTTAACATGGCTCACAGTGAATGCTTATGGTTCATGCTAGACCATGGCTGCCAAGTAAGCGCCCATCATCTGTGGAAAATCAGCAAATTTGGTGGTTTTTCTTTGTTCCTCAAATGCGAAAATCAAGAACCAGCCATGTTCTTTCTCCTGTAGCCATCATCTGTTGATGGTTTTTCTTGGTCCATCGAAGCACCCCCATGGTGGAGGGAGTCGCTAGACCTGGCTAGCTGCAGAATTTGCAACGCACACCTTCTCAATGGCTTTTGGTGCATGTTTCACCCTCATGACTAGCCATTGTTCATCAACTTTCTTGATCAACACCATCAGCTCTTCTTCATAGTCATCATTACAGTAGATAGTCATGTCTCTGTCTCATCAACCATTGTTGGCCCATGGGCCATAGAATCGGTATATCCACCATTCTTGTTGGCGTTTCTCCCCTATGATCAACCAATAAGCATTGTATTGACCAGGAATATCTGTGCATAACCATTTTTATCATTCACCATCATTAATCATTATCTAAACCAGCTAACCATTACATGAACCATCACCATCATTCCTCATTCTTAACCATGCTTATCATCAGCCATTCTCCAACATCAATTGGCTACCCACTCCTCCAGCAGTAACCAAAAACTCCAAGACCCCCAGCCGCAGCGGGGCGCGATGGTCTGGACGGCCGTTGGATCAGGTCCGCCTGCGAGTGAAAAAAATCATGGCGGCTTCGCTTGATCTGTGACCATCGTATAGTGGTAAGTGATTGTTAAGCTAAGGTTGAACTATGGTGGTTAATCTATCTTGGATAAACTACTTAGGTTCAAACAACTATGATATATATATATATCATTGTCAGACTATGTTTAAGAACTGATTGAATCAGAATGGTGAGTGATGGTTAATGCTAGTTCCGAATGGTAAATATCACTGGATTGAGTAAGTGGGGGGTGTCCCCTTCTGATGGAAAACTAAGGCGAACTTGGGGGATACCTCCTATTAGTCAGCAAGGGGTTGACATTATCCATCATCAACTATGAGTGAGTTATCAACTTGAATATCTACTGTACATCAAGCAAAAAAAAACACCAATCAGGTACCAGTTAGCTATGAACAGGTTTTTGGTTAGTCATCAACAATTACTAGTTAGTTGTATATCAACAACTTTCCAGCTAACTACCAGTTAGGTCTCAACAAATTCAACCACCAATCAGCTACCAGGTTCCCTTATCACCATTTTCCATGTGAAATTCTTGGTAATTCCTCCCCAGTGTTGGTTGCTTAATTGCTTGACCCATAGCCATATCTAGTTGGCATATCCCCTTGTTGCTTATCATCCCCGATGATCAACCATTAGCCATCTAGTATGTTGACCCAGCTCGCCAAGTGAAACCACCAGCAGCTACCCGTTGGTGGTCAGAAACCACCAGCAGCTGACCCGGTCGGTCCCTGGGCCACCAGGCCCCGTCCAGAAAGGCGATGGCCGGGACCGTCATCTGGAGCAGCGAGAAGCCATGGGGGAACGGCAGGGGTCGGGGGGGGCCAGCACCGGTCCTCGAGACGCGGATCCTATCCAATCAGCTACGAACTGCTTGGCGGTGAGCCGCATCCGAAAATCACAAGCCATCCCCAGTTGTGGTTGGAAACTCAATCAGTTAGTTCCACCACCAATCAGCTCCGTGATATCAACCTTCATGGTGACCACCAACCACCTTGGCATAACCTTCAGCGCCAAGCAGTTCAACAGAGCAACTCTACCCCGAGGCCTCCGGCGCAGTTCCACGAGCGAATGGCGATCCGATGACTCTGAGCCAAAGGACAGCAACCATCAAAAAACATCAGAAACCCAACAGAAACCACCTGTGAGGTAGTGAACCACCAAGTAGTATTCTAATTTCCAAGTAGTGAAAGAGCTAGAAACCCGACTACTTGAGGTAAGTTGGTTGGGTGCCCAACTGGCGGTTACGAGGCATGCCCCCAGAAAAAAAGGCTTTGGAATACTAATGGGTAATGACCCAAAATGCATGGTGTTCATCATGTCCTCCTGAAAAGTGATAAAGATGTTGTGGAAACCACATCTTGCGGACGGCTTCTGAGAAATAGGAAACTCATCAATCAATGACGAGTTGGTGTTGGTTGAACAAGGGGGGATTTCCATGTCTTGGCTGTTTCATGCCACGTAACAGCCCCCAATGTAAACCTGGAATGATTGAAATCAGGAAGATGAACGGATATGATATGCTACTATTTGCTTGGAACACTCCTGGTAGCTCCAAATCGCTCCAAGGGGCCATAGGGATTTCCTGGCTCCCAACCGCTCCCTCCTAGCCACCAGCCAGAATGAACCGAGCATTTTTGTCATCTCACAATGCCGGCTGCTGCCTTCCTTGGGTGCAGCCATCAGTGTTCTCGGAGGACCGTCCTTTAGGAGCGTCCACCGGGACCCTAAACTTTAGAGCTGGCGGCCAAGATGGAGTAGATCCTGATTGCTTGTCACCCCATGGCGGAGCAGCTATATATGACTTTCTGGCTAACAGTGGACTTCTCATAGTGAAATGGTGATAATAAGACTACTAACAGGCAGATTCTATTTTTACATGTGTGATTCCTATGTCAGATTACTGGAGGGCAGCGATAGCATGGGAGGATACAACCAAGACCCAGAACAACCGACCACAACCACCAACCAGCCACTAGGGATTGGGTCCTGGTTGGCGATTCCCAAACCACCTCGGAATCCCAATCCAGGGTCAGCAAAGCTGGTGAGTAACCCCCTACCAACCATTGCCACACCTCAACTATCGAGCATCAGCTGTTCAAAGCAATGGAGTAGTGGTCATTTTTACACAATGACCTCAGTGGATGATGGAACAAGCGTTAAGCATATCAAGTTGGTAGTGAAGCCATATAGGCTATGTACCGGCATTTTGGGCGTGCCAGGCGCATCAAAAGCCATGTTGTTAACTTGTTGGGGATACTTGGTGGATGTCAGGTTGCGAGATTGGAACCTTGGCTCACCATGATTCACACTGGAAATTTCAACGTATAGAATGGGTGGCACGCCAACCATCTCTAGAATTGTGTTTCCGGTATCCCAGAAAATATCAGCAATCCATGTTCATCGTCAAATTTGCGGGTGATGGCTGTTAAATTACTCTATGTTGTTGCGGGTGCTATTAAAGTTCTCATCCGGCTCATTAACTACGACTAGCAGTCAAGCTGCCACTATAAACCACCATCAACTACCAGTTCGTGGATCGTTTTTGCCGCGGTTTTCCCAATCATCCACCATTATCTGGCAGTGGGTCAAAACCCCGTACCCCTGGTTCCCCTATCATTAACCATTGTTTTCCCTATGATTTGGTTGGTTGTTATAAGCCATAAACTTGATGGTTAATATTGACCCGTAGCCATCTATGATTAACCAGCTTCTTGACCTGCAGCTCATGAAACATCAACCATGAATTGACCATCACTAATCATCATGATTCCATGATAATTACCTCTCCTTACTAACCTGCTCATCTAATCAAACAAGGAATGAAGCCCTGATTGACCCAAGCTCCTGGACCATGATTCAAACCCATTGGCCACTACACCATGAAAATCATCACCGATGGCGAACCGGTGTCACCCCTAGCTGTGCCACCTCCCCCGCCGCCCTGCCCGCACCGCGGATCCACGGGTAAACCAACCATCTTTTCGGGGGAAGCCCGGGTATCAAGGGTTTATCACGACGATGGTCTGAAGAAAATGTGCATGATCAATACTGTTTAAGTAATGGTTCAGAATGGTCAAGCATGGTTTTCATAGGCTTAATTTAAAATGGCTTCATGATTCATGGTTAACAGTGCTCAAATAAATGGCAAAACAAAATCCACCGGAATGCTATGGTTAGACATCAGTTAATGGTATCCAAGTAGTTCGAATGGTTCATTCATGGAGAATACTGGTGGTAAATAATTTGTTGTTGACTGTATGATATAGTTTCAGTGACCTGGTTGGTACGAGATTTAGAGTGGCTGATTGTGGCTGGTGATGGTTGACTGTGTCAATACGGGCCAAGAGTAGGGGATAGTTAATTTAGCAACTACAGGTGGCGGGTGGTGAATCATTTTTACTCAATCCTACTCATACTGGTGGGTAATAATAATGAGGCGCTACAGTAGTGACTACGAACAAGCATTAAACGCTGCCAATGACAGGGGTCGGGGTCAACCATGAACATGTAGGGGTCATGCTGTTGATGCAGCCAAAAAAACATGAAGCTTCTGAGCAGATGGATCTCCCATCACTCCAACGTTAAAACGTACCCAGCCTGGGGTTGTTAACATGATGTGCCCTGAGTTAGGACAAACGTCAGCTCTGCCTGGAGGAAGCGTCGCCAAACCATGAAAACCATCAACCCAAATGACCAATTAGACGAAGTAGGGCAACTCGCACATTCACGGCAATCACACTAGAGCACCAGCAGCAGCAGCAGGAGCAGGAGGAGGAGTAGTAGCAATAATGATGATAAAATGATAATAATAATGATAGTAATAATAGCAGTAGTAGTAGTAGTAGTAGTAGTAGTAGTAGTAGTAGTAGTAGTAGTAGTAGTAGTAATAGTAATAGTAGTAGTAGTAGTAGTACTAGTACTAGTACTAGTACTAATACTAGTAGTAGTAGTAGCAGTAATAGTAGTAGTAATAGTAGTAGTAGTAGTAGTAGTAATAGTAATAATAGTAGTAGTAGTAATAGTAATAGTAATAATAGTAATAGTAATAGTAATAATAGGAGTAGTAGTAGTAGTACTAGTACTAGTACTAGTACTAATACTAGTAGTAGTAGTAGCAGTAATAGTAGTAGTAATAGTAGTAGTAGTAGTAGTAGTAATAGTAATAATAGTAGTAGTAGTAATAGTAATAGTAATAATAGTAATAGTAATAGTAATAATAGGAGTAGTAGTAGTAGTACTAGTACTAGTACTAGTACTAATACTAGTAGTAGTAGTAGTAGTAGTAGTAGTAGTAATAGTAGTAGTAGTAGTAATAGTAATAATAGTAGTAGTAGTAATAGTAATAGTAATAATAGTAATAGTAATAGTAATAATAGGAGTAGTAGTAGTAGTACTAGTACTAGTACTAGTACTAATACTAGTAGTAGTAGTAGCAGTAATAGTAGTAGTAATAGTAGTAGTAGTAGTAGTAATTTAAATACTAGTAGTAGTGGTAGTAGTAGCGGGAGTAGTAGTAGTAGTAGTAGTAGTAGTAGTAGTAGTAGTAGTAGTAGTAATACTAATACTAGTACTACTAGTAGTAGTAGTAGTAGTAGCAGTAAGAATAATAATAGTAATAGTAATAATAGTAGTAGTAGTAGTAATAATAGTAGTAGTAGTAGTATAGTAATAATAGTGATAATAATAGTGGTAGTAGTAGTAGTAATAGTAGTAGTAATAATAGTAGTAGTAATAGTAGTAGTAGTAGTAGTGAAAGTAGTAGTAGTAGTAATAATAGTAGTAGTAGTACTAGTACTAGTACTAGTACTAGTACTAGTACTACTACTACTATTATTACTACTACTACTACTTTCACTACTACTACTACTACTATTACTACTACTATTACTACTACTACTATTACTATTACTACTACTACTACTA